>CAWUFW010007708.1:0-402500 GCA_963921515.1 Calotriton arnoldi
TGTGTCAGGGTGGCCATTTGTTCACTGCGTGCTGTGTGTCAACGCTCCATGGCCAGGGGTAGTATGCCACTGTTGGTGGCTGTGGCATTGTGCCCTATTGCTCTGTGCGATGTGTGTACATTGCTTGTAGTTGTTGACATGTACTGTGTGATGGGTGTGTGACACACTCATTGAATGTGCTCCTGTTCTGTCTCCCACCCCTAGGTCCCTACAGGCCCTCCGGATTCAAATGCCATGCCACGCATCAGGTGCCTTTCCGCCCAAGGTGGCCGTTGTATTCCGTACAAATAAGACAGAGGGCACAAACAGCAGTTAGTGAAAAAGGTGCATTTATTACAAACTGTGACATGTGATTGTGTGTAAGGTGATGACAAAAGTGGTGCGTGCAGTGACAATGAGCTGTCGGTCATGGCTGCGTGATGATCAGGGTGTACCCACTGGTTCTATGTCCATAGTCCAACACACACATGCCATCCAGATGGCTGTGTGGAGTGGGATCGTAGTCCAAGTCAATGCAGTGGCTGGTCAAGGAAGGCTGGCGGAAGGCTGGCTGGCTGCCTCACTTGCGACTGGAGCGTGCGAAGTCCTCCCGGGAGATCTGTTTCTCTTCGGACGGCCCCTTCCACATTTGCGAGGGGGTGCCTGCTTGCGACATGCTGGTGGTTGAGGTGTGATCACTGGCTGTGGACGCAGGGGAACTGGACACTGCTGCTCCACCCTGCGCCCGGCAGGTGGTGGCGGAGGGGAGCTGCTGTCCCTGGCTGTGACCTCACCGCCACCACCAGCTGTCCCATGAGGTCCACGATTTGGCCCATACGGGCGTCCATGGACCTCAGCACCCCCAGCACCTCACGCGTGTCTGAAGCAGACCGGACCCATTGTCCTTGGGCCTCTTCATAGGCCCCAAGGACTCTGGCCATGTGAGGCAGGGCATGGCTCCCAGGGGAGGCTGGCGTTTCCCTGACCCTGCTCCTCCTACCAGTCCTGCTGCCACCGGCCTGCCCACTAGCCACATTGCTCACCACGGTCCTCGCTGTGGCTCCCAGGGTGGATCCAGTCGTCCGGGCCACCACCTGCGCTGGGGCTGGTGCCAGCGAAGACGTGGTGGTGGTGGCGGCGGTGGTGGTCGGTGCGGCGATGGTGGCGGTTGCGGCAATGGTAGTGGCCACAATGACCGTGGGTGTGGCCGCAACGACAGTGGCAGCAGGGGGCTGTGAATGTTCAGCAGCCCTGGATGATGGGTTGGTGGGTAGGAGGGGTCCTGGGGAGCGGCTGGGCCCTGCCACACCAGATGGGCCTGCTTGGTTGTCCGTGTCCGAAGAGGAGGACAGATCCTCCAGATCCGTGTGTCCTCGTTGGGGGCTTGTAGGCTGGCTGTGCTGGCTGCTGGCTCCATCCCCAGCATCCAGCAGTTCGTCACCTGTGGAGAGAATGAGATTTGTTATTGTGTTGCACCTGGCGAAGTATGTATTTGTCGTCTGACATTGACAGTTCGTGCAATCTCGTACATGGGTTTCCCGGAGGCGTGTGTGTGGCTGTAGCATCTGTAGTTGTGTGTGCTTGGCAATGGGACTGTGTGCTGTGCACATGTGGCATGGGACGGATTGGCCATGCCGATGGGTGTGTTGCTGTGCCCCTACTTATTGTGACTCTGGTGTATGCGGGCTCCTGGCCCATCCTGGGTCTGGTTTGTACTTTGCTTTTGGGGTTCAAATGGAACGCTCAGGGACGCATATGGCAACATGGGGGCTATGCCCCAGATTCGCATTTGGGAGGGGATATGCTTTTGGGGTTCAAATGGAACGCTTAGGAACGCATATGGCAACATGGGGGCCATGCCCCAGGATTCGCATTTGGGAGGGGATATGCTTTTGGGGTTCAAATGGAACGCTTAGGAACGCATATGGCAACATGGGGGCCATGCCCCAGATTCGCATTTGGGATGGAATATGCTTTTGGGGTTCAAATGGAACGCTTAGGAACGCATATGGCAACATGGGGGCCATGCCCCAGATTCGCATTTGGGATGGAATATGCTTTTGGGGTTCAAATGGAACGCTTTAGGAACGCATATGGCAACATGGGGGCCATGCCCCAGATTCGCATTTGGGATGGAATATGCTTTTGGGGTTCAAATGGAACGCTTAGGAACGCATATGGCAACATGGGGGCCATGCCCCAGATTCGCATTTGGGATGGAATATGCTTTTGGGGTTCAAATGGAACGCTTAGGAACGCATATGGCAACATGGGGGCCATGCCCCAGATTCGCATTTGGGAGGGAATATGCTTTTGGGGTACATGCTGTGAGCCATGGGTGCCGAACGTGACATGTGTTGTGGCAGCATGACAGTGCATGGTTTGAGGTGTGTGCATGCTTGACATGGCCTGCATATGTGCTGTCTGTTGTGATTACTGGACATGGCATTGGACGCATCGTTATGAGTGAGTGATGGTTGTGTGCCAGCCAACGTATTGCAGTTGTCCCATCTCCTTGGTGTGCGTGCTGCCCTGTGCCATGTGCATCACTGCAGTGCTCGGGGGTGTGGCCCATGTTGTGTGTTGTTGCTCACAGTGTGTCGTGCACTTCATTGACTTCTGGCACATGGTTGGTCATGGGCATGTATCTTAGCGTGACTGCTGTATATGTGGCAGCTGTGCGGATGACATGCCTTTCATGAGACTGGGGCTGACGGATGGGATGGATGGTATGTTGTTTGTGCATGGTGTGTCTGTGTGTTTGATGGGTTCAGTGGTGTTCGTGTGCATTTATGTTGTTCCGCTCTGTTGCGTCTAGTGTTGTTTGTCTTACATAGGCGTAGTTGTGGGGTGTGTGGTTGACAGGCAGTAGGGGCTACATGGACAGGACTTCAATGGTGTTTCGGTTGTGTGTGATGAGTTGCACAGTGGCTGCCGTGTGGGACTATATTCAGTGTGGCTTGTGCATGCAGACGTGGCTCCTTGGGTGTTGCTATGTCTGTGATGGGTCATGTGGGGTGTGAGTCTGTTGTTCATGTCCGTGTGCACATTGTTCACTTGTTCGTGACGGTGGGCGGTGCTGCGTGTTCGTCTGCTACGTGACATGTCCCATGTGTTGGTCGTGTTATGGTCCTCATGCCTCCAGTAATCCAGCCCTGTCCAGTTTCCCACCTGCAAGGTGTTCGTGCGTGCACTGTACTGGATGCCACATGGCTCTAAGCGGGGGTGCTCCATGTTGCAGGTCTGTGGGGGTGGGAGGGTGTTGTGGGTCGTGGGGTGGCTGGACACCCACTGACACCGATTGCTGTGGACCGTGATGTCTGCCTTCGGCTGTCGTTGTGCACTGCGGTGGCTGACACGTGGCTGTGGGGTGTGGGGATGCTCCTCCTTGCTGTGCTGTGGGACTGGGGCCTGGTGTGTGTTGTACTTGGGCTGTCCACCGTCCCACCCACTGCACTTTGTGTTCCTGCCACTTACCTGTTACTTGTCGGTTAGTGCAGCTGTGGCGGACACATGGGTGTGGTGGGTGCTCGTTGTGGCGCTTCTGGCATATTTGGGGACCTGTTGGTGGTTACGTGGCTGGCATTGTGTACACATGTCCCCACGCATCTTACAGTTGTTCTGTTTGGGCTGTGTGTGGTAGTGTCTGTTGCATGTGTGTGATGTGTTGTGTATTGTGTGCTGGACATGGGGGTGTTTGTCCCTGGGAGCTGTGGCATGGTGGTAGTGCATGTGAGTACATAGCGGTGTGCTGGTATACATTAGTTTGTACTTACCAGCCTCCACTCCCTGCTAATCCGGCGAGGATCTCCGGATGGATTACGACTCGCACCTTCTCCTCCCACGCTTTGAAGGTCTTAAAGAGCGCGGGATTCCCTCCGCCAGTGACGGCAGCCAGCTCTCTGTTTTTGCCCTCCTTCTTCTTGACCAGGCTCTTTACGTCATTCCAACGTTTGTTAATCTCGACTCTGTTCCTGGGCAGGGTCCCGACTGCATTGACCTGGTCTACGATCCGGTTCCACATTCTGTTTCTGGTGGCTAGTGGTGTGTGCTGGACCATGTTCCCATAGATTTGTGGGTACACCTTGATGATCTCGTCGACCATGACCATCAGCTCCATGGGCGTGAACTTGGGCATTCTTTGTGGTGCCATGATGTTTGTGGTGCTGGTGCGGTGTGTGTTGTGTAATGTGCAGGGGGTTTGTGGTGCCGGTGTTTGGTGGTGGTGGTGGTGGTGGTGTTTGGTGGTGGTGGTGGTGGTGGTGGTAGTGATGTGTGCGTTTCTGTGGTGTGCTGCTGTCCTTGCTGTGTCACTGTGTCCTCTCCTCTCCTCTCTGGTTTGCAATGTAGCAAGGGGTTGTGGTCTGTGGGAGTGCTGCTTTTGTACTCACCTATGTGGGTGTGTCCTCATGGTCTGTTGTTTTCAGGTGTGTTGTGTCTGGGGTTCTGGCCTTTGTATTTTTTGTTTGTCCGGGGGTGTTTTCGGGATGTGTACTGTGCTTGTGTATTTGTGCGTGCCTTGCTGTGTGGACTTGTTGGCCATGTTGTGTGCTATTGGTTTTGTGTGCGGATGGTTTCTGTGCAGGTACGTTGGCGCCATGGCTTCTGCCGTGTCGATTCTCATCGGCGTTGTTTGCGCTGGCGGGCGGTATATTTGTGGTTTTTCCGCGCTCATGTCGGTGCGATCGTAATTTCACGTGCCGTGTGTCGGCCGTGGAGGGCGGGCGGTTTTGTGTTGTCGTGCGTGTTTCCGTCCGTGGCGGGCGGTTTGTCTCCGACTCGGACGTTGGCGGGCGGTATTTTGTGTGCTTTTTCGCCGATGGCGGTATTCGGTTTGTGTAATCGTAATGGCGTGGTCGGTGTTCAGGCGGTGTGTGCGGGCGGATTTTTGCCGCTTCCATGCCTGGCGGAATTATTTACGCCGGGTATCGTAATGGGCCCCATAGTTTGTTAAAATATCGAATTTTTAAATGTCTTAAAAGTAATGTAAAATAATGAAATAATGAATATAATTAAGTAAAATATACTCAAAAATACTTAAAAAACATTAAAATTAATAAATAATTAATGTAAATTAAAAAAACATGCATTTTTATTTTTTAATACATATATAAGTTAACTTAAGAATATTAAAAAATATTGAATATTTTTAGTGTTGGATAGCGGGAGGGTAAAATTTACTATTCAAACTCCAGTGAGTGAAACAGTAGGGAAAGCGTTGGATTGCGGGAGGGTAAAAATTACTATTCCCACTCCGGTGAGTGCAACAGTAGGGAAAGCGTTGGATAGCGGGAGGGTAAAAATTACTATTCCCACTCCAGTGAGTGCAACAGTAAGGAAAGCGTTGGATAGCGGGAGGGTAAAATTACTATTTCCACTCCAGTCAGTGCAACAGTAGGGAAAGCATTGGATAGCGGGTAGGTAAAATTTACTATTCCCACTCCAGTGAGTGCAATAGTAGGGAAAGCGTTGGATAGCGTAGGGATAAAAATTACTATTCCCACTCCAGTGAGTGCAACAGTAGGGAAAGCGTTGGATAGCGTGAGGGTAAAAATTACTATTCCCACTCCAGTGAGTGCAACAGTAAGGAAAGCGTTGGATAGCGGGAGGGTAAAATTACTATTCCCACTCCAGTGAGTGCAACAGTAGGGAAAGCGTTGGATAGCAGGTAGGTAAAAATTACTATTCCCACTCCAGTGAGTGCAACAGTAGGGAAAGTGTTGGATAGCGTAGGGGTAAAAATTACTATTCCCACTCCAGAGAGTGCAACAGTAGGTAAAGTGTTGGATAGCGGGAGGGTAAAAATTACTATTCCCACTCCAGTGAGTGCAACAGTAGGGAAAGCATTGGATAGCGGGAGGGTAAAAATTACTATTCCCACTCCAGAGAGTGCAACAGTAGGGAAAGTGTTGGATAGCATAGGGGTAAACATTACTATTCCCACTCCAGTGAGTGCAACAGTAGGGAAAGTGTTGGATAGTGTAGGGGTAAAAATTACTATTCCCACTCCAGAGAGTGCAACAGTAGGGAAAGTGTTTTATAGCGTAGGGGTAAAAATTACTATTCCCCTCCAGTGAGTGCAACAGTAGGGAAAGTAATGATTTAATAATTAAATATATATAAATTAATTATCAATATCAATAAAAAATTAATAAAAATTAATTACCAATTACAAATTATTTAATAATTAATTGATTATAAATACCAATAAATATTAATTATTAAAAATTAATTACCTATCAATAATTAATTAACAACAAATTAATTTTCAATACCAAAAATTAATAAGTAATAAAACATTTTTACCAATTAATAATTACTTAACCGTAAATTAATTATCAATACACAAAAATTATTTCAATAATTACTTAATTACAATTAAATTACTTCCCACCCTATTCCCTATAAACACACAACCTGCTCCGAATAATAAATTAATACACTGAATATAATTATCAACTAATCAATTAATAAAAATGAATTACAATTAATAAAAATTAATTACCAATTAATAATTAATTAACAATAAATTATTTATCAATACCAATAAATAAAAATACATTATTACATATTTACAATTAAATTACTTCCCACCCTATTCCCTATAAACCCACAACCCACTCTGAATAATAAATTAATACAATTAATATAATTATCAATTAATCAATTAATAACAATTAATTACCAATTAATAAAAATTAATTACCAATTAATAATTAATTAACAATAAATGAATTATCAATACCAATAAATAAAAATAAATATTGACTTAATTACAATTAAATTACTTCCCACCCTATTCCCTATAAACCCACAACCCTCTACAAAACTAAAACGCAAAATTACATTAAAAATAATTAATAATTCCTAAAAATTAATATTTAATTTACTATAATTAAATTACTTCCCACCCTATTCGCCTATAAACCCACAACCCGCTACGGAATTAAATTACGCAAAATTTAAATAAAATTCTTTACTTTAAAAAATTCAAACATACATTACAAAAATAATACATACTTTTAACACATATACTAACACTTAAAACACTATAAAAAAAATCAATATTTTTAACCACTGTATTATGACTGTCGATATTACTAACTTCGAAATTATGAAAATCGATATTTCTTACCTGAATTTCGATATTCTGCACCACTATATTTTTGTGACTCGATATTATGTCCACTCGATATTTGAAACTCGATATTTTGCCATTTCGATATTAAAAATTCGATATTGTGACTGTTCACCAGGAAACGTATCATACATTCCTGGTTCTGGTTCTGTCATTGTCAATTTATACAGAACATCATCATCTGGTGTCTGGAAAGCAATACCATCTGGAGTACAGTAGATGGTACAATTCATTTTACAAAGCACATCGCGTCCTAATAAATTTACAGGACTACAATCACACACCACAAAACGGTGCATGTCTTTGAATGGACCAATTTCCACCTCTATTGGTTTTGTAAGAGGGGTTTTAATTTGCCTGTTTGAAACACCTACAACTTGGATGGATTCTCCTGAGAGAGAAAGGTTTGGAATTTCCACTGACCTGACAGTAGAATGGGTAGCGCCAGTGTCCACAAGGAAAGTAACATTTACACCATTCACTTTTCCATCCACAAATGGACCTGACTGATCTACCTCTAGAGTTGCGCCAAGCACGCACTCTTCTTCCTCTCCTAGGCACCGTCATAAGCTTTCATCCGACTCATCTCCATCCTGCCGTAACCAGTACTGCGAAACTGCAGCTGCGCGCGGCAATTTTGTTACCTGCTCTCCTCCGTAGAATCCTGCCTCTGTACTGTATCTTTGAGGATTTATACTCTTTGGAAGAGGTGGTTGCGGCACCTGACACTGTTGAGTAACTACCTGCGGCTGTTGCGGCTGTTGGTAACTCACCTCATTCTGCACCTGTGGATTCAATGATTGATTTTCGGTATTAACTTTCGGAGGAAATTTACACTCGCTTCGACAAGTGCCCTAATTTTCAGCAATTATGACATGGCCATTTCTTTTTAGCTTCTTCTATACTCATCTGACCCTTTCCCTTACCAATATTCGGTTTGGACTTGGTCTGTCCTGCATCACTAGACTGACTATTCATCTGAGCTTCTTGCTTTTCTGCAACCTTTACTTGTGCCCACATTGCCTTTCCTTGAGTCTACACTCAATATTGTCACTGCAATATTTTGCATACCGTAGTACCTCATCTACTGTGCTATTCTGCCAACATAACATATGCTGCTTAATCATTTCACTTATCTCAGGTCTCAGACCATATACAAATCGATACACAAAATGACTCATGTCTTTTTCACTCAAATTCTCGTATCCACTATACTGTTTAAAGACCAAAAGCAATCTCTCGTAATAAGCATGTACAGATTCCTTACTCTCTTGAGTTGTTCTATCAATCTTTACCCAGTCCGTTTCTTTTGGTGGGATTTTATTTTTCAGAAACGTGATTGCCTGTTCATGTTTTCTCATTACTTCTGAACCTGGGGCTCCTGTTTTTGCATCTCTAGGATATTCTTCCTTTGGCCAGTCAATTGTAATTTTACACTCTGTCCATAAATCTGCAGGAACAACAATCTCAAACAATCCATCCAGATCTTCCCACAATACCTTTGAAACTTTTACAAACCTTTCTACCTGTCTATACCATTCTACAGGTTTTTCTCTCAATCTTGGAAAATCATTTGTAAATGACAATATATCTTGTCTGGACCATGGGACATATACATAACTTCCTCCTGGAGTTTCTCTCATTGGACATTCTATTACCGTTAGTTCTTTCTCTTTACTGGAAAAGCCAATGATGCTTTATCAGTTGCTCCCTCCTTTCTTCTTATCCACCTACTTCTCCACTTGTCTACATCTCCCCATTTTCTCAATAAAACAATCAGTTCTTTTATCTGTGTTAGTCGTCCTGAAGTGTTCAGATTTTCTATGTCCTTTTCACTAAAATCTACCCTGTACGGTTTCTGCAATCCTCTAATTTTTCCAAAATCTACTACTAGTTTGTTCGCTGTTTCTTCCAATTTTTCATGCAAGTTCCTAGCTCTCCACGTGACGCTTTTGCACATAAACATTAATTCATCATCTTGATAGGACTTCAATCGATCTGTACCAATAGTTCCTAGAATTAATTCTTCCATATCTATCTTTAATCTGACCACATCCAAAAGTTGTGGTTCAGTATCCTTTTTCTGCAAGCTCCTCACCCAATCATTTAATTCCTCTGCAGTCGGACCCACAGGGGTTTTATTTACTTCTGCCCAACTTACACTTCTCTCCGGAGTTTCAGTTGCTGACTCGGCTCCTATAGGAATCTTATTTATCGGACTCTCATTAATTGTCAAATTTACAGGTGGACTTGACCTAAATGGACCAACAGAATCTTCTTTCTCTCTATTTTCTGGAATTATCCCTTCTCTTACCTTTTGCATACTGGAATTTAGTGGAATTGTTAAGGAGTGTTCATCAATCTTTTGATTTTCAAATACTGGGATTACTGGCCCTATAGTTACTGGCACAGTCACAGCTTCCATATTCTTTGTCAGTTCTCTTATCTTTTCAGTCAATTCTCTTGTGGTCCTAGCTAATTCAGCTGTATTACCATTATCATGTTTCACAGTCTGTGGTGTTTCTAGTTTATTAAATGGACTATTTATTTCAGACATTTGTTCAGGACTTTGATTCATTACAGTTCTCATTGGCGGTGCATTTGGAGTCACCACCACAGAATTCTGTTGATATGGAGGGGGTCTTTTATTTAAAATGTCCTCCAGCAACTCATCCTCTGTGTCGCTAACTCCATACCCATACCTTTCTGTTACTGCATGCTTCTTTTTCTCCGTACACTTTTTCCCTGTAAATTCTTCAACTGTTCTGACAGGAAATATACCATCCGTCATGTTAGCATACCGCCATCGTCTCATCCTGTCTTCATGATTCAAACCCCATACTCTTCCATGAACTAAACTATAATTCTTTGCACCTCTGTGTCTTTCCCTTTCATACATCTCATCTTCCCATTCACCTAAGGCTTCAAACTGTGTCGATCTAGGTCTCGGTTCAAGCTTCATCATCTTTTCTCTCAAATTTCGAAGTACCGCTGTGCTAAACGAACCATTTTCTGGAAATGCCAATACTCCATCGTCTTTGGTATACTTCGCCCAATTTTCCAACCAAATGCAAGTATGATAGCCATATTTCAACATCATATAAGATGCTGGCGTTTTCGGCGGAGGAAGTACTTCTCCTTCCCTAGTCACAACCTTCTTATCTTTCTTAAAAAGTTTTTAAACTTCGCAAACCATGACGGTTTCTCTCTATCATATTCATTATAATAAGGCATTTCACTGTTATTTTGCCGAAGCAATTCACACAATCCTTCACCAATCGGTTCTTTCTACTGCTCGGCTATTCGGACCTATCCCAGCGCGTCTCACACCAACGCACCAATCAGAAAGCTTTTACGTCACTCTCACACTAACCTATCCCAGCGCGTCTCACACCAACGCACCAATCAGGAAACTCTTCGTTCTTCCACAACTGGCCAATCCCAGCACGGTTCTTGTTGACGTCAGTTCTACTCCTGCTTCTCCTGACCCCTCCTTTACAAAAATTATCGGCAGTTTTCTTAGCTTTTCTTTTTCAACTAAATCGATTAGTTACAACGTAAAACACTTGTCTGTTTCTCTAAACAAAAGAGATAGATTATTCCAACTTACAAGAATACTGTTTCGTTCGATAAGTGTAGCACTTCTCTCTACCTTACCCTTCTCTCAAGCAAGAGGTAAACCTGTTTCTCTGGGGATAAAACACATGTGGAGACTACACTGCTCCTGAGAATTAAGGCCAAAGTTTCACAAGAAAACCTGTTGCTATTTCACTCAAATGCGATTCATATGTGAAATATCCCTAACATAACACAGTCCTGTGTTATCACCAAATTTGAAATCAGACAATGCACAATTCCGTGTGACTTCTCTTGCCACCCGTGTCCACTTCCTACTTCCCGGAAGCTTCAAAATTTCGACTTAAACATAACGTAATACAAACTCAACATAGAGTGTTAGACACAAAAAATCAATAATCAATAATCACCAAACTAATCTATAGTAACCATAACTCTGCTACCAAGAAATCTGATCCAGCGCGGCTAATATAAATTTTTAATTATGACACTAATCCAGAAAAACACCTACACAACCTTGATCACTTGAAAACTTATGTCGGTGGGGCCCATAACACCGCATACATACATTCATTCAATTCCCTGGATCAAACGCTAAGGAAAAAATGAGTTGCTGGACAAGCGGGATACCTTATTAAAATGACAGAATTATAACCTATACATTATATACATTAACTTCGGATCCTGTCGGTTCTAAACATCAAGGTACTCCGCTGTTCGGTCGATGGACCAACTAGTAGAATCAGTTGATGGAGATTAAGACCAGCTCAATCACAATTAAAACCTTTAGCATTTATAAATCACAATTTTATTTAAAGAACCACAGACTCATTTAGAGTTAGCATATAGTTTTCTCGAAATTCTTTAAGCAAAATGTAAAGTTCATTTAAGCAAATACATTTATTATATCAGTAAGCATTTAAGTAAGAAGTTAAGAATAAAAATGGGAAATACTCATTACCCTTGGCCATAGGGCGATAACAAGAATGGTTCATCGGGAAAGAAAGATAAAACCGCAGATCACAGGATGGACTCCCAAACTGACTGACTGTCCCGCTAACCTCCTCGGACGCAATCTCCTCCCGGGCAACTCCCGCAACGGTCTCGTTCCTTCCCCAGTCAAAGTTCGTTAGTCCAAAATGACAGGGTCTCTCGCAGCATCAGGATAGAATAAACGAAGGAGCAGTAGTTTTTTCACAACGTAAGAGCAGACTCTCTTATACCCTATTTTCTGGCTCTTAAAAGTTGCAATCTTTAGGGGCAAGAATCACGCTAATTGGTCCATTGGAGGGGTGGTGATGGTCACCTCGTCGCCCTCCTTGTTCGAACCGGTTTGGGCACAATAAAGCACACATTAAGTCTCATGATCACGATGTCCAAAAGTAGTCTAATTTGTTAATCCATTTTGTAACAAACTCTGATGGTCACATATTAGTTCATCCCCTGTCGCTCGATCTTCCCATCCGTTCCCATGCATATATGCTGAACTCTTGGCACAATCCTCATTGCAGGTCAGATTGGCCTTGACATCTCTCACTCCGGGCACAGGCCGCATACACGTGACTGGAGCCTTTACACTGCCCATGCGTGGGGGCCATTTTATTCAGCGCACACCATCTCGTCCTTCCCAGTGGCCATTTTCGAAGCATGGCCTAGCAGGCCCAAACGAAACTAATATAAGAACAAACAACAGAAATTAAAACATGGAAAATAAGCCTTTCTGTTTACCACCCACCATTCTAAAGACCCGTGTTAGGTATTACCTAGCAGAAGCGACATTTAAAGCCATATTACTTACCACCTGCATTCTTTTGCCACAGTGCAATTTTACTACGCAACACAAATCATGCAATTTACTCTATTTACTACTCAAAATCACAATACTCACGTTAATTTGCTTCACATTTGTAAGTAAATTAGATTTTGTAATATTATCAAATTGCCCACGTGTAATGTTTAATAAAAAGGTGCATTTGTTGATTAGTTCATGCGTTTCAAAACAGTTAGTATCATTAATCGTCATGGGGTCATTAATTTCCTTGGGGTACAAAAAATATTTAGTTTCCCCTGCTCCATCAACTCAAAGTGCAATCGTTTTGAAAGTCTTTTTATACACTTCTTGAAGCATCATAAAGCAATTCATAGATCTGGTTTCGGGAGTGGAATGTGGGTTTTGTCATAAGGTCATAAATAACTCCCACCTGATGACAATCGCAGGTGTGTCCCCGACCTTGCGAGGACACAATGAGGGCCAGTGTGTAATGTGTCCAGATGTCCAGCATGGGGAGCGCGTGATCACTGCGTGTGTAGTATATGCTGAGTCCTGATTGTCTCTTAACTTCATGTGGTATCTAACTTTATGGTGTTTTGGGAAGGAGCACCCCATTCAGCTGTGTGTGTTTTATTGGGGCTGATCTCCCCGGAACCTTGTAGAGTCGCTGACTATCTGTGGGACTAATATGGATTTTTCCTGTTTGCGCGTTTGTCCTGCTGGTTATGTGCCACCCCACCTGTGATCTGTCAATCAGTAGCTTCTGGCCTAGGGCTCAGGGCATGCCTAACCACATATTTCTAACTCGGGGTTGCTGGAAAGGTCGTATCGAGGGATTTCGATAACAGTGATCCGATTTCGTTTTTATACATACACATATTGCATACATTGACAGCAACATTAACAAAACTGTAGCTTATCCAATCAGTTTAGCAAGCCATGGAATTAAGGGAATATTTTCTCATTGTACAATACCTTGCTTCTTTATCATTGATTTCTAATTCCAAGACCTAGTACTTTTGTAGCAATGTTTTCTTACACATATCACTGCAAAGTCGATCTTAGAAATTTGCATTAAAAAATAGCTTGCAATTGCTTGTGTCATCTTCTCTTCTTCCTAATATTTTCAGACTATTACAATGCAAAAAAATATTTGAAGGGCTGGCTTTTTTATTGGGATGCTAGAGCGTTTCCCCTCCTATTTTTGTTGCCCCTGTGGCACTTGCATTAAAAGTTAAAATAAATGGGTTTTTTCTGACTTTGGCGGTTAGTGAACCAGGAGGATCACAGCCTCAGCCGCCAGTCTCCTAATGAGCTCCGATACTGCTCTCATGATGGCATGTAATCCTGGTCCTGCTCTCATAGGGTTTGCTAACATAAACAGCAGTGGCGGTTTCTTGCTTTGGGCAAAGGGCTCCGCCCACCCAATGTCCCTCAAAATCAACAGGCAAAATGTATAATTACTATTGTAACTATTACAATAGTAATAAAAAAATTAGTTCGGCCTGACTTGGTGTCACTCTCTGACACTCGCATCAGCGAGGGTCCACCAGCCAGGCACTTTTCAGGTACATAGGCTTTAGTGCCAACCTTCAATCAATCAATCAATCAATCATTCATTTGTATAGCGCACTAATCACCCGTGAGGGTCTCAAGGCGCTGAGCGGGGGGGTGGGGTGCAGCTACTGCTCGAACAGCCAGGTCTTGAGAAGTCTCCTGAAGGTCAGCAGGTCCTGGGTATGTCGCAGCTGTGTGGGGAGGGTGTTCAATGTCTTGGCGGCGAAGTAGGAGAAGGGTCTGCCGCCGGTGGAGGTCCTGTGGATGCGTGGGATGGTGGCGAGGGCGAGTTCGGCGGAGCGAAGCTGGCGGTTCGGGGTGTAGAAGGTGAGACGCTTGTTGAGGTATGCTGGTATGACGTTGTGCAGCGTTGCCATCTATGTTGGGTTAAACCAGGGCTTACTGTGCTCCAGTCCTAGCCTGTCCATCTTTAGGCCCTCCTGGGCACACCCATCAAGATGCACTGCCAGTATGTCTTTTTAAAGTAGTCCCGGGCATTGGGTGTTTCAAACCCTGTCCGGCTTGGGGCTATGTGTCAGTCACTGAGGGCTCGGGTGGAAGAGGCTGCCCATGTAGGAAGGCGGATCAGGCCTTCCCCATGTGGCCTGGCATCATCAGAAGCTCTAATGACTCTGTGACGTCAGGTCACATGCAGTAAACCAATACACTGCACCTGCTTTAGCTGTGCATGCACATTGTATCTGTTTACTTTCACTTTCTCCTTTGTCGGAGAACTGGAGTTCGAGATGCCTGCTTTCAAGGCTAAGTCTCCTCTCCTGCCCTGCCAGCCTTTCCTCAGTTCTCCAGTTGACTCCATGCCCTCTGCTACATCCAACAGAGGCTGTAGCATAACAAAAATAAGTAAAATGGGTTAGTTAAACTAGCTAAAGTGTCCCTTCAGAGTGAAAACCAGAAGCATTTTAAAAATGACAAAGGAAACAGGAACCCATTATTTTACAAACAGATCTAAGCACTTGGCATATGTGTTATGATGTAATCAGTGGCGTAAGTAAACTTGGAGGGCAGTTTCAAAACATTCTAATAATAATAGAACATTCTAAATGATCAAATACAGATGGTAGTAAAGTTCCCGGGCTACAAATATTCTGAGGGGCGCAGCAGGGAGCTGCCTGACTTAATGTCATGCAAGTAGTGGCTTGTCCATCCCACCTGGTCTCAATTGGGTCCAGTTAAAGACTTTGTAATCAGCCCTTAATGTACCTCAACGTAATTGTTAGCACCCCATCAACCCCCTGACCTCCTCTCATCTTCTTCTCACCTCCTGTAGTCACACCACAACGACCCCTGGCCCCCACAACAAACATCAACTTTTCCTTCCGCTCAGGGCGCCCTCGCAGTCAAGCCGATTTATGTCCAGCTATGCTCTCTAAGAGACTTTGGATAACCACAACACATACCAAACCAAAACTATGTCAAAATGTAAGTGAAACCCTATCCTGTCTTTCTTGGGTGAAGGGTGGTGTGTCAGTCTGTTCCTGTGTCACAGACGATGCACTTTGAGAACATAGTTTCCGTGATGACACAGTTCCCAACACACACTCACCTATTTGTCGAAACGGGCATATTTGTTTCCATTTGCCTTCTCAGAGGACACTCTTTCTTTCAGAATCCCTGAGTCTGTTTTGTGCGCCTGGAGAACCTGTTACTCTGTAATTTCATGGTCTGCCAATAAAAGCTGCAGAGAACGTTCACTAACCGAACGGAGGGGGTGTGGGTTGGTGAGTTACCTGCTTGGGGTGTAGGTTTCTGTATTGCAGCAGGTACATTGGCACCAGGGCTCAGAGGTCTGAAGGAACCACTGCACCACATTTACTGCTGATTGTTAGTGCCAAACCTGGTGGAATGGAGGAAAGCTTAGGGCACGAATGGCATTCCATGCACACCAGGGTGCCAGCTGACTGTAGCATTGGGCAACAGACACACTTCTGCCTGTCTCCTAAAATTATGGTCAGGGTGGGCTCAGTTAGTGACTAGTATTAGTATGCTGGTTAGAAAGCCAAGAGAACACTAGAAAATGCCATATGGAAGTTTGAACAAGACTAGTTTTGGAAGGTAAAGCTCGGTCAGCATGAGCGCCTGCTGTAGAGATCCGTGTGCAACTTGTAGCCTCAGACTTAACTGTCACTCAGAGTTTTGTTTATAGTAGCAAATGTCGATTCTCAGAGGTTTACTATGTAGGGAATCGTGATTTTATTAAAGACAAGGAGGCTAGCATTATGCATAACCTTTTATTTACCACTTCAAAAGCTTCCAATAATACAACATGAAGTCACAAAAACAGTAGAACATTCATCATAAACATAAGTCTCCAACATTCCAGTCTCATCCTCTTTGTTTCTCTTCTTCTTCCTATAACTCTTCCTTGTTTCTTTTCCCATTGCTTTCTCCTTATTTCCCCAATTCCGGCTTTCGTTAACAAAACCAGCATACACAGTATATATTACTTTTGGTAATAGCCATTTGGTGGGTACATTGATAGTGAGTATATAGCGATGCAAATTCAATCAGAATTAATCCACATTTCTGTCTGCAGCATACATATATTACTGCTATGCGCACAATTGTCTCGAATATTAGTCACTGGTGCTCATGATAGCTCTGCAGTGCCTAAATAAGCAATACATATCAGCTCTGTGAGCGCTCACTGTGCAGTGGTCTGTGAACTGGGGAGGTGGATAATAATATAACAAAGACAACTTAATACATAACAGGTGGTGTGTTATAAAATCAGAGCTTTACCCTGGTCCCACCCACCGAGTGCATCCTTTGCACTGCTGCATAAAAGGGGGAGTCTAGTATGCATCCGAGGGGTAGTATTGTATAGTGCACGTTTATGTTTTTTGCCTGCTATCCCAGATCCATGTCCCTTTCAGTGTCTGCCCTCCTCTTCTCATGTGTACTCCTATGCAGTGGCATTTGTGGAGGGTGGAGCCTCTATGTCGATATTGTGAATGTTTTTTAACTCAGCTAACATCGTGTCCCAACTTGCGGGAAGAGGGGTCCTGCGGATACCCAGGGTGTCCACTCAGTGTAATGCGATACTCTCAGCCTTGGTCCATGTCTGCATGGAGCGCCTCCACGCTAATATATGAGGGGGATCAGGAGCCTTCCATTTCCTGGTGATCAGTCTCTAAGCTACTGCGAATCCCAGATCTAGGAACCTGGAAGTCAATTTGTGATTCTGGCTTCTGCGGTAGGGATGTAATATGTAGGTCTTCCATTCAAATGGGAGAGTGTGGTCTGTACATTGGGTAAGAGTGTCTGCTACTTCCCTCCAGTACCTGTGCAGGTTGGGACATTCCCATAACATGTGTAGTAGATCTGCATCAGCGAGACGGCAATGGGGACAAGTGGCGTCTACACAGCCAAAGTATCGATAAATTTTAGAGGGTGTGCAATATCCTCTCTGTGTAATGTAATACTGTATTTGGCGTAGGCGCATATTCCTGGGGATTTGCACAGGGCTCTCTAGCACTGAAGCCCAATTGGGGTCAGTGAGTGGGTGGTGCAGGTCTCCCTCCCAATGGAGTCGAATCGGTGCCAATGAACTCGCAGTGTGTTGTCTTAGAGAGGCAGCGAACCACCGTGTGAGGTGTCCGCCATAATCCCATTATGTGTAGGTACTGTATGGAAAGGTGAGTTGGGGGCTCGTTGGTTAAGTACCCCCACTTGGAAGCAAGGGCAACCAAGAGCAAGTGGTGTAGTAGGAATTGGCCTGAATGCAACCCGTCTTCTTCTACTAGTGTGTCATCTGGAATTAGGACACCCTCCCGATATAGGTCTCCCATAACCTGAATCCCTGCCTCCCGCCAGCCCCGCAGCTCAGCAGCCGTGGTCGTCATGTGCCCTCTAGGCGTTCCTTCTAGTGGTAAAGTGGGCTCATATGGTGTCACATTTCGGGTAATATACAAATTCCTGCGGTAACATCTACACGCCACGCAAATTAGTAGGAACTCCGGTTGTTTTGCTTTCGTGCATGGGTGAAACAGTCCAATCAGGGCACCAAGGAGCAGTGTGGCTGTGTGGTCCCTGTGTCGCAAAGTTGGTGATTGGCTAGCCATCTTGCCACCCATTGCAGCTGTGCTGCTAAGTAATACTGTTCCAAGTTTGGGGCTGCAAGGCTTCCCAGGTCTGTGGGCAGGTAGAGCTTACTTATCGCTACTCGATGTCGAGAGCTATCCCATATAAAGTCTCTAACTGACCTCTCTGGAGGGAGAAAAAGGAAGGAGGGATGTATAATGGTAAGTTCATGAAGTAATATAGAAACTGCAGGAGGATCACCATTTTGCTGAGGGCCACCCGGCCTGTCACAGACAGTGGAAGCGTGCCCCAAAATGACTTTTGGGAGCGGACGTCAGGAAGTGGTCCACCCAGGTTACCATCCAGTAAGTCAATCTGTTGCCTGTATATACTTATACCTAGGTAGAGGAAGGTGTCCACTTGCCATTGCACGCGCACCCCATTAAGGACAGCTGCCGGTCTTGGCACGTCTCATTGAAGGGATTTAGACATGACTTAGCAGCGTTGACTTTCAGCCCTGATAAGAAGGCGAAGTCTCCTAAAATATGTGCCAGTCGCAGAGGAATCAAGCGGATGTCTCTGATATAGACCAGGAGATCATCTGCATACAATGATATCATGTGTGCGCCATCCCCTAGTGGAATGCCCCCGCCAGTTCCAGCACGGACAGCCTCTGCTAGTAGTTCTATGGCTAGCGAGAAGAGGAGAGGAGACAGTGGGCACCCTTGTCTAGTCCTTCTTCTCACTGAGATTGTGTCAGATATGTTTGGGCCTACTCTTACCCGCACCGTGGGCTCAGTGTACAGCAGCTGCACCACGCGCATGAACATTTTGCCAAGGTCGTATCGCGCTAGTGTGGCAAATAGGAACTCACACTCCAGGGAGTCAAAGGCTTTCTCGAGGTCCAGTATTAGACACCCTGAGTGCAGCCAGGGGGCACAGAGTATGTTGCAACTCAGAAGACCTCAGATTTAGGAAGACGATTCGAGAGGGCACAAACCCATTTTGAATCACATCGACCAGTGTTGGGACCACAGGCGCTAGTCTGTCAGCCAGGATCTTTGCCAATATCTTATAGTCTGCGTTAAGGAGGGCCAGTGGCCTATAGGAGCCTAGATCTGTGGGGTCTCTATCAGGTTTGAGTAATGACACCAGGCTTGCCTCAAGCATGCACAGGGGGAGTCTCTGCTCAGTCAAGGCCGTAGTAGAAGGTGTGTGCAGGCATGGAATCAATGATGTGGCATAAGTCTTATAGTATTCTGCCGGGAGTCCGTTGGGCCCAGGAGTTTTTCCTGTTGCATGGTCTTCCAGCGCTGCTGGCAGACAGGCGGAGGACCTGTCTCCCATTTAAATTGCAGCAACTGGGGCTTAGGATCAGAATGTGTGCGTCCCAGGTATTCAATCCCCTTGATAAGGGGGAGAGGGTATGTGACCTTAATATAAGGTTCAGTCTAACATGGAATCGGTGCAATGGGGAGTAGAATGAGTAAATGCGTGTGTCGGGTTGAGGGCACAGCATATATGTCAGTCAACAACCAAGGGGCCAGCCATTTGGTCAGTGCAGCTGCGGTTCGCGTCAGAAGTGGAAATGACCTGCCCAGCTCCACATTCAATACCGAGTTGAAATCACCCCTTATCAGCAAGTGCATTCCACTCCAATTGGGCTAGGACCTCAGTTAATGTACGGAGAAACGAAGCTTGTTCCATATTGGTGGCATATATAGAGCCTATGAGGAGATTGTGGCTATGCAGCCTACCTTTTGTATAGGCAATATATCTAGCTCCTTCCAGGGACAGCGGAGGCGATCCGCTTCTATCTGGGTCAGATGTGGTTCCTGCAGGAGGGTGGATCTGCGCTGTAAGTATGAGTATATGGAGTATCTGCGCGCTGGTGTGTGCATTCCCCTCATATTCCATGTGAGAATATTAGTTTTTGCCATGTTTCAGAAGTACTGTCCCTGTTATAATAGGGAGGAGTTGATACGTGACAGGGGACCAGGTGGTAGTTTGGAGCTCCCGGGTGTCAAAAATAAAAGCAGAACTGGGGGTTCAAATGCAATCTGCATAACCGTATGAGGGCGAACTCGTGGTTGGGTTCTTCTAAAAAAGTTGCCCAACCATGGCAACTAGTGTGGTGGGCTGTGTCTAGCTATAGGGGTACGCGGTGTGAACCTTTAAGTTCATGTCACTCCCTCGATGTTCTGCTGGAGTGTCAAGCAATCCCCCCTAAGTTTTAGGTTTAGGTGTGCACGTTATCTGACTAAAGGGAGTGCCATGTCCCGCTTAGCTCCCGTATCAGGCATTCTAAATGGCTAACCCTCCCCCACACCCTATGCATGGCTGTAAGGATCAGGCATGAAAACAAGGCATTGCAGCATTTGTAAAACCTGCAACATTATTCACTTATCAGGTTGTTGATGAATGTTCAGATTATATCGTCTGATATTTGCGGTGTGACATCTGGCAGTTGCAGAGTCTCCAAATCTTCAGACCGTGCGGTAGTCGATTTATCTGCACTAAGTGAACAAGTAGACTTCTTTGTGATCAGAGCCCTGTGTTGTGGACCGGATCGCTGCAGCCACGTGAAGTGCCTCCCATCTCTCCATCAGTCTTTTATCCAAGTCTGGGACCGCCGACGATGGCACAGCGTGGTTGGGGCCTCTGCCCCGCTGCGGCTCTGGTTTCTTCTGTTTCGCCTGGATGTCATTGGCTCAGCAGATGGCTTGGGCCCTGTCAGCAGGCCAGTTTCCTCTTGCCAGTCCCAAACATCTGAGAGTGCTTCAAAAAGCGAGTGGCGCCTTTCGCAGTCTGGCTAGGAATGCGAGAGAGTAATGAATATCTAACTCTCTAAGCTGGCGTTTCACTGCACCAAAAGATCCCCGCCGTCTCTGTATCTGTGCTGTATAGTCCAGGAGCAGCATGATTTGAGCGTTTTGGATCCTCATGTCATACAGTTTGGGTGTTTCCCTTAAAACAGTGTCTCTGTCGCTATAATTTAGCAGTTTAAAAGGGTGTGGCCTTGGTCTCGTTCCCGGCGGCGGTTTGCAAGCCAGTACCCTGTGAGCTCGCTCCCCCATGAACTGGGGCGACAATGCATCTTCCGGGAGTAGCTCCCTAGCCAGCGCTCGACATAGGATACTGGATCTTGTCTCTCCTCTCACTCTGGAAGGCCCACTACTCAAACATTATTGCAGCGCGAACACACTTCAGCATCTTCCAGTCTGTCCTCTAGGGTATTCACTAAATCCAGAAGACCCTGTATTGCCACTGCATGACTGCGAGTGGTTGGTTGTAGGTCCGATAGGGCGAACCCGTTGTCCTTGACCTTGTCGGTCAGATTGCAGTGGTCAGCTGTTGATAGTGCAAAGTCAGACGTGACCTTATCAATTTTCGATTCTAGGGATGTGCGTATCTGGTCCAGTGCGGCGCCTATTCTCTCAACTACGGCAGGGACAGAGTCATGTTTAGTGGAGTGTGGGGCCCCATGAGCTCTATCATCATCTGCATGTGAGGTCTTGTGTGCTTCCGAGTTTGTAGCCGGCTGTGTGGCATTTGATCGCAGGCGGCCCATGGACAACGTTTGCACTGACGGCATGTAGGAATGACTGTGGACACCTCTCTGGGAGGTGTGGGTTATGTTGTCACTGCCTGGGGGTGATAGGGTAGCTTGTTCTGCAGCTGCCAATTGTTTCTTCAAGTATCAACAGGAGCTGCTTTCAGGGTATGCTTCCGTTAAGTGGTAGTGGGTGGTGTCGCCTGGACCTGCGTTCTCCACAATGCATCCGTTGGTATATCTGTGGTCTCTGCAAGATATGGGCGGGAGTCAGCTGGTATAGGGAGCTCATGAATTTTGCAGTCCGAGCACGGTGAGGTCCACTCCCAGTTCAGATTTGTGATGTAGGCGGGTGGAGCATTATCGCCTGTGTCCCTCTACGCTTTGGTAGGCAGATCTTGGAGCAGCGCCACGGACGTATATGTCAGTTTGTGTGTGTGGGGCTCCTCCACTCTCCACGCCAGAGACAGGAGGAGAGAGGCAGAGAGGCGCCCAGGCGTCTTCGGTGCCCCTTCACTGTGGTTGTTCTGCTTGTTGGGAGGCCTAGGCCCAAACCGGCCTCTGGGTCTCACACAACCTGATTTGGACCTCAATGCGCAATTACTGAGTTTGTTGCATGCAGGTATGGATCAGGTCACTATTTTCTAGGCTTCCCCTGGCCTTTCCTGTCAGTCGTGGTACCTCTCTGCGTACCGCGGACAACTTTGGGCTCAGAGCACGCACTTCCGGGTGGCTCTGTATTTCTTGTGCGCACTTTGTAGGAGCCTAGGCCCGAATTGACCCTTGTGCCCGGTCCTGTGCCTCCACAGTGAGTCTTAGGCTCTGTCCAGCTCTCGCACCCCACCCTGCACTTAAGACTCTGTGATCCATTTAATGGGTGAGCCTCACCTCTGGTTAGGAGCAAAGATCTGATGGACCGCACATGGCTGCCATCTTCGCCCAGGGCCAGCACAGTCAATGTCAGTTTGCACCAACAGGTCTCTTATGCCACTCCTCCACTCTTGATGCGGGCCTTGTCACCGCACTCATCTCAGTGCCTCTCTACATCTGCTCCAGTCGGGTGTGCCTCTCCGCAATAGGGCTGGGTCATGGCGGCTGCCGCCTGCCTCTCATGCCTCGGAACTGGTGTGAGGGGATCAGTGCACTCAGCTCCGCCCGGTCAGCTTACCGATCAGAGCCGTTCACTGCGCTGCAGTCGTGGCTCTACATCAGGACTTCCACGGGTGGCTCGAGCCTCACCTCCGACCCCCGGCTCCCTCCTCGCTGGCACCAGGGCCGGTCCACCGGTCTCCGTGTCCCCTTCTTGCCGGAGGCTTGCAGTGTCTCCTCCAGCCCGGCGTCAACAGTCAGAGCTCAGGAGCGTGCTTCGAGCTGGACTGCTCACTTTACCACACTGCAATTCATCATTCTGCAGCTCCAAAACTCGGCAGGCATAAGCGTCCTGCACACAGGGGAGGATCTCATTATGATCAGGTGTCCGATCTGGTGGGATTACATAGGTTTGGCAGGATAATCGAGGGTGTAGGTGTGGAGCCTTAGGGGCTTGCGTCTGCCATCTTAGCTCGTTGGCCACGGCCCACCCCTCCTTATTTCCTCTATGGAGACTCTGAAATAAAATAATTTGCAAAACAACCTTTAAAACAAATCCTTAAAACAAAATTGCCTTATTTGTGTTACAACCATATACATTAACTCATCATCTTCATATAACTTTATTCGGTACATTTAAGACCATCAAAGTGCATTGATGAACATCACACGTAAAACATATACAAACATTATATAAAAGGTACAAGCCCAAAATATATACAAATTATTAAAATAGATCACGTAGAAAACATTTTCTTATTTTTTTGGTTAAAATTACTTTAGTTAACCACCATCTCTAACTTAAATTAATTGACTTCCCAACAATTAAAATTCAGTAAAAAGGCCCCTGAGGTCCATGTCATGATGCTATTAATTCGCAGATCTCAAGTTCATAGGGCACTGGCCAGAATGGCCCAGCACCATTTCCGAAATGTGGCCACTGTGATCACTAGAGCTTCTCTAGTTTCTACAAACAGTAACCTCAGTGCAATAGAATACTGCCGGCATCCCATCAACCTGCATATAGGCAAAATCTATTTTTTCCTTGGTCGAACATAACCAGTACAAAAGAAGAAGAGATGGGCTAAGGTCTCCTGTGTGCCAAGGCACACTGGAAAGTATGCTTACTAGCAGTCATGGAGTGCCATTTTGTAGTGAAGGACAAAATAGGTAATGTACCACATCGCAACTTCAAGAACAAGGCTCTATCTCCAGTTGACAATAGAAAATCAAGGAAAGGCTCAAAGGCGCTCTGCAGCTTAATACACAAAAAGGCATCAGTGAAGTGACCAAGGTCCTCCCTGCACAGTTCCATATCGGTAACTCACTTCCAATATGACACTTTCAACAAATCTCGCAGCAATGGCGGGGAATCCTCTGACCAATATTCACCGAGCCCAAGGGTCATCAACAACTCCCTTATAAAAGTCATCCACTTAATGACATGGAACTTATCCAGGTTAGCAATCTCTTTAAAAGGTAGATAGTATTCAACAAGAGGTGGGGTGTGTTTTAATCCCCACCAAAAGAGGAGAGGGCGTAGTCTGGCCTTTCTCTCCACCGGCTGAAGCACTAAATCATGAAATAAGGGGACTAAAGGGGGCTCTTAGCAGAGACCAGCGAGCGCAAAAATAGATTTTCCGCTCTACTGAGATAGTCTATCCTTGCATAACTACACATCTCTGCTCCATATAAAGCACTAGCCTGTGCCTTAGCCCTGCCTACCTTTAGAACAGGAGAAATCTGTTTTGTCTTGGCTGATTTATAAGGTCTATAAATAGCTACAGCGTGGTGAGTTATGCTCACCACACTTTTCTTCATCTGATGTGTCCAGGAAATTTGGTTCGTTAATGTAATACCTGAAAAAGTAAACTCACTTACTCTTTTCAAAAAGAGCTCCATCTAGAGAAATCGATCCATGAAGGACTTATGAGGATTTATGGTCATCAACTTTGTTTGCCCAAGATTTATCACCAACCCTCTTTTCTTACAAAAATCCCCAAATTGATCAACCAGCGTCTTGAGCCCACGTGGAAATTATAGGGGTATTGTCGGCGAACAGAAGCAAGGGAATTTTTCTGCCTGTCAGCTTATGTGCGTCATTTAAGTAATTTTCCAAGTAGGGCAGTACCTCGTTAAGATATAAAGAAAACAGTGTAGGTACCAACATGCACCCCTACATTAAATCACTACAATAGTCACCAACCTACCTACCTCAACCACCTTCAGGGGTGGGAGGGAAGGATAATGCTCGCCTTGCTGCCTTTAATAAAATCACGATTCTCTACACAATAAACCTCTAAGAATTGACATTTTATGTCAAGACAGGAGGATAGCATTATGCATGATTAAAGTCCTTTAAAACTTGTTCTGTTATATGTTCCACTGGTCTGAAATAGAAATCTCTAAAAACTATCATTCGACCAATCCGCTGCTTTTAGAATTTCACTCAAATTACCCACTGCATTATTCACTTTTGAAGTCATCGCTCCACAAGACATCTGACTCGCGCATCACGTTTTTAACCCATCTAGCAATAATTGTCGTAGAAACCGATCCATGAGGTTTCACATAAGACATTAAAAATTGAGCTACTCCTGCACTTCTGAACTCACTCACCCTGTACTCATACTCTCTAACACATCTTTCTACACACAACTTAAGATGACTATTAAATCTGGGCTAAAATATTATTTCTGTCATAGTTTTAGTTCTTCATCTTATTTCAAAAAGCACTCCTTCTGGTTGGAATAATCTTCCCGAAATATCCAGAGCCTTCACATCTGAAACTCTTCTAAATGAAATCATGTATAGCAAAGTAGCTAACTTCCATGTCAACTGTTTTAATGTCAAAAGCGTGTTACTTTGCCAACCTTCAAATAACTTCCAAATCAAATTAACATTCCATAGAAAAGAATATCTAGATCCTGGCGGCTTCTTCAAACAAATACCCTTCATTATTCTACATACCAATTGTCCTTTCCCTACCGAAAGTCCTTCAACCAAAGAATGCCCAGCTGCTATCGCTGATCTATAATAATTGACAGTTCTGTAAGTCCAACCCTTCATATACAAACTAGCTAGGAAATTAGCAATCATAACTTCATCTGCCTCAATAGGATCCAAATCCCTTTCCACACACCAGTGTAACAAAACTTGCACTTGCATACCTTTTCCTAGTTCCTAGAGCCCATGATTTGTATAGCAACTCTGAAGCCTCTCCTGATAATTTATTGAATCTACGAGATTTCATGAAATGCTCCAAACTAGAAGGTTGAGCTCCCATAAACCAACTAGAGAGTGCTCCCTTCCGTCCACATCTCTTTAAAGATCCTTCTCTGCCTCTACCAATATTGTATCTTCTACAGCTAACTCCATCACCGAAAGGTACCGGGCCTGGGTTACCCAAAAGGAGTCACAAATACCAGCCTGTATCTCTGTTCCTCACCTGCATCAGAACTCTCTGTATCATGGAGAACAGTGGAAATGCATAACCTCTGATACCCTGCCAATTCAGGCTGAAAGCATCCACTGCCATTGCTCCTGTATCTGGCCTCCTACTCACATATCTCTTCAACTGATTAGTTAACCTTGACACAAACAAATCTATCACCAAAGGACCCATCTTTACCTGTATTTCTCAAAATACTACTGGATTCAGCTTCCAGTCACTGACATCTTTCAAGAAATGGGAATTCCAGTCCGCTACTAGATTCTCCTTCTCTGAAAGATATCGAGCACTTACACTTATCTTGTGTTCCATGCAAAACTTCCAAAACTTCTTTGCCAATTCTGACTATCTCTGCGACCTGCTTTCTTCTGGTTTGTTTATTTGAGTCACCACAGAAATATTGTCCACCTTCAAAAGAACTGTAGCTTCCTGTATCAGCTCCTTGAATGTCAGAACTACAAACCCTTTGACTAAATCGGTTTGCGCCTTACTGTGTGAAGAACTCAGCAACAAAAGAAGATATCTGAATCAAGGCATTTTGTGGAGTATACGGTGGCACAGCAGAAACTTAACTCAGTAAACAGTCTAGTGTTTGACTGCTCGAGGCGAGTGGAGCTTAGGTGTAGTGTGCGCTTCCTAACGAATGCGCACTTCACTGAAGCCTTCAGAGAGAGCGTACCTTACCGTTTTTTCCTCAGACCTTGAAGAGAATTCCCTCCATAGTTTTTCGTCAGGTTTCTTCCGGTTGGCGTCCTTTTTCCCGTCAGGATTAGGTCTGCCTTCTTCCCCCTTTGAATTACGCTTTTCCTAAGCAGTGAGGAGAGTTTCGAGTGGGCTCCGCTCATCGACGTGACTCCTCCCTTGCTTCCGCGGCTTTCATATGAAGAGTTACAAGAGTTGGGAAGCAGACTCGTCAGAGACCAGTGTCTTTGTGAAGGCGGCAGAATCGCAGCTGATTTCCTGAGGAGAAGAGAAGAAAGAGCTAAGTGTGATAAAGGATATGTAATCTTGATTAAATTAATATAACAAATCTACAGAATAACTTAAAAGGTCTTGACTTGAGTTGAATATATTGTGACAATTGAATAAGAAGAAAACTTACCTGATATTGAGAAGTATCTTGAGAACCTAGAAAAGAAAAGAACTTAAATTAAAGTATTTGCCAACAGCAAATAGTGAAATGAAATGAGAAAAGAAATTACATTACTGAGATATTGATAAGCAAGACGTTCTGAGGAGTAGGTAGGTATATGAAAAGGAAAATGGAAAATGTTTTAGCAGATACCATAGAGAGAGATAAAAGAGTGTAGCATTGTGTTGTATAATTCACAGGTATCATCCCAGAACGCATTACAAGTAACCAATACAATAGAACAGGAGCACTGCTGTTAGAACAATGGGTAGGTAGTTACACATGAAGATAGATATAACTAAAATATAGAGTAGAGTAGGTTGTTTAGTAATTGTTTGTGTTAGTTTCCTTAGGTGCCTTCAGTACAACTGAAACCTGAAGACTAGACACTGAAGGGAATACGAAAAGAGGAACCAGGAGTTCTGAACCAGTCTCTTCTACAGTTTATTATTTTATCCATTCCCCCTTCCCCCTGGGAGTCGTTTTGGAGACTGAGTTAGTTCAAACGGTCTCTGAAGGAGTTCTGAGAGGGAGTTGGGAAAAAGCAACTTCTGTTCCTGTGCAAGTCATTGGTAAAAGTCCTCAGTCGCCTGACATTGAAACTGCAAACTGCTAACACTCCAGCTCTCCTCTCCAAACAATTTAAATGTTTCCCTCTCTATACCTTATTCTATATTCCTCCAGTCTCCTGAGAGCCTAGTCCCACTCCTCATCCTAAATTGCTCGCATGGATCTCCACAACAAAATCTGGACTGGCTAAGAAAATTGCACGGCCATTCCATGACTGTAGGTTTTCTAACCACCAACCCAACTCCTCCTGAGCTTCGACATTCAACTTAATTTTGTCTCCATACCAGAGACCCCTGTTGAGGCCCAACTTCTTGACCCTTTGCAAAGCTCTGTACTGTAAAGGCCCTGGAAATATAGCCTGTATTAAATACGACAATAGGCCCATCACTCTTGCCAACTGCTTCAAACTCACTTCCTGTTTCCTCAACCAAAACGTTACCTCCCGGTTTATTAGAGTTATTTTCCTCTCTGGTAACTCCAGCTGCTTCTTCATTGTATTGTGTCTACGACAAATCCCCAAAACTCCATCCTTTGTGCCGGCTGCATAATTGACTTTTTCAAATGTTTCACAAATCCTAAACGCCTCAACAAACTTTGTACAATCATACTGTGCTCCAGCAATGTCTGTACATTCCCATTCATAATCAAAATGTTGTCCAAATAAATCAATAATCAAACCTCTCGCTCTCTTAGAAAACCCACTACAGGTCTTATTACTTTTGAAAAACACCAAGGGGCTGAAGACAGACCAAACGGAAGACAGATAAACTGGAAAAGGTGACCTTTCCACCTGAACTGAAGGTATTGCTGACTTTCCTGTGCTATCGGTATTCAAAAATATGCATCCTTCAAATCTATTTTCACCAACCAATCGTTGTCCATCGAAATATCTCTTAACAGATGGATTCCCTCCATCTTAAAATGTCTGTAGACCAAATAATAATTTAATTCCCTTGAAGTGATTACTGGTCTCCAACCTTTTTCTTTTTCTCCACCCCAATGAGAGTACTTACAAACCCTTTTTGAGTCGCTGGTGCCTGTATTACTGCCCTTTTCTCTGACATTTCCTTTATTTCTTGTTCCAAAATAACTTGAACCTGTTCCTGAAAATAAATTCTCTTGATTCCCTTTCTTGAATCAGTTCTGAAACAAATTCTATCAAATAACCTCTTACTGTTTCCAGCACCCAGGAATCTCCTGTTATTTCTTCCCATTCCTTCTGATACATCCTTAACCACCATCCTGTGTTTCTCTGGGTAAAACCAATTATTCTCCTCATACTCACCTTGTCCTGTTTGAGTTCCTGCTTGGAACACTGATCTTCCACGACCTCTTCTGCTCCTTCCTCCTCTACCTCGCTGAGGATAGAAGCCTCCTGAATATGAGGTTCCTCTATAACCACCTCTTCCATGAATATTTCCTTCTCCTTGACAGTATGTGCCTCTGACATATGGTTGGCCAAAAGTCTAATACCGCCTTCCGACACTGGCATATAAACTTACATCTCCAAAAACCTTCCACATAGAAATATGAGCTTTGTCAACAGCTATAAAGGTTTGTACATGTTTGCCTAGAAATTTAACTAGGCCCTTGCCAAATAAAAAGTCCATTAGACTCCTCACTCAACTCTTTTTTTGCAAAGTCTACGAATTTAGGACTTATTCTGAAGAGTACTGCATTACGCCTTTCGGTAATTAACTCTGCATTGGCATTACCAATAAAACAGATAGCTCTCTGGCTCTAACCTCGCAATAAATGTATACCCAACTCAGTTCCATTCAAGTAGGACTCCTCCACCATTTCAAAAATCCTAGCAACAGGACCTAAGGCATCCAGGAATTTGTCCTTGAATTGTTTCAACGATCTTTCTAACCCTTTTTTAGGGTCTCGACCCAACTTAAACAAGTAAGTTATATGGCAAGGGTCTAGATTTGGAGTCATTTTCTCCTTGCCATCAATCACAGGATGTGAGCATTAAGCCCACATGAGGTTATGCTCATTTCTTTCTAGTGGGCGTCTTATCGAATACTTAATATTTTCCGCAACATGCCCCAAAAGCCCCCACTCTGAACTTCTTGGGTGCCTTATTTGTGCAGGATTAATTAGAGTCTGGCCCAAAGGATCCTTCACCTCTCTTATGTTATTATTATGTGTACTCTCCAACTCTGAAAATTCATCTGGATCATCATTATAACCGAGATCCAAAATATACTCATCCATTTCTTCACTCTCTCCTGAATCTGACCAGGTAGGCTGTCCACCTCTTTCTTTTGCAGGGTCAACCAACCTTTCCTGTGTGCCACATTGGACACCACACAAAGATCCTCCAATAGTGGAAGCACCTGATTTCTTATTTAATAAACCAATTTTATTACCAATGGTATTCTTGTATTTCTGTTTTTTAAAACGCTTTTCCCGTGGTCCTCTATTCTGAGATTCATCCTCCTCTGAAAGAGTCTAAAACTCCTCTTCCAGTACACTTTCAATTCTCCTCTTACCTTCTTTAACCAATCTTTCCACTGTTTCCTGTACTCTACTACCTATTTCCTCTCAAATTAATCTTTTAATAATTTCCTCCTGCACCTCTTCGGAGCTTATTTCTGCCCCTTCACAGATTTTGTTTTACATTTTATATTTAAAAGCCCAAAACACTGTTTTAAATAAAGTGTCCTTTTTCTACTATGCTTAATTATCAATTTTCCCTCTCTTATCGGCAAAGGGCAGCTGTCAACAGTAAGCCGATGCTGACCGGGGCATGTTGCCTGGTAGCCCTTGTACACGGCAACGCACTGCCTGCTGTCTTATAAACAAGGCCTATTCCCTATAAAAACCCACACGTCTGAACAGACCCTCCCAGGGAGCGCTCCATTTCCTCAGAAAAACATCCTGAGCGCTGTGTCTGTGATCTCCATACGGACCCCTTCACCGTCATCAGAGATTCTCGCGCATCAAAGGACAGACAGGACGCGTGCCCTGTCGCGCTCCATATTTTGAAAAACTCTGCTCGTGTTTGTTTTAAAACCTTAGGCCTGTAAACCCTCCGATCAGAGATTGTTTCAAGAAAGCAAGAATTTTCTAAAACGCGACTATTGTCATATGAACAAAATGCCTTTTTATGCCAAATTAAAAACTATCTAAAAACATTCAACTTACATATAGATTAACCTAATTACCCAAAAAATTGGGTAAAAACACACATACTTTTAATAAAAACATTTTACAAATCAAACCTTATAATATCTAATCTTTTTTTTTTTTTTACTTTATTTATCGATATTTTTTCATATTCGGTACATCTTGAATCATGACCTATGTTTCATATGATAACTTAATATACAGAGAAGTTACCGCACAGTCTGTGCATTACATCTTACATTCAGAGCCTGTTAGCATAGGTACATTACATTTTCATCATAAGGGAAAGGAGCACACGAGAGAGAGATTAAAAGCATTGGCAACAACCTTGATTGTTAACATGTTATAGATATCTTATATAAAGGTCAACACATTATACAATAGGCATAGATGCATGATATCGTTGTGAAGCTATCCATGGTGTGATCAAACAGTACCCCGCGTTTACCATGGCTACTCTTTGCTGAATCCAGGCAGTACTCAATGTCTGCATTGGCCCTGTAGAATATTGGTCAACCTGCACCCTATCAATCAATCAATCAATCACAGAATTTGTAAAGCGCACCACTTACCCGCGAGGGTCTCAAGGCGCTGGGGGAAAAAAAGGGGGGTGCTGCTACTGGTCGAACAGCCAGGTCTTGAGTAGCCTCTTGAAGGTCAGCAGGTCTTGGGTCTGTCGTAGGCTTGGTGGAAGGGTGTTCCAGGTCTTGGCGGCGAGGTGGGAGAAGGATCTGCCGCCGGTGGTAGTTCTTCGAATGCGAGGGACGGTGGCGAGGGAGAGGTCGGCGGAGCGGAGTTGGCGGTTGGGGACGTAGAAGAGGAGTCGTCTGTTGAGGTAGGATGGGCCAGTCTTGTGGAGTGCCTTGTGTGCGTGGATGAGGAGTTTGAAGGAGATTCTCCTGTCGACGGGGAGCCAGTGCAGGTTCTTCAGGTGGGGGTGATGTGGCTGTGGCGTGGTAGATCGAGGATCAGGCGTGCGGAGGCGTTTTGTATGCGTTGCAGTCGCTTGATGAGCTTGGCCGGGGCTCCCGCGTAGAGGGCGTTCCCATAGTCAAGTCTGCTACTGATGAGGGCCTGGGTGACTGTTCTTCTCGTGTCTGTCGGGATCCACCTGTAGATCTTGCAAAGCATGCGGAGGGTGTTGAAGCAGGAGGATGAGACTGCGTTGACTTGCTTGGCCATGGAGAGCGTTGAGTCGAGGATGACTCCCAGGTTGCGTGCGTGGTCGGTGGGTGTCGGGGCTGCTCCCAGCGTCGTTGGCCACCAGGAGTCATCCCAGGCTGAGGGGTTGGAGCCGAGGATGAGGACCTCTGTCTTCTCTGTGTTCAGTTTTAGTCGGCTGATCTTCATCCAATCGGCGACGGCCTTCAATCCTTCATGGAGTTTGGATTTGGCGGCGTGGGGGTCCTTGGTGAGGGAGAGGATCAGTTGAGTGTCGTCGGCGTAGGAGATTGTGTTGAGGTCGTGCTGTCTGGCGATGCGTGCGAGCGGGGCAATGTAGATGTTGAACAGTGTTGGGCTGAGGGACGATCCCTGGGGTACGCCGCAGATGATCTCGGAGGCTTCGGATCGGAATGGTGGGAGGCGGACTCTCTGGGTTCTGCCGGCGAAGAAGGAGGTGGCCCATTCCAGGGCCTTGTCTCGGATCCCTGCGTCGTGGAGGCGTGCGCGTAGAGTGTGGTGGCAGACAGTGTCGAAGGTGGCGGAGAGGTCCAGCAGGATGAGGGCTGCGGTCTCACCATTGTCCAGCAGGATCCTGATGTCGTCGGTGGCGGCGATGAGGGCAGTCTCAGTGCTGTGGTTGCTGCGGAACCCCGATTGGGATGGGTCCAGGATGATGTTTTCTTCGAGGTATCGGGTTAGCTGTTTGTTGACGATCTTCTCGATGACCTTGGCTGGGAACGGAAGCAGGGAGATGGGCCGGAAGTTCTTGAGGTCTCTCGGGTCCGCCTTGGGTTTTTTTAGTAGGGCGTTGATCTCTGCGTGTTTCCAGCTCTCTGGGAAGGTCGCGGTCTCGAAGGAGAGATTGATGATGTTGCACAGGTGGGGTGCGATGGAGCTGCTGGCTTTGTTGAAGATGTGGTGCGGGAAAGGGTCTGACGGGGAGCCGGAGTGTATTGTGCTCATGGTCTTGATGGTGTCCTCGATGTTCACGCTGGCCCAGGCTAGCAGGGGGTCGTGGTCGATGGTGTGCGGTGGGTCTGGTGTATCGATCTTAGCTGGGGCTGTCTGGGTGTTGAAGCTGTCGTGGATGTCGGCGATCTTGCGGTGGAAGAAGGTGGCGAGGGAATCGCACAGGGGTTGCGACGGCGGGATGTCATTGGTGTTGGAGCTGGGGTTGGAGAGTTCCTTCACGATGGTGAAAAGCTCCTTGCTGTTGTGTGCGTTGTTGTTGAGGCGGTCTTTGAAGGAGATTCTCTTGGCGGACTTGATGAGGTGGTGGTGGTTACGGATGGCGTCTTTGTGGGCTGCGTGGCTGTCCGGTGTCTTATCACTGTGCCATTTCTTCTCTAGTTTCCGGCAGGTACGCTTGGAAGGTAGGAGTTCCGTGGTGAACCAGCTGGCTCTTTTGGCGGTGTCACTGTAGGTGAGTTTTTCAGCGGGGCGAGGGTGTTGGCACAGTCGTCCATCCATCGTCTGAGGTTGCAGGCAGCGTCGTCGATGTTGGATGGGTCCCCTGCTGCCTCTACATCTCTTGCATCTCTAAAAGTGTCTGGTATGGTTTCTGGAATGGAGAGAAGATAGGTTTTAAGGGGGTCCCATATGTCTTTGGGTTTAGACGAGGGTGGAAGTAATTCAGCATATATAAGGGCTTGTTCCTGCCATTTTGTCATGTCTAGAAGCCACTCTTTGAATTTAGGGGCTCTTCCCCTACCCCATTTGCAGGCCACTTTGCGTTTCGCAATCAGTAGACCTAGTGCTAGAAGCTTCTTGTGTAGAGTGTCTGCCCCATCCAAGTACCCTAATATGGCCGTGATTGGGGAAGCCTGTAGGGAAGTGCCCAACATTTTTTCCAGGGCCCTAAACACATGTTGCCAATATTCATTAACAGGTGGGCATTCCCAGGCCAGATGAGGAAATCCCGCCCCTTCCTGCCTACAGCGAGCACACCTATCGTCGTCCCTCAAATGGAGCCCGTATAGTCTGGCGGGCTTGTAATATTTTCGGTGTAGAAACTTATAATGTATCAATTTTAGCCTACTGTTCGCTGAGATATAACCTGTTTGTTTGCAACAAAAATCCCACTGCTTGTCTGGTATTGGTGTGCCTAGAACTGCCTCCCAGGCCTGTCGGGACAATATCTGAGGCGTTTTGGTAGCGTTTTGTGTATTGTGATATATGCGTGGCGTCACATGGCGAGGGGCTCTGTCTGAAGTATGTCAAGTAATGGTAATAAAGTCCGGGGTTCCTGAGGGAACTCCGGTGTGAGGGCACGGATGCTTTGTCTAAGTCTCACATACATGAACAACTCCATTGTTGTGGGAGTTTTTCCTCAAAAGAATTGTTCACTTGCTAGGAACTTCCCATTTTCATAAAGGTCTCCCCATGTGTTCCTCCGTGCATTATCAAGAGCCTGCCTACACGCCTTCTCATAGGTAACCTGCAAATCGGGGTGGTATGCAATTGGTAAGCGAGGGAGTAGAGCATAGGCGTTTCTAGTCGTGTCGCTATTTTCTTCCACGCAATACTGGTGCATTCCACAGTTCATGGGGTTATTCCTCATTTTGTATGTTTAACTGAAATGAAACCTGATCGGGGAATTGGGTCCATATATCCCATCTCCACTGCTAAGTGAGGCATAAAGGGTGGTGGGTGGAACCAATATGTCGCATAGTGTGCTTGCATGCAGCAATAATACAATTCAAGGTCCGGTACCTGAAAGCCTCCCTGTGAGTACGGGAGAATGAGTACCTCCCACTTTAGTCGGGGTTGTTTGCCTCCCCATGTCAGCCGGATCATTTGTGTTCGCAGGGCCTTAAAGAAAACCCTGCCGGGGTTGTATGGGATATTAGTAAATAGATAAGGCATTTTTGGGAGTATGACCATTTTTATTAACGATATCCGCCCTGCCATAGAAAGTGGCATTGCGATCCAGCGGGATACAGAGTCTGCTATAGTGTCTATGGCATTCGCATAGTTAATGCGCATCAGTGCACTCTTATCCCTTATCACTTTAATCCCTAGGTATTTAACTTCCACCTCGTTCCATTCTAGGGGGTAGTCCAGTGTATAGGCGTGACTTTGTCTATGAGAGGGAATATACTTGATTTCACCCAATTGATGTGGATGCCCGAGTACACTCTGAACTTGGTGAGCTCTTGCAGCAAGGGGTTCAGGTTCTCCTGAGGGTCTTTTAAATAAAGTGTAATGTCATCTGCATACAGAGATATTAAGATATGTCTGGAGTGGTAAGCTAATGCTCCATCTTTGTGGTGTTGTCTCAGTTTGGCCGCTAAAGGTTCAATTACTAACGCTAATAATATAGGGGATAGTGGGCAACCTTGCCTCATGCCCCTTGTGATTGCAAATGGGGGTGAACGGGTACCATTAAGGAGGACAGTGGTGAGAGGTTTACGATATAGGAGCTCTATCCACCGTAAAACACCAGGGGGCAGCCCTGGCGGTGCAGTATTCCACTGAGAAAATCCTACTCCACAGAGTCAAATGCTTTGGTGGCATCAAGAAATACTGCCACCGCAGCAATGTCTGGGTCTATGTCCTGTAAGAGCGCGAACAGGGTTCTAAGATTGTGTGATGTCACTCTATCTGGGATAAACCCAGCCTGGTCCGGCAGAACCAATCTATCCATAAGTAAATTTAGCCTGTTTGACAACAGTTTAGTGAGAATTTTAGTATCGCAGTTTATCAGCGAGAGTGGCCTATATGACTCGCAGTGCTCGGCCGGTTTACCTGGCTTGAGCAGAGAGGTGATCATCGCCTCCCTCATTGTCGTTGGGAGCATTCCATCTTCATATGCCTCCTCAAACACCTTCTTGAGCATAGGGGCTAATTGTGTGACGTACGTCTTGTAACATTCTACCGGTAATCCATCCGATCCGGGGACCTCCCTGAGCCCATCTGCATAATTGATGTTGTGATTTCGTCCGGTTCAAGTTCGGCCGTAAGAAAGTCCCTTTGTGAGTTCCCCAGCCATGCCAATACAGTGTCTACAAGGTAGTGCGAAAGGTCGAGAGGCTGTGTCCTCTGTGAGGTGTAGAGGGTGGAGCAATATGTTGTGAATATGTTTAGTAAGTCGGCAGCTTCCCTGTGTATGTTTCCTTCGGGATCATATAATTCTGTGACAAAGTTGGAGAACCGAGGCTGTCTTATGTGGTCGGCAATGACCTTCCCTGGACAATCCCCTTCCCCATATGCCCGGGCTCTGTGATATTTAATCCTGAACTTACACTCTCGATCAGCCGTGTCCTTGCATTCTGTAAGTTTGTCTTGCAAAATGGCTTTCGTGTGTCCCCCACTGTTTGGTTCACTTGCTTTCCCTTCTATCTCTTTTATGTACTTCTCCAGTTTGTTAAGTTGTGTGCGGATGTCCCTTAGTATCCCCCACCCATCGCAATACAGAGTCCTCGCATGGTAACTTTAAATGCTTCCCACACCGTGGTGATTTTCGAGACAGTATCTATATTGCGTTAAAAAATTCCTGTATCTCTTGCCCTATTTCGTCTTTAAAGACGGGGTCCAACAGAATCTCCGGGCTCAGTTCCCATTTACTTTTGGAGGTTCGCACCTTGGGACCGAAAGTGTCAATTGCACTGGGGAATGGTCAGAATATGTTCTCGCTAAGTGTACAGTCTGTTCAATCCAAGGACTCATTCCTCTGGTAATGAGCCAGTAGTCGATTCTCGACCACGTCGAGTGTACTGCTGAGTAGTGGGTCCCTTCTTTCTTGGTGGGATGTAGGTATCTCCATGCGTCCAGGAGGCAATTATCTGTTATGATCCCTGCTAGTTGAGTCTGTGCGGGGGTGTGGTACTGCGCCATTGGGTGTGATCTATCCATATTGGGCGAAACTGCTAGGTTGAAGTCTCCTCCCCAAAGAACACAAGTAGTTCCTATAGAGAGTATTTTTCCCCATAACGCAGCAAAAAAATGGGGATCGTCAACGTTGGGGCCATAGCAGTTAGCGATGGTAACTACGTGGGAACCTAAACAGCCCCATACCATACAATACCGACCCTGTTGGTCCATTAACAACCCCCGGGGACAAATAGTGTGTTTTTCCGAATGAGGATCGCCACCCCACGTGAGTATGTAGAATATGATGAAAAGTAGCGGTGCGATGCCCAGGGAGCAGCGAAGCTTGGCTGCGTAGCTGGGTCAAAATGGGTCTCCTGTAGGAGTGCTATTTGAATTTGGTGTCTGTTCAAGTATGCTAATATGTGCTACCTTATTTAACCCTCTTACATTCCAGGTGATGCAATGAATTTTGGCTTGTGTTCCAGCATTACTCATTATCCCTTAAATTTGGCGAGAAAATGTACGGTGTTTTTGTCTCACTATGCATTTTAACCAACATGCCCTGTTTTGAGCCCCCATCTGGGGGTACCGATCTGCTGCGACTGTGTTCCCCATCCCACCCCCTCCCACACCGACTTCCCCAACTTGTCAGGTATGCATGTCCCACCCATTCCCGATCTGGAAAGAAAAAACATAACATAACTTCTCATGCGCATTCATCATTACTGACTGTGCTGATATCAAAGAGGTGGTTCAGGGGGATCTCCCACAGAGGTGCCACTAGGGGATTGCGACAACCCTCTATCCCGGTTGTCCCGATGACCAGGGAGAGTGACCTCCAGCTAGGGGAGGCACGTGGGAAAGAGGGGGGAGGGGGATCTGGGCCTTTAGTGAGAATCTGTATCATTTAATAGCAAAGGAATAAAGAAAACCATGTTGCAATAAGAATATAGCGATAAAATATAAGAGATAGCAGAGGGCACTTCTACTCCACGCAGAGAGTTCCATGCCCTTTACCGTCCATCTGACCACGCCAGCGGCGCCTGACCGCTGCATCAAATGTCCCATACTGGTCTGAGGCAGACGGCTACTTGTGGTTAAGATGGAGTAAGTGTACCTAGGGCTAGTGCAGTACATATCGACCTAACTCTTGTAGGCAGTCTGTGAGTTCAGTCTATTTTAGCTAGTGGTGATGAAGATCAGGATCGGGATCCGGATCGGCTGCGGGCGTCTCCAGATGATAAGCATTGCTACTGTTTCAGAAAGTCTTCAGCCTGTTGTGGGTTCTGGAAGAAAAGTTGTTTCCCTTTGTGGACAACACGCAGTCGCGCTGGGTAGAGCATGGCGTATTCTAAGTGGGTCTGTTGTAGTTTCCGTTTAACCGCAGTGAATTTCCTTTGAGTTTCTTGGACAGCTTGGGTGAAATCCGAACAGAAGCTGAGGATGGTGTTTTCGTGTTCTACCCTTTTTTTTTCGCGGGCCAACCGCATCACCGTATCTCTGTCACGGTAGTTAAGGAATCTTACCACAATGGGCCTCGGTGGTGCCCCCGGAGGGGGTCTCGCCGCTATGGTTCTATGAGCGCATTCGATCACCAAGTGCGTAGAAAAGCTTCAGCCCCGAACACATCGTAGAGCAGCCGCTCCATGTAGTCCTCCATGCACCCCATGTTTGTCGATTCGGGCAGGCCAAGCACGCGGACGCTATTTTGGCATGAGCGTGCTTCTTAATCTTCATTTTTTGCGGCAATTACCCTCAGCACTTTGTCCATCTGGGAGATCTGTTCATTATGGCTGGTTGTGTTATCTTCCAAGTCTGAGATCCTGGTCTCAGCTTCCTTAATCCTACGGTCGTGTTTTTCGATCTTCTGGACTATTGTATCCATACGCGTGGACATTGCGTCCATTTTGGATTCGATGGAGGTCAGGCTACTTCTCATGGTGAGGAGTATTGCTTTCCAGTCATCTTCCTGATCGTCAAGGGGGCCCTGCTTCAGATTGCTCCTCTTGCTGCGAGCGCTGATTTGCGGGCCTCGAATGGCAACTTCGACTGCTTACCGTCTGTTCGCCCCATCTTGTCTGTGTTTGTCCACCGTACAAGGAGCTGTACCTTTACAGCGTGTCCTGTCAGGCAGCTGCCCGGTCCAACGGCGGGGGTTACCAGTACGTGCAGTGCACTATTCCTGAAATTGGTGCTATTCCTCCGTGATGTTGCTCTGTGCTGGCTAAGTTCAATTCTGGCTATGTCGCAACAGCCGCGATAGCGTTGTGGGGAGGGTGCCGGGGGGGCCAGGGCCGGCCAAGTGTAGAAGGGGAGGCAGCGCCAGCCCACCCTCCAATTGTAGTCTGTGAGGGAGGTTTATTCCACCTTACCACGTTCGCCTCAATGTGTGGGGGCAGCTCCTCACCTACACACGTGCACAGGGCCGGAACTGGAAAGAATGCTCCACTGTGACAGTAAGCAGTGGCCTTTCTTCAGGTCTGCCACACGATCAGCTCCATGCCCCGGGCCCTCGGTCTAGCAGCAACTCAGCATGCCTGCCCCCTTCCACACCACTTTATTTGGCTCCTGTGGGAGATCAGGGAGGCCAAACGCTGTCTTCCTGACTTCATTACACCCATTCAAACTTGTTTTTAGAGATACCCGGTGTCCCTTTGAATAAAGGTAAATAACCTGGGAACACCTAGGCATTTTTAATAAATCTGGATCCCGTCTTTGTCCAGTTAGTTTTATTCAAAACTCCCTCCTTCCACTTAAGTCTTTGAGGTGGTTGAGTCTGCCCTGATGGAATCTACCTACCGGGGTGGGGGAGGACACCAATTAAGACTCATAACACTATTACGTGTGTGAGGTTTCCTCTTCCATAAAGAATGACTGTCCTCATAATCATGGCAGAAGTTTAAAAGAAATGTAGTTTCCCATCGGTTCTTAGAATGGTTAGGTAACAAGGTAGAGTTTTTGTTTCTCTTTTGCTTTCATTGATGCTGCTGTACACGTTTATGTGATTTGACTAGTAGTAACTTACCTTTGTGAATACTGAAAAGTAGTAAAAATCATTTGGTCCAAGTTAGACTTTTGGTCTAACTTTACCATTGTGAATTGGGCCTTGTGTGTCCTTTGAGCAGAACAGAGCAGCAGAATAGAGCAGAAGATTTTAGAGTACTCTATTAGAGACAGGATGGCCTTCCGTCGTGTCCCTCCATTTGAGGAGACCCCATGCTGGACCTTCCTCTGATTTATAAGACTTTGATTTAATTTGATTCACATATTCATGGAAACATATGCATTCTGGTTGCAATTTGTTGCTAACCTGATTTTGCCTTCTCTAAACCATTATTTTATTATTCTCTGTCCTTTTCGAGGAGTGTAATGCGCTTTTCAAATTATTGCCTGTATTTGATTTGTTGACCAGGCTCAGGTGTAGAACACCAAAATCCTTGGGGATTGACACCTCTCCTGGTCCATCAAGAGACTTTATAGCTCTGAATAAGTCTCTAAGAAAAGCACTCTCAAATCCGCTAACATTGAACATAGGCTGAAGGGAGGGGAGAAAAAAGTATGGCATATATCCTAGTGCCTTGAGACAGTCTACAGCACTATTGGAGCACACCCCACTCAGTGGAAGCTCCCTGCAGAGAGAGAACACGTGGTATGATTGCCGCAAGGAAGCAGATCGACACCTACTACCAGTGTGTCCCATCCATTAACTACAAAGAGACAGACTCCAATACGGTAACACTATGCCTCCTGCCTTATGCTGCTAGTGAGGGAGACAAAGCTTGGGGAAAGAAGCATTTATTTATTGTTCTTGGTATAGTGCATGACTCACTCTTGAAGGATTATCTTGGTGCTTGTGTTATAGGCAAGGGCGAGTGCACTTACAACATCCATGTTTTTAACATCCTAAAAGTCTGAAAATCGTGGCAGGTATGGATATAAAGAGGCAATTATTTTCAACGATATGGGCCAAGTATGAAGCAAGAGGAATAGGTAAAGTATATTTAAGCCTACCCAGGTGGGAAAACGTGTCCAGGGTGGGCCCTCTACAGCATACAGGCCTTTACCTCCAGATAATCTCTGGAAGCTCTGTAACAGGAACAATGACCCAGACAAAGCGAGGGGCGGTTCTGCAAAAGAAGTACTCAAGCATTCAATTGAACAACCAAATCTTCTCTGCTCTCATGGTGAGTTTCAGATTATGGGAGCTCCTTCTAAGGTGATACCAGCCTTCAATATATTGTCCCTAGAAAGCTTACCAGATAACAGTTTTGGTGGTGGGCACAATGTTTCTTTGCTCTTAAGACAAAATGTTTCCATTCCGGGACAGTCCCCACCATTGGTGCATTTGTTGCAGAACATTGCCTCCAAAGGTATCAGAGCACGCAGACATGTGCCTGCTTTTTCCACCTCAGTGAAGTGACTGAAAGCAGGAAAATGCATTCTCCCAAGGGTCAGATTTACACATAGTTGAATATTTTCAAAATAACTCATTATTGAATGGATCTCTGTATAAGAACTGCACAAGGCTTTCCAGGCATTCTTCAATAGTCTGTTTATAACCACATGAAACATGGGTGTTAGGATCACCCCCAAAGCACCTTAAAAAAACAAATAAGGAATTAGTTATGTGATTGCAAAAACCAATACCTTTTCCCATTATGCCTATGCCTCTATTGATGTGTTGCAGCAAACAAATGATGGACGGAATGCTGACAATGCAAACATTCTCCCCCAGTCAAAAGATCTGGGTTAAATCCATTGTTCTTTTGCCCACTTCGCCACCCCAGTTTGGACCCAGCCATATGCAAATCAGTCTTGATCCTGTGCCCCATGGGAACAGACCAGACCGAACTGCCAGGCCAGGTCCTGGAATGGCATGGTGAGCAAAAAAATGATGGCTTTAGGCCCAGATCTCTGTACAGGGGTGAATGTATGATATTGTTCTACATTCTGTCCATCAATTGTTCTTTTGCATTTGTCACCCCGAGTGGGACGGGTATGCCCAGACGTGGGTCCCGTGCTCTCCATGCCACTGGAGTCAAGCTAGCCTGGCTGATGAGGGGTGAAACCCCGAAACCGGTCCTAGGATGCTTGTTTCCAGTCCAGGGAGGACCTGGCCTGGCAGTTCGGGCTGGACTGTTCCCATGAGGCACAGGGTCAAGACTGATTTGCATATGGCTGGGTTCAAACTGGAATGGCATGGTGAGCAAAAAACTATGGATTTAGGCCCAGATCTCTGTACTGGGGTGAATGTATGACATGGTTCTGCATTCTGTCCATCAATTGTTCTTTTTGCATTTGTCACCCCGAGTGGGACGGGTATGCCCAGACATGGGTCCCGTGCTCTCCATGCCACTGGAGTCATGCTATCCTGGCTGATGAGGGGTGAAACCCGAAACCGGTCCTAGGATGCTTGTTTCCAGTTCAGGGAGGACCTGGCCTGGCAGTTTGGGCTGGACTGTTCCCATGAGGCACAGGGTCAAGACTGATTTGCATATGGCTGGGTTCAAACTGGAATGGCATGGTGAGCAAAAAACGATGGATTTAGGCCCAGATCTCTGTACTGGGGTGAATGTATGACATTGTTCTGCATTCTGTCCATCAATTGTTCTTTTTGAATTTGTCACCCCGAGTGGGACGGGTATGCCCAGACGTGGGTCCCGTGCTCTCCATGCCACTGGAGTCATGCTATCCTGGCTGATGAGGGGTGAAACCCTGAAACCGGTCCTAGGATGCTTGTTTCCAGTCCAGGGAGGACCTGGCCTGGCAGTTCGGGCTGGACTGCTCCCATGAGGCACAGGGTCAAGACGGATTTGCATGTGGCTGGGTTCAAACTGGAATGGCATGGTGAGCAAAAAACGATGGATTTAGGCCCAGATCTCTGTACTGGGGTGAATGTATGACATTGTTCTGCATTCTGTCCATCAATTGTTCTTTTGCATCTATTGATGTGTTGGCATTTACACACTGCAAGGATAGGTAGGCAGCAATGGAGAACGGTCCATCAAAGGCAGCTTGCGCGACAATTTAAGATCACACATATTAAGCTGGGAGAACCAGATACAGCTGGAATCTCTTCTGTGCTAGGCCTGAGTGAAAGACAAGAACTGGCAGGTTTCTAATCCATAACAAATTAGATGATCCTTGAATCTGGATTTTTTTTTAGATAGTGTGCGTCTAGGAGCTTCTGTTTGTCTAGATCAAGGACATGGACCATGGAAAAGCCATTTTCCAGTTTGCTAACAATTTCTTCAACAGAGGAAACCTCTCAGTTGAGTCACCTGATTTCAAGGTCAACCAATTTACCACAAGATCATGAGACGTGCCAGGTGGCTCCTGGGTACAAAGTACAAAATGTTGCCCTTATTCCTCAACCATGCCATGCACAGTGGTTCTGTACCTTGGAGAGGTGTGACACATTGTTTTCTGCACCCAAAATTACAGCATTTTCCACCGTCTTTGCAATCCTTTTCATAGTTGCAGGAAAGTGCGGAAGTGCCAGCGCCGATAACTTTAGGAGCATTATTGTACTGGCAGGACCCAGGATGATCGGCACAAGAGCACATAATGGAAAAGTAAAAGCTGGCAGGGCTATCACAGGCATTGCAGAGCATTTATCAGGCTTCAAAAACTCATTGAAACTAAGACCATGAGTTGGAATATCAAAAGGTTTTTATGTCAGAATATCAACTACAAGAATATTGTGCTACAGAAATATCTATGGCCAAAATTGTCAGGGTATGTAGGAATATGTAGCTAAGTATACATTTACTATTCCTAGCTTCACATCTACATGCCTTGAAGGTACATATAAATTCAAGGTACATATCAGTATAAATAAGTAAGTATAGGTGGTATTAGCGCATATAGGTAAGTATAGATTTACTATTCTTACCTTCACACTTTCGTACCTTGATATTACACAGTGGTTGTTTATAGTTATGACAGAGTTTCCATTGAAAGAACGTTTTTGCTTTACAAATTACCTTGTGACATTTGATGAGTCTTCTTGAATCTTTCCCATAAAACGTTCATCCATCTCAGCTTCCTCCCAGAAGGTTTTGAGGTGAACCGTGTGGATCAAAAACAAGTTTATCCTAATCAAATTCCCATGGGAATTTTAATAAACATTTTAGAAGAAAAGACTGAACAAAATTACACAAAATTTGGCAGAAAGCTAGGTCTTTACATTTTGTGATTTAGTCTAAATATGTTCAGCCATTTTGAGAAATAAATGTTCAAATTTTAGTGATATCTGGATGGTTGCTCCCTTGGGAGTCCAGCAGTACTCCTTCAGCACCGCAATTTAATAAAATAGCGCATTTTGATAGGCAGAGATGGCTTTTTACAGTCGCCCACCTTAGTAACTCCTATGTGGTCCACAGGATTACCGCAAGGGCGAGTGGTGTCCATGGGGGGGGTGTTGCCTGAGCGTGGGAGGTTGGTGAGCAATGGGGAGCTGGAGACCAGCGAGGAGGTTGGCTGCCCGCGGGAAGTAGGGCACCGGGCCTGTCTGCAAGCAGCCAGGTGCTGCAGCCCATGCCTCACCGCGTACGGCAAAACGCTGTGCAAGGCGGGCAAGTTGACAGCCCATGGAGGATTGGGTACAGGGCCTGGATGCAGGCCAGGCACTGCAGCCAACCCTCTATTTTGCATGGTCAAAATGTAGGTTTAATGAAGGAGTTGGGTGAATATGTTCAGAAAACCACAAATAATTTACCGAAGACAAAGGTTAAAGTGACGTCATAGTTAGATATGGTAGTAAGATCCAACTTTTCATAAAAACATATACAAATTCACTGAAAAACATAGAACAAAGTGATGTTATATTTAGATATGGTAATAATATATTTACATTAAAAAGAACTCTTGACATTCACTGAAAAAAAACTAAAGTTCAAGTGATGTTATAGTTAGGCCTCAGAATAATAAAAAAACTATAGTTGTAAAAAAAACCCACAAAGGTCACTATTCCCGATGAGAATTCTCTTTGCGGAGATTCAGCCACCTCTGCTGAGCCTCTGCCATGATTGTAAAGGCGCTTTGTGCATCAGGCCCTGTAATTCACCAGTTGTAGTTTACTGGGCTAACTATAACCGGCCTTGCCGCCATGCACTGCTTAGGAGTGTACATCACTCATGACATATTAAGTGACATCATTGTTGACTTCTCAAATGACATAATTGATGATATTACTGATGACAACATACAATCATTGTTACACCTTCCTATAAGAGTTTGATCTTGAAATAATTCAACACACTACAGATGTGGACAATTTTCCATTCACCATAATGGGATAAGCCACCTAAATACTTCAGATGACCATCAATTCTAAGTCAAGAGGTTGACAGTGATGTAGGGAAATAATAGGAATACATTATATAGATACATACACACACAAGTATAAAAATTCCAAACCTCAATGCAAAGGTTTCCGGTGAGGGATAGTTTTAAACCTATGTAATTGGTGAACCGGACTAGGCTAATACATGGATGTGCTGAAAAAGTTAACGGTGTGTTTTGCAGAAATAGGTCACAGTGCACATTAGTTTTAGGAAAAGCACATAAAGGTTGCATGGACAATTTAGCTGTGCTGAAACACATAAATAGATTATATTTCTTTGAATATTCAAACCTGACAAGACATCAACAATTAGTACAGACGCCACAGAAAAGGTCATCACATTTCTATCTCTTAAACAAACAAAACGAGAGGTCAACAGTAGAAATTGTTTTTTGCTCTTTCATGAAGCATTGAGTACAGGCTGTAAATAAGGGTGGATTCTGCCTTAGCCCAAGCCTGTTGAGAATATGTTAGAGTCAGATAGGCTAGGATGAGCCCAGTGAAGTCAAACAAGAGATAATCAATCGCTATGCAGAAAAACAAAAATGATTTTCTTTGATTATCTCATCCATACTCTGAGAACTAAAAGAAAACTCACAGGAGGGGGCTTCTGATAAACATAGGCATGTACAGTGTTTCAGTACTATCTTATCTGCTCAGCTTGCTATTTGTATCATAGAAATATTTGTAGCGCATGTTTTTTTGTGTGGCTTTTCCAGTAAATATATTACTGCATGTAATTCAGAACAACTTTGAACTTCAGAACTTGGCCTCTGTTTGAGACTGGCTGATTTTCCCAAATAATTGATTGAAATCATTATTTTGTAAAATTGTTCTGTCTTACTTTATTAATACATTTTCCTCCAACATATTGGCGTGTCAGCCAGGACCTCTGCATGACTTCACCAACGGCCAGCCCAGAATACTTCCTGTCCCCCAAGAAGTGACTTGTGTACCTCTGAAAGGTAAAAGAGACACCATCGTTCAGTAAAAGTCCCTGCATTTCTAAGGGGCAGGTAAGACTCAGGTGTTTGGTGTTTTTTTAAGGTGGGGACAGATCAAGGTCTGTTTCTTTTTATATGTACAGACATTAGCAATTTTTACAATAATATATAATGTCATTGTCCGCATGCAAGATTGTGAATTGACACAATATTAAGGGATCCCGGTGGTAAGACTGGAAGCTACTGGGGAACTCAACTAAATAAGTTGGAAGTGGTCAAAGCTGAACAGGGTTTGAGGCTGAGTAATCAATGTATGTTCTGCAAAATAGTGAAAAGTTGTCCTCTCTATGAATCCAGAGAGAAGTGACCAGTAATGTTTTATTTGCCCTAGTATGTAATTTAGAATTGATGCAGTTTTATATAGCGCGACCCAAAGGTATCAGAGCGCTTTACATGAGCACCAGTTTTGTTACAGACGGACACATTCATTTATTTTATTTTTTTGGGTTAGGCACGGGGAGATTAAGTGGTTTGCCCAGAATCACAGGATGTTTGAGCATGGTTGCCAAGACTCGAACCCGGTTCCCCAGAGTCAAGGTCGACCACCCTAGCCGTTAGGCCACATCCTCTCCCCAAGATTGTGATTGCCTTAGTATGAAATTTAGTATCGCTGTTTATGTACATGTATGAAATGTGGCCACATAATAATGTTAGCATATAAGTTTATGCTATTTAATATATAATTTAGGAATAAGTATTAGCTTTCCTATTTTTATGAGGGATAAGTTACAACATTATACATGAAAGTTTAAAGTAATTGACTGAATTAGGTTAATATTCCAACAGTTAACTAATCAATTATAGCAGACTCCCAAATTAATTATTCACTTTTATAACGGTCAGGCTGTCGCCCTCTTTAAAGGAACTGACCATAGAAGACCAGTAACACCAATACTATTGAATAACCCCTTAATGTTGGAAATTAGGAACGCCTGGGTATTACTAGTATATCACCTCTAGGCCTTAATACAACTTACATTGACATGACTGAAGTACCCCTCACAGACAATTAAAAAAGAGCCATCTAAAGAACTAATGTGAGACCATTGCTCTCCATGGTAGAATTAGTAGTATCCTCATGAACCCCATAATAACTACTGACATTACTAACTATTATCCCCAGTGTGAAACTAAAGTAGAGCCTCAAGATTGGAGGCTAGGATAATTATCAAAAGGTATAGACTGGGGCTTACACACATTTCTTGAGGGTTTAAAGACAGAAGAGGAATTAGCAGCTACTATAAATAGGAATATAATTAACTACCTTTCAGGTAACTACAAACAAGACCTTTGCATACACAGAATACAGGAATTTGTTTTAAAATCTATAAAACCAGTTGCAGTTGTTTCCCAAAGTTAAGACATCCTCTAGAAGGCCTCCAGAAAGAATTGAGAGAAGTTGTCTTGGGATAAATATATTTTATGGTCACCTTCACGTCCTAATAAAAATTTATGTGAAGGTGGGAAATACCCCTTGAAGCAAACAGGAGTCCAATTTCAGTGTAAACTATAATACATAAGATCAAGTTCACTAAAAAGACATGGGATCTCTTTTAGAACACGTTTAAGGTGTTCTCAGGAGACAAGGACAGGCAAAAGAATGGCATAAATCAACATTACAACTTGCATATGCCTGGCCCAAAGAAGGCACATTTGATGGTACAACGATAGAACATATGGCCACCTTCCTACAAAGCAAATTCAAGGGATGTAAACTAGAGAAAAGGAACACCACACTAGACCTATGGAAGGTCTTTTGTGAAACAAATATGAGAGAGTCAAAGATAAAGTCTCAGACCAACCCTTCAGCTCCTGCACCTCTCTACCAAGATGTGCAATTAAGTTTAGATAGTGCAAAAGTACAGTGCATGTACACGATGCAACCTGGTGCACTGTACTCACTACCCACCTCTTCACATCCCCCTGCTGTGGGATATACAGACCCTGAGTATAGGTCACCATTAGAATATTCTTCTAAACATAGAGAGTATGTTCGTATATCTCCATGTCCTAGAATGGTTAGTGCACTAAGGGAAGCGTTGGGTGGGGACAGTACTAAATATGTAGGGACGGTGGATGCCACATTTACACTTCATTTGGAAGATGAGATGTCCCCACTAGGAAAGATGGGGGTGCACTTAATGAAGGGTCAAGGGACTCACAGAGAATGGGTGGTGCTAGGAAGATGTTTTGAAAAAATCAAGTTCCAACAGTAGAAATGAGACAAGAAGGGTAGCTTTCACACCCGAACATCCTCCAACAGGGTACTCCAACAGGGTGCACCCAGGAGCAGAGGAGAATAGTGTATGCAAGTGGATTGAAACACAAGAGGATGGACAGATAGACCCAAAAGTGACTCAGGAAAGAGAAGAAGGGCCCCTTGGGACGTCGGAGGGCCCCAAATGGGCCACATATGATTAACAAAGAGGACCAGAGGACACAGTCTTTACACATAGCATTCTAGAAAAAGATATGGGATCAGAAAAATTCTACGAAGGATCAGAGGAGGCATTAGATGACATCACTGAACATATAAACAGAATGTCCCTTCTTGAGGAACGTAACAGGGAACAGTCACAGTATGCCTGTGAGGGAGAAGAAAGCAACAAGCCAGGACAAGCTTTACAAAGAGGGCAACAGGGACTGAGGAGAGTAGCATTCGATGCTGTGCATGCACGCCCATATGGGAGAAAGGGAACATTTAATATAGCAGGAAAGATGACACTGAGGAAAGATCAGGCACGTGTACTCCCTGTGTGTCCAGGTAATGATTTGGCACCCAATGAAATAGTAGCCCAACATGAGAATAGTTGGCATAATGTTGTTCCTTTTACTGACAACCTAGCGGGTTGGACAGAAGTGTTGACATCACAGATGACACCATAGCAGCCAGAGGCTTCCTTTGAACCCAGAGACATGACAAATATAGAAAATTGCATTTCTCAGGGCATAGGGGATTCTTATTGGGACTATCCCTATATGCAAGAATGTCTCCGAGTATGGCAGAGGTGTGCTCATAAGTATGACTCTCGTCACCCTACTGGCCATAGGAACATAGGACACAGTCCGGAAACAATTGCCCTTGATATTTCAAGGCCCAGGAGTACTTCAGTATATACCATGGCCCCAGATGGACAAAGAAAATCTTAAAAAACAGTTGCCACCGCTCGCTGAAGGGGCTGGGAAATGGATAGCAGCTTTAGAAAAACATACTGTAGGGATTACTCTTGCAATAGGGGACATTAAAAGCCTACTAAGTTTCCTTATAGGGAATGAGACAGACACATTGTTCACAAAGGCAGGAGTAAAAGATGTGACACTGACCAATCCGAAATGATATGGGGCACCCTTTAACAGAGTGAGGGGAATCGTTTGGAAACAATTGAGAAAAATGTATCCAGACAGGCCAGACATTGGGTCTCTTATGACACAGACAATGCAGTCAAATGAGGATCCAGCCCAATTCTTCAGCAAAATGAAGGAAAAATTGACACAAGAAGTAGGGGAGAGTTGGGACGTGACTGGACAGAATGCAATAATGTTTTACAACATTGTGAAAAAGGGTCTATCAACTGAAGTGCAGGACAAACTAGATAATATAGTTCCCTTAGATGCCAAACCATCGACAGAGATACAGGCACACATAATACATTTCTGTAGAAGAGATAGGAAAAGGAAAAAAGTGAAAAAGATAAATAGAGAAAGCAGCAGCCAAATTTGTCTAGCAGAACTTGACCAAGAAAACAGAAGGAGGAATTGCCACTGCCACCACACAGCTAGCTGCAGTGTCCTTGGGTATGCCCTCTCTGGGCACCCCGATACTACCCAACCAGTATGCCCAAAGAAGCAATAACAGGAATAATGAAAGAAGAGGCCGTGGAAGGTTTTGGGGAGATAGAGTAAACCCATAACAGAGTGGACAGACATACCAGTATTGCAAGATGCCAGAACATTTCATTAGAGATTGTAGGTTTAAAAGGAAGCTGAACTTAACAACCAGACAAGGGAGATATTTTGCCTACAAATGGCATCACCTTGTGGTATTGTGGCACAACCTGCCATGAGTCCCCAGGTGATATACCTCCCACCACAGATACCGCCCCAGCAGTTACAGCAACCCATGCTTCAAATGCAGTATGGGCCACAACAGACAGTGCAGCCCACCTTGCAGCACTAGAACTTACAAGGAGGGGTAATTGTCAGGGGAGGTAACCCATTCCAGCAAAATTACATTAGAGAATATGCCCAATGAAGGTGCCAATGGAGTAGTCTCACGTGTCCAGTCTTATCGATGGTTCACAGGCCAGACGAGGAACTCAATGTGACGGTAGCCATAAATTACAAGGATTACACTTTTCTCATTGACACTCGGGCCACTAGGTCCTATATCCGTGAGAGGGGCTTTCATTGTCAAATTCATCAATGGACACACAGGGGTTCTCTGGGGCTGTGAAGAGGGTTCCTTTCACTAAACCTGTGGAGATGGAAATAGGGGGAGGTATGTTGACGGCTGTCTCTTATTCTCCCCAAATGCCCCAGCTAACTTGCTGGGACGTGATCCCATGTCAAAGTTAAACATGACTATTCATTTTGGAGAGGCTGGTTCTATGATATGTTCAACACCAGGAGTATCTCATACACACATCATGACTGTGGTCACACACCTTTTAGACTGTGACCAGGTTAGGGCTAGACTCACAGACCTTTTAGCCTTCACAAGAGCAGTGTACACTATCATAGCAGACACACCGGAATTGACGGGGAAATTAGTTGGATTACCTAAGAACTTTCTCTTCCAATGACAGGGCCCCTATTCTGAAGTATTAGACAAAGACTTAGGGCCAGATGTATGATGTGCAAAATAGCGCCTCGCAAATTACGAGTCATTTGCGACTCGCAATTTGCGAGGTGCTATTTGGCATGTACAACAGTGTGTTTAACAGTGTTTGCGATTCCCAATGGTGTCGCAAGTTGCGAGGCTCATGAATATTAATGAGCCTCTCGCTATTTGCGAGCCCATTGGGAATGACAGGCCCTCCCAGGGATGGTGGCCTGCTGGGCTCAGCAGACCACGATGTCTGGGATTGCTTTTAAATAAAGCAGCTTTTTTTTTTAATGCTGCCCGTTTTCCTTAAAGGAAAACGGGATGCATTTAAAAAAAAAAAAATGAAACATTTTCTTTCATTTTTTAAGGGCCTTAAAAATATTGTTGGAGCCAGTCACAAAGGGGAAGGGGTCCCCTGGGGACCCATTCGCATTTGCGACTCCATTACCACCCTCTTGAAGAGGGCGGTAATTTGCAAGTGTTTTGCGACCGCAATTGCAGTTGCAAAACATTCATACATGGCTCTGCGGTCACTATTAGGAAGGGAACGCCCCTTTCTAATAGCGAGTCGCAAAACCTATTTAGCGAGTCGCAAATAATTTGAGACTCACTAAATAGGCTTTGTACATGGCCCGCAGTGATTTTGCATGAGCAAACGGGAGCAAACCTGTTTGCACATGCAAAATCACGTCGTACATCTGGCCCTTAATTCTGGAAATAGAGCCTCTATAAGTGTTTCCCACCTATGGGACACTGACGGCAAGTGACCACACATGTACGATGTGGAGAGATATATCAGATGACCAGCTGTTTGTTGATGATCCCAGAAGAACAGAGATTGTTTTTCAAAACAGTATACCCCTACGTACCACACTGGAGAGGAAGCCTGCAGTACCAAGTAATTTCTCCAGTCTTATCAAAGACAATGACCTTATGCAGGTACCCTCTAATTTGTGGACAAAAGGCCCCCATGATGTAGGCCTCATCCGCACATCAGTGCCTTTTAGAATAACCCTTATTCAAGGAGCAATACTGCCAAGAGTGAGACAATACCCTCTATTTAAAGAAGCTGAGGAGGGCATTGTGCCCACAAAAAAAAAAAAAACACAATAGAAAACCGTGGGTAGAGGGTCTAAGGGAAAGTTTTAAAGACCGGCGCAGATATATTCCCCACAACCAATAATTTATCAAACAAATAATCCGTGGGTCTGCCGAGCTTAGGACAGCTCTAAGGCGCAAACAGTACAAGCATATGGCTCCTACTCAAACATGGGGGAGTCCTTTTAAGAGGACGAAATCCCATCACCCACTGAGGTGGCATGCTTCATCATCTATGATCTCCTCTTGGTTGCAACTCCTAGTGCAACCAAGGGCTACAACCCCCTCACTGTGAGAGAAGAGCTCAGGGATGTTTTATTGATCAATTTATCGGATCCCCTAAAATCCGCTTGATGCGAAGCGCTAGAAGTATTTCGGGTGATGGTTGCAGTGCAAAGAATGGTGATGTGAAAAGTGATCTAAAATTGACTACCAACAGAAAAAAGAGTTTATTCGTTAACTCTTGGTGCCAAGGTTAAAAAACAGTGCATGTGCAGTTTAGGAAATATTGACTGCACTAGTCCAAGAAACAGGTCTACATGTTTCAGCCATGGTGATCAAATTCTGATTGCGGCCTTCCTCAGGACCTAGATAGTAAATGCTACTGCAAAAAAAGTGTGATACAAGTGACAATAGTAAGGTTGGAATAAATACAACCAAAGGAAACCAGTGGTCTCGATTGTGAAAATTTCACAATAGCGTTGATGTCACCTGTGAGTTTACGGGTGAACACCTCACCTCACCTGGCAGCAGCTCAGGACGTGAGGCACAGCTCTCTCCGTCGGTACCCCGGACTCCACATGAGCTGTAACCGGAGGTTGTGCCCGTAATACAGGCACTGGTGGAGCAGGGAGTTATACACCCAGGTGTATCCACCTGCAACATCCCAATTTACCCCGTCAAGAAGGCCAAGGGGGACCTGCGCCCCCTTAATGACATAGTGATACCAGAATTCCCTGTAGCGCCTGACCTTTCTGTCATCATCAGCAATGTACCCCAAGATGCGAAATACTTTTCAATCATAGACTTAAATAATGCATTGTTTAGCATTCCCCTTCATCCAGTCACTATTTGACCGCATTTTCCTATCACGGTTCTCAGTACCTTCATTGTTGTTTACCTCAAAGGTACTGCGAGTCCCCTAGTGTCTTTAATAGGAATGTCAAAAATGACCTCACCAATTTTCAATGTGATAGCACAGGGTTGCAGTATGCTGATGATGTACTGATCTGTAGTCTGACAGAAGAACAGCTTAGAAAAGACAGTGTGTCCCTGATGTGCACCCTGGCTCAATGAGGATACAAGGTGGACAGTGACAAATTGTCAGGAAAAAGTCCAATACTTGGGACAACTGCTGTCAGCCTCTGGCCGCCACGATATGCCTGAAAGAGCAGCATCCGTCCAACAGATGACAGAGGCTGAGACACTGAAAGGAATGCAGAAGTTCCTGGGCTTATGTAATTATGTCAGACAATGGATTTTTGATTACAGTACTTTGATATCCCCACTGCTTGCATCTATCAAATATGCTAGAACACAGAAAGACAGGATAACATGAACTAAAGAGATGAAACAAACATTTAGCAAGTTAAAAACCGAGATAACAAATGGACAAGTGTTAGGAACAGCAGATTACAATAAAGAGTTTTTCTTTTCTTGCCACTGTAATGGCCAGGTGATGACGGCTGTCCTCACCCAAAAGTATTATTTAGGCCACAAGCCAATTGCGTATTTTAGTGTCCTACTTAATTCTGTCATGAAAGGCCATTACCCTTGTGAACAAGCGCTAGCTACAGCAGCCTGTGCAGTTGAGAAAAGTGCCCCCATTGTCATGGTAGCACCTCTGACACTGTATGCTGAACATGCAGTGTTTGCAATATTTCAGAAAGCTAAAACGATACTGACAACACAGAGGATATCAGGCTATGAAATAATACTATCATTGCAATCCCTGAAGATAGTTAAATGTCACACAGTCAACCCTGCTCCCTTCTTTGCACACCCCATTTCAGACACAGATGATGATGTCCATGACTGTGCCACATATACTCCAGATTAGTGTAGCCAAGCAACAGAAGACCCCATTCTGGGTAGCATTGTATATTTTGTGGATGGGTCTTTCATATAAAGACCAGGATACAGGAGTAAACATACAGGTGCTGCAGTAGTTAGAGCAATGCAGCATGATTCTTCAGACACACTACAGATAATAGAACAGATAACTTTGCCACCTCAGTATTCAGCCCATGCTGCTGAATTAGTAGCTTATTGGCAGCCCTTAAACAAGGGGAAGGAGAAACAGTATACTCTGATTCAGCCTATGTTACCACAACAGTGCACTCTAGCATTATGCGGTGGAGCAGATGTGGATTCCTCAAGTCTGATGGAAGTTCCGTCATGCATCGTTACCTCTTGGAGGACTTGATACAAACCTTAACACTGCCACATGCAGTTTCAGTAGTGAAGTGTGCAGCCCACACTAGTGATCAGGATTTTGTATCTTATGGAAACACCTTGGCTGATTGGGCAGCCAAAGATGCAGCAAAACACCCCTTTAGTGACACACACACCAAGGTTTTGGTAGCTAGTGACACATCAACACTATTGGACCCTTTGGGTGCATCAAGACATTACACTGAAACAGCTTCCTTCCATCTCAGAGAGATACAAGAAAGTGCCCCAGAGCATGAGAAACAGTTGTGGGAAGCCAGAGAATGCACACAGACAGGAACAGATTTAATATATAGACATATATCAACAGGAAAGCCTGTCATGCCCCAAGCATTGTTACTGATAGCTCTAAACCAGTTACATCTTCCTTCACATACTGCCAGAGACAACATGTCCCTCCAAATACGCCATGATTGGTTTGTCCCCAACATACATGAGATGATTACAATGTACATACACACCTGTACGGCGTGCCAGCAGTATTCATCAAGTCCCACCGTTAAGGTAATAGCTTCCACAATACCCGACCACAAGGATCGTTTAAGGACTTGCACATTGACAACATTGATATGAATGACAGGTGTAATAATTATCGCTACCTCATAGTTGTAGTCTGCCTATTCTCAAACTGGATCGAAGTAGGACCTTGTGTCCACTGTGATGCCAAGTCGCTGCTAATTTTCTGATCCTCGAGGTAATACCCCAGTGGGGCATTCCTAGGGGATCAGATCCGACGATGGCACCCACTTTGTCAATAATATCTTTTCCCATCTTACCACCTTATTGGAAATAATGCACAAACTGTCTTCAGCTTATCATCCCCAAAGCAATCGTATCATGGAGCGCCTTAATGGCTTCCTCAAAAATAAAATAAGCAAAGTATGTGTGACATAGCAAAATAAATGGTTGTACTGTCTCCCACTAGCACTGTTTGCCTAGAGAAACACCCCTGGATCAGATCACCATTTGACTCCTCATCGAACTGTGACAGGCAGAACAATGAGCACATTTGTGCCATTAACAAGGCATAAGTTGGAGACTGACAGTTCACCTGAAGTTGTACAAACTCAAATGAATGTATACATGTCTGAGTTAACAAAGATTGCAAAGTTCTTCTCAAACCAGGTCACACGTGCAGCTGACAAGCGCGACCACACTGCTCCTGTAGATGACCAACAGACACCATTGCCATTGGGAACATTACTTTCCATCAGAAACTTTGGGCGCAAGTGGAAGTATAGCAGATTTAATGGACCCTTCCCTGTGACTGAAAGCACGATTACGGCAGTGAAAGTTCAAGGCCACAAACCATGGATACATCTGACAGATATCCGCCAAGCCCTGACAATGCCATCCTTCCCTTTGGACACTGAGCAGGAAAAAGAGGGGGAGAACAGGAGAAGCAACCAGAGTAAAGCCCCCTCTCCACTGTTTCAACAATAGACAATGCTTCCTTTTAGTTATGTATTTTTTGTTTGTTTTTCCTTTTCAGTGTACTAATACTACTATTCTTAGCCCGAGTGAATTTTTATTTCCTTGATCCTACATCAACTATTACACGCATATGTAGAACTGTTGATAATGATACTGACCATCACCCTCTTCATACTGCTTTATTTGAGAATATATGGTACCAGCACATGCATAGTATAGGCACATCCAACACCAGCTGTTATGTATGCTCCCTCATCCCCCATGCTGCTGCAGTGGACAGATTGCATCTCCCTAAAGAGGTATCCCCAAATATTATACCCTGTCTCCTGCACCTCTTTTTATGCAGAATAAAAGCACAGCTACAACCAACTCATGTTAGCCCTGTAACTGCACAAGTTAACACAACTAGATTTGACACCACCCCTCAAGTCCTACAAGTTCTGACAGAAAAACAAGGGATAATGGAAGAGATATCAAGAATGAAGAAGGTAGGGCAAAAGAGGGCACACACAAAGGGGGAAAGGGCTATTACACCAAGGCATTTTTGGAAGGTCTTACCCATCATCTGAATGTAGCAATTATTTAGGTAACACTCTACCCTCTGATTGTGCAAGCAGACCAGGTCTTAGCATTACGGGATCAGTATTTGCCCATGAAAATGGCACACTGGAACCAAGTTCATATGTAGAGCAATATCATTATGGGATGGTACCAAGACAAACAGTCACCTAAGATTTGATAAGATAATAAGCTGGTGTCTAAAAATATGGGACAATCATACAGAGATATACATGGACAGGAATTACCACGCACACTAGAATAGTAATAAAATGAATAGTTTTCTCTTTGTTTCAGAGGAAATGGGACAGTAAGGGTGGGGCGCAACCTCAAGTGCAAGATCACCACCTACAACGCAGATATGCAGGGCCGCACCCCCAGCCTGATGGATCACTATTGGATGTTTGGGGCCTGGCTCCACATGCAACTACCCTATCCCTGGAATGGTGTCTGCTCCGTTGTGACTCTATACACCCCCTCCCTAGTAATACCAGGTGTGAACATTTCCCAGTTACATGACCACCCCATGGGCGGTCCAATGTCCTTGCTTCATCAGCGCTGGACAAAAAGAACTACGGAATACTATGGTACAGCAGTTTCTAAAGAAGTCCCACAGTAATGCAAACTATTCAATGATGCCCAGCTCTTTTTTGGGTGCATCCTACCATTTGTTCAGGCAAAAGCAGCTGCTCCCTGGCTACAAGTGACACGCTAAGAATTAATGAAGACAATCAATGCAACTGAAGATGGATTCAGTGCTATGAAGGAAGAACTCCAAGCCCTAAGACTGATGGTAAAGAAGCACAGATATGTACTGGACTTAATGAAGGCCATGGAAGGAGGGGTGTGTAAGAAGATTGGGTCGGCCTGCTGTACTTATGTGCCAGCCAACGATGTGGACAATGGGACATTGACTGGGGCCATTCAGACATTGTATGACCTACACAAGAAAATGGTCAACAAAGGGGTGCCCCTGACGGGTGGTTCGAAGGCTGGTTTGAATGGGTGCAGTCCTGGATGTCGCCGTTGTTTAAGGCCTTGTTGCCTTTTATAGTGATGTTGCTCTTGATATGTCTTATTTTTCAGGTAATAATAGCATGTTGTAAAAGGATGACAGCTAAAATGAGATGAGCCATTTTGGTTAGGAAAAGCACTAAGAATATCGAGGGAGGGGGCGTGGCTTGCAGCCGAACAAGATGGCCGCAGCCTGAGAGAGCTCCGAGATCGGAAGAGCCTCCAAACAAAATCCGAACAATAGTCCTGCCAGCAAACGGCTGGAACAAGGAGCGACGGTAGCGGACGGCGGGCGGAGCAGATCGAGGCGCCCTGGGAGCCCGTGACACGATTTGACGCCGAGATAAGAGCTGCGGGGCTGCCGGGCCCGCTGACCTCATTGAAGCCGGGGCCTCGAGTGAAACGGCTCCTTGAAGCATCCGGGAGATTGACGGCGGCCGTGGGTGGCGCGGCCTGATCGTGAGACCGGAGAAGGAAGCGGAGCCCAGCGGACCGTCGGAGAAAGCTCTGCGACGCCCCCGCGGCGAGGGCAGAGTAAGCTGAGAGCGTGTGAGGGGGGAGGCGGCGGCGCAGGAGCCAGGGGCCTCGTGCTGACCACCGCTGGGGCCCCGGGCCGCGAGTGACTCCCCCGCCGCTTGAACAGCCACGGCGAGGGGGGGTGCGAGGAGCGCCTGGGAGCGACCACATGGTGAGAACTGCACGGGGGTGAGGAAAGACCCCCCCTACACAGAGCAACACTGCGCAGGCCTCAGGCGGCTCCACTGGGGGGGCCCGGGGCTGACTACACTCCCGGCGGTCCTGACGGCCCTCGCTGGGCGGGGCGGCCTGATCATCAGCGGGCACCATCACATTGAGACTCTGGCTGCCAACCAGGCGGGACAGTAAATTGATGCTGGCCGTCGGACGGAGACCCGTGCAGCGGTGCCAGGGACTGTAGGGAGCTATAACGCTGACACGAGGAAACGCGGCCTCCTCACTCCAGCACTAAAAGGGGACTCTGAGGGCAGAAAACCCGAAAGGCGGTGTGGAGTGATACACACCGCGGTAGGTGGCGGAGACTGTGGCCCTCCCCTTCCCCCTGCGAAGACCAGCGGGACAATAGACAAGCGGGACAAGATGGCAGGCCGTCGACTTCGGAACGCACAGGCCGGCAAGCTGGAGAAATTCGCATTCACTAAGGGCCGGGCCGAAAAGACGCAGGCAGATCCGGTTCAAATGGAAACTTCCGCGCAACAGGGCCCAGAAGCAGTCACCCTCGTAGATATTATGGCCACCCTGCAGCAAGTCCAGCTATCGATAGGTACGATCTCAACGGACATATCACTGATACGGGCAGATTTTTCAAAACTGTCCGGAAGACTGTCTGAGGTCGAGACCACGACGAAAGTCCTATCTACAGACACAACGGAGCTACAACGCCAGGTGCGACAGTTAGAGACAGACAACAAGCTCATTCTCGCCAAGCTGGACGATCAGGAGGGCCGCTCGAGGCGGGACAACATCTGTATAATAGGCGTCCCAGAAAAAATGGGTGGGCCAGCCATGGACCTCTTCGTCGAGGACCTCATAAAAAACACGCTGCAACCGAAAGGGCTGTCAAATTTTTTCTCCGTGGAAAGAGCACATCGAGAGCCGGGAGGAAGACCCAGGCCGGGAGCACCCCCCAGACCGATTCTAGCACGCATTTTTAATTTCAGAGATCGAGATGCTATTTTGCAGACAACAAGGATAGCCCCTCCAATCCGGCTGGAGAACCAGGTGGTCACACTATATCCAGACTATACAGCAGCGGTAACTAAACAACGTCGCAGCTTTCAGGAAGTTAAGAAAGAGCTCAGGTCCCGAGAACTTAAATATTCAATGCTCTTCCCGGCGAAGATGCGGGTAGAGGCGGAAGGGAAAACCTGGTTCTTTGATACGCCGGAGGACACCCGAGAATGGCTGGACGGATGGCGCCCCGCAGGGAAGCCTAGGATAACAAAGACTCAACGCCAACAGCGACACCAGGAGACACAGCGGTCAAGATCAACGGAATCCAGTGAAAAAGGGGAATGAATAAACTCAGATTAGTGTTGCGGGCCCATGCCTGCCCTGCGCTCGCCTGCGGTCCGCTCGCCGGGGCGGCGCGCGGACTCCTTTGGCGGCCCGTGCCCTGCAAGTATAACTGAACACTCAAGATGGACAGGTTCTGCCGGGCGGTCCTGATGCCTCCTGATAAGAGAAAGGCCTATGCTGTACAACTACAACTAGGGGGCCTCCAACAAACTCGGACAGACTCACCCCCTACGCAAGTACTAGTTCTGGGGAAGAAGCACTCTGCTCTATTGGGGTGGCGGGTAGTTGGGGAACCGCCGGGCAGGGAGGCAGGGAGGGGGAGGGACACAGGGGATATTTTTCGTTTCAAAGTTTGTTTTATGTTAAGTTTAATGGAAGGCATTTGCATCAATATAGTAAGGTGGACAATGTACTAGGCTTCGCGCAATCAATGGACTACAAGTTTAAATGGCACACACCGGCTCACTAGTGGATACGGTGGACAGCCCCTCAGGAAACCTTAGGGGCCTCCCCTCCTTTCGCGGTACTGTCATGGAACGTGAATGGATTAGGAGACAAGACAAAAGGGGTCTGGTCCTCCAATACATGAAACGTAGAGGCCCAGCGGTAGTACTCCTACAGGAAACCCATCTGACAGGCTCAGCCATTAAGGCGTTGGACAGATGGGGATACAAGATGGCAGTCCACTCGGAGTTTACCTCCGGCTCTCGGGGGGTGGGAATCCTGGTGAACAAGCGCTTCCCACTGATACTTAGGGGGTCTAAAATAGATGAGCGGGGATGCTTTGCAGCACTAACATGCCAATGGGAAGGACGCCCATACAACATTGTCTCAGTTTATGTCCCGCCGACATTACACCAAACAACCTTCCTAGCGCTGGGAGAGTTTCTGCTCTCCCTACCACAAGGAGATATCATTATGGGAGGAGATTTTAATGCCACATTAGACGCGTCCCTTGATAGGCAGCCACCCAGAAGCCCCGACAGCACAAATCGCAAGCTTGCAAATTTCGCTGCTGCCATGGGCTTAATTGACGTCTGGAGAACCAAACACCCGCGAGATAGACAATACACACACCACTCAGGGGTACATAATAGCTTATCGAGAATTGATTATATATTCATGATAACGGCTGGGTTAGAACGGGTCACGGAGATACAACACCTTCCCCGGGGAATATCAGATCACTCACCAGTATACATGACGTATGCATCCCCCAGCACACTACGGAGACGGATATTCCCCATACACCCGGGATACCTCAAAAACTCTAAAATATACAAGGAACTGCGGGCGGCCACAAAACACTACTTTGCTGAAAATGAACACTCGGTGCCCTCCCCCGTGACGCTGTGGGAGGCCTATAAAACAGTACTCCGCAGTCACGCGATCTCATTGATATCGGGGCACAAGAAAGCACAGAGGCAACACATGGAAGACCTAGAACAGGGGGTTACCGACACAGAGGCCAGACATGCGCTGAACACCACAGACGCAGCAGCACACGCTTTAAGCTTAGCACAGCAGGAATATAAGGTATTTGCATGGGAGGAGGCAAAAGCAAAGTGCACAGCCACGCAACACACTATCTACGAGATGGGGGATAAGGCAGGCAGGCTACTCGCCTGACTGGACAAAAAGAAAGCGCCAGCAGATGGATAGCCCAGCTCACTTTGGACAATGGGGAGGTCACAGCGGATCCGCAATGTATAGTGGACGAGCTTGCCTCATACTCTGCAGGGGTGTACACATCCGCCTCAGCTAATACGATTGAGGAAAATCTGGCTTTTCTCCACGATATTCGCATGTCCAAACTGTCAGTCGGCGCGGCTCTGGAGCTCGACGCCGAGCTTACGGAAGATGAAATCGCTTTAGCAATAGGGGCGCTTCATACCGGGAAGGCCCCAGGGCCTAACGGCATCCCAGTAGAACTATATAAAAGAATGACGACCCAATTGACACCGCATCTTCTGAACATGTATACGGCCAGTCTGGAGGCGGGAGAGCTCCCAAGGGATCAACGCCTGGCGTCCATTGTTGCGATTCACAAGGTAGGCAAGTCACCGCAAGAGCCCACATCGTATAGACCAATATCTTTCATAAACGCTGAGGTGAAAATATTGGCCAAGGCGCTGGCGACGCGACTTCAACCACACTTAACTGCACTGATACACCCGGACCAATCGGGCTTTATGCCTCATCGCAATACGGCCCTGAACCTTCGTAGGCTCCATGGAGTCATAGCGCGACAATCCACCATAGAGGAAGACGCAGTCATTCTTTCGTTGGATGCACGAATGGCATTTGACATGGTGGAATGGCCCTTCCTCTTTGCAGTCCTTCGGCATCTGGGGTTTGGGCCCAGATTCTGCGCTTGGCTACGGCTATTGTATAACAAACCGATGGCACAGGTGGTGGCGAATGGCCGAATCTCGGAGGACTTTCCTCTTGGTAGGGAACAAGGCAGGGATGTCCACTCTCCCCACTCCTGTTTGCAATAGTACTGGAGCCATTAGCGGCTTGGATACGCCAAGACCCGGTGATTAGAGGACTAAAGTGGACGACGGGGTGGGAAGACCGTATATCACTATATGCAGACGATGTGTTGCTGTTTATGGCATCCCCAGCCAGTTCAATTAACCGTCTATTGGACATATGCGCGGCTTATGGCAAAGCTTCGGGTTACACCATTAACTGGTCGAAATCGTGGCTCTACATTCTCCACGGCCCCCCGCCCAGGCTACCTCGCGGCTGTGAAATTCAGATAGCGGAACGGGGTTTCAAATACCTAGGTATTTATGTCACCCCTCAGACTCCAGTCTTCACTGAGGAAAACCTTCTGGAACCCCTGGCTCGATTTCGCCGAGACGTAAAGCACTGGCGCTCCCTACCACTAACACTGCTGGGAAGAGCGGCCTTCTTTAAAATGATGGCGCTCCCCAGATTTTTATATGTCCTACAAAATACCCCCTTTCTGATTCCCCCCTCCTACTTCGCACAGATAAATACTGAAGTTATTAAACTACTGTGGGACGGAGGAGCAGCCCGTATCGCGCAGAAAAAACTAGTAAGGAGCTGGTACGACGGTGGAATAGCCCTCCCCCATATCCAAACATACTATTGGGCGTCGCAACTTTCAGTCGTGAACCAGTGGCTCCATGCGTCGCAGGAAGATCCAGCATACCGAATGGACAGGCACCTCATGGACTCCGAAGGGATAATGGGGGCCCTATACAATAGATTTCAGAAGGGGCGCTACACGGGCCCTACGGCCCACACACTACAGATATGGCACGCGACGCAGCGCGCACTGGGCTGGGAAGGAACTATTACGCAGGCAATGCCATTGTGGGGTACTCGAAGATTAGGAAGACTATGCAACACTAAGGGGTTTCAACAGTGGGATCTGATTGGCATTTCCAGGGTGGGGGACCTATGGGAGAAAGGTGGGATCATACCATTCACTCAACTACAAGCAACTTACAAGTTAGCGCAGACAGAAACTTATAGATATGCGCAGATCCGACATGCACTCCTAACAATGATCCCAGCAGGTACACAACTGCCGGAAACCTCCCCACTGGAGGATAGACTTCTCACAGATCGCCTCCACACCAAAGCCATCTCGTTAACGTATAGTAAGATAATCAATAACCAGCAAGATCCCACGGTGACCCTTAAAAAGAAATGGGAGGAGGATTTGGGAGATATGGATGAGGATGACTGGATGGCAGCCTTAGCATCCCCGAGGGAGGTGGCAATACCCTCCACACTTAAACTCGTGCAACTTAAAATACTGCATCGCATTTACTACACGAGAGCCCTACTGTATAAGCTGGGAAGGTTAGATAACCCTTTCTGTCTCCGGGGATGTGGTGAGGTGGGCACCTTCTGGCACACAATATGGGACTGCCCAGTGATAACTCGCTTCTGGGAGGCAGTTCTGAACACACTGTCACAAGTCACCAAATTGGAGGTTAGGCCTGTACCAAAGCGATGTTTGCTTAACATTTTGAATCATGCGGACCAGGATTGGGTGACCGTGGGGACGACATTAGCCAAATGAAACATAGCAAGAAATTGGGGTTCGGGGTTGGCCCCGACACATGGGACGTGGTGTCGGGATATGGACCACACAATGGTGACAGAGAAGTCAGTGTATGTTCACCGGGGCTGCCCCCAAAAATGGACGCGGATATGGGGAAAGTGGAATACCTACCGGGGTAATATTTGTGAACCTCCACTAGCAGAGCCGGCATCCGATGTTAGTGACTAAGATGAAGTCAGCAGCGACAAGACACACAACTGTGTAAAAGTGAAGAACCAAACAGTCTAATAAGAGTTATGGGTAAAGACTGTCATACACTTGCTAAACTAAGATATTGCAGAAGCAGAGTTAAAGTCTGTAGTTAAAGAGATGTATATGTTTCACCATTATGTTTTCCGAGTACATGCCTTAAACATAAATGCCAATAAAATGTTTATAAAAAAAAAGAATATTGAGGGATAAAGTAGTGAACATAAGGTGATCCCCCTAGTAGGAGGGAAAAATAGTTGAAGAATCAACTTAAGGGGGAATGATGTAGGGAAATAATAGGAATGTATTATATAGACACACACACAAGTATCAAAATTCCAAACCTCAATAAAAACATTTCAGGTAAGGGATAGTTTTAAATCTATGTAAGTAGTGAAGTGGCCCAGGCTAATACATGGACATGCTGAAAAATTAACTGTGGGTTCTGCAGAAATAGGTCACAGTGCACATTAGTTTTAGGAAACACACATAAAAGTTGCATGGACAATTTAGCTGTGCTGAAACTATCAAATAGATTATATTTCTTTGCAGATTCAAACTGACAAGACATCAATATTTAGTATACACGCAACAGAAAAGGTGAACACATTTCTATCTGTTAAACAAACAAAACGAGAGGTCAACAGTAGAGATTGTTTTTTGCACTGTCATGAAGCTCCGAGTACAGGCTGTAAACAAGGGTAGATTTTGCCTTAGCCCAAGCCTGTTGAGAATATGTTAGAGTCTAAAAATAATAATATTTTATTGTTTGATTATTTAAAATCTCACAATAGATTTAAAAAACTTTTTTATATTATAGCAAATACATATTAATAAAACATACTTTTAGGATTAAAACATACATTATACAAATTGAAAAAGTCCACGTTTTGAAATATTATTCATCCGAGTAGTGCAAAACTTATTGAACAGATTGTCTGTCAAATACAACCTATGCGTTCTCCTTGATCAAATCATCAGAGGTTCATTTCTTTTTTATCATTAGTATAAAATTTACAAATGCAGAATTTGTTTGATTTTAGACACCTTATAAGTGCTCGTCTGCAAGTCCATGCATATTAAAATGCCACTTGAGTGTCATTCTTCTTTCTTCCTTCAATTTTGAACATATGCAAAGCAGATGGATAATATTCTCTTCTCCTGTATTACAAAATCTTCAAGGTATTTGTTCTGTTGTACGCAGCTATGGCAATTCATGACATGCCCCTGGAAAAAGGCCAAATCGTGCTTTTAGAAAGATATTTTTCAGCTTTAAGGACCAAGGTGTTTCTAAATATGATTGTGCCTTAATGGATTTGTACTCATTTATTAGTGCCCATGCATGCGTTCTTTTTGCAAGGGATTCTTTATCTTTATGCAACAATAATTGATTCGTTATTTTATTAATAGTTTTTTTTAAAGATTCCATAGTTATAGGCATATCCCAAATCGCATGTGCTGAATATTCATCTAGGGCAACTTGTAAATACTTCCAAGATTTGAATTTCTGGTTTGTTTGTATATCCTCCCAAAGCAATTAGCACAATTGGGTAGAGTTATCTATTTTAATTTTTTCCACACTTTTATAAATTGACCTTTCCTAGCGATTGGCTGATTTGATAGTCCAAATTCCAATATAATTTGGGCAGATGTATTCTGTGGAAGGTGGTAAAGTGATTTGAAGATTTTGGTCACTGCATCATTAATAATTATATCGTCTTTGCCACACAGTGCTTCACTACCGTATGTCAGATTAGGTAATAATTTTGCAGAAACCACTTTGAGGAACGGGAGATAACTAGGCCTCACTAAAGACTTTTGCAAAGTTCGAAATGCTGTCAACAGAGTGTTAGTTCTCCTTTGCATATCAACCTTATGTGGGTGAAATTATCCTTTGTCGTCAAAAAGTACCCCCAAATATTTATATGTTCTTACTTTCTCTAATTGACAGCCTTGAAGATACCATTTGTGCTTATATGTTGTCACTGTGTTTTTGCTAAATTCCATTATTTTTGTCTTAGTCTCATTTATAACCATGCCATTTGCAACAGAGTAACTTGATATCCTATTAATCACACATTGTAATCCTACCTTTGTTTGACTGAATAGGATAACATCGTCTGCATATAATAGGTTTGATATATGACAACCAGCTAATTTCGGTGGATATCAATAGCTTGCGATAAATCTGATAAGAACAAGTTAAAAAGGCAAGGGGCTAGTGCACATCCTTGCTTTAAGCCCATGTTTGTAGGAATTTTTTTTGAGGCACAGGAGCCGTCACCTAGTCGCACTCTAACCCAAGTATTTGAATATAGTAATTGAATTGATTTAAGAAGGGAAGATGGTATTCCTTGCTTCTTCAGCTTTTCCCAAAGTAGCTGCCTGGGCACACAATCAAAGGCTGATCTAAAATCGACGAAGCATAGATATAATGGTTGCTTTTTTCAGAAGATATTTGTCTATTAATACTGACAGGACTAATATATTTGTTGCAGTTCCCAAGCCTTGAATAAATCTTGTTTGATTATACAGAATTTTCCGTTTTTCAGTAGCCCATGTAGATAATCTAGATAATAGGACTCCTGCACTAAGTTTGGCATCTGCGTCTTGCAAAGTAATTAATCGATAATTACCTGGGAGGGCCCAGTCTCCTTTCTTGTATAAAGGTGATATTAACAAGCCCTTCCATGCTTCTGGTATTGATGATGACTCAACAGCTTTCTTAAATACTTTCCTAAGATATTCTGCACAAAGAGCTGGATTTTCTTTGTATAAGGCAAATGGAATCCCGTAAGGGCCCGGAGCACCATTTTTTTGTTTACGAATAAGTTTATATACTTGATCTTCAGTTATATCTAGTTCGTTTCCCAGATTCATTTTTTCCATTCCTATGTCAATTAACGAGTTGTTTTGTGAAATTGCCAGGTTACTATTAAGGTCTGTTGTTAACAATCCTATCCAGACAACTTCATTTAATGTAGGCAATACAGCCATTTGGCTAGCTCTTGATAGGACATTTATTAGTTTCCAGAAATTTCTTGAATTGTTTTTTTTGCTTGTGTACAATGCTTTTGCCTGTGTTTTTTCTTCCCAAACTAGCATTCTTAATTCATAATTAATACTTTTTGTTTTAGAACGTATAGCTATATTGTCTGGACTTTTTTTTTTATCTGTCTTAGTAACCTGTTGCAGGTTCTTTTTGAGTACGAGTTACATATGATAGCTTGATTTTATCTCTTGCATCCGGTTGATATTTGGCATAGGGTTTTGATGCGTAGGTGGCAATTAACTGTTTTATGAAAAGTGCCCAACTTTCTCTTACAGTTAGATAATCTTCTTCAAAGCTTTCCTTAACCAGTTTGAGTGCCAATATGCTGGTAGATACTTTGGACTTTTCTTTCCAATACAGTCTCCTATAATTAACTCCTTGTGTTTCTCCAGGTAAAGTAATACAATTTTTATGTCTTCCACATAGGAACTGCAAGACCAGTATTTGTAGACCATGATCGCTGCCATTTGTTTTATTAATATGGAAGGATACTATCTTCAGAAATAGATTCAAAGATACTATTGTGTAATCAATTATTGATTTATGACCATGTGAGTGATAAGTCCATGCTGGAGGTGTATCTTGTGGAACCTCCCATTTAAAATTCTCAAACCCAACGATTCTATGTCTTTCCAAAGATTTCTTCCAACTGTGCCTCCTAAGGAACTTTTTTACTGGGGGTAGTGATGGTTGAGTTATACCTCAAAGATGGTGCTGTTGTAGTATTGCGTCATCTCTAGTATAAGGCCATAACAAATTTAGATTAAAATCGCCCGAAACAATATATTCAGTGAATGGGTCCTCCATCATTTGTTGTAATACAATACTAGTGAGATTAGTAGCCATAATCTTCCTGGTTTTTAAATCTGGATGTATATATACATTTATAAGTAGTAGTGATTTTGATTTATTTTTTTCCATATACTGAAGTTTTACTATTAGAATGTTGTTATCATTTAAGACTATTTGCTCATGCTCCAATTTAAAATGTATTGCTATGAATATTGCTAGACCTCCACTGGGGTGCCCATATTTTCTTTGTCTAATTGCTGGTTGAAAGTAGCCATTTAAACCTTCTAACATCACTGTTTCTACTGCCCAGATTTCTTGGAGGAATAGAATCTGAAAATTGCTTGACATTGAAGATAAATAAGCATTTTGTATTTTAGCATATATCCTATTTATGTTCCAAGAACACAATCTTATTTTCTCTCTTTGCTTGGTTACTTCCTCCTTAAAAAAGCATTTTGGCTTACTCTGTCAAGGTTGCTCTACCCCATGAAGGGCTGCTGTGATCCAACCTTGATTTAATTTTATCGACATTTCTCCTTTAGTTTGGCTTGTTGGTATTGTTAATAGGTTGTCCGTAATGCCTATAGGGTTTTTTAATATTGAGAATACTTGACGATATGTTTTTTTCTGCTGATATTCTGTTCTCTCTTGTAAATTGAATGGACTGGGATATACAGGTTGACTGGGAATACTGATTTTTATTGCCCATTTTAAGACGGTGTCCTGTTCATTAATGATTAGTTCTAATAACCAGGTAGAATTCAATGTTATTAATGTCCTTACTTGGTTATCTTCTTTATTCGGGAGAAATTTGATAGCTTCTATATCTATATCTCCGCTTGTAATTTTTTCAAGAGGTGAAATAGCTTTTAAAAGTCTTAGGATATTTCCCCGATTCAGAATGTCTTGTCTATCTCTTGAATTATATTCTGGTTTGAAAATAAGCGGACTTTTACCATCATTAATGTTTGTTAACTATTTTCCTTCTTATATCTATTGCAATGATTGTGTGATCTTTCTTTGATGTACATATTTGTTCGTTTGTTGTTTCTGGCACACCAGTCGGTTCCAGATACACACCCGTTTTTACCCTATTATGGGACTGCCTTGGACTTTGTTGAACATTAATTGTTCTTTGTATTATGTGTATTGATTTTTCCATGGAGTATCCGTCTCTATAATCATTTTGTTCCTCCTTGGTTTTTTCCCAGTCATGCAATCTTTTTTGTTTATTCTGCTTTATCGGTGAATCATGGTTCATATAGACAGCCCTCTCCCATAATGGTCTACGGTCTTCATGCATCAGGGCTTCTTTCTGCGATCCAGTCATGTTCGCCACTAATATGTCTGGTTTAAGTCCAAAGGATTGTCTTCTGCTCTGTGGTGTTTTCAGTGGCTCATATTTGTAATTCACGTAGCTCGCTATTTTCATTACATTGGTCAGTCTGAGTTTCATTCCTATGATCTTTGTAGAATAGTGGAAAATATTTTTTATTATTTTTTTCTTTAATTTTGCTGGTCTGACTTGTATGGGCCACCTCCGCAGTGTCACTCAATCAATCAATCACGGAATTTGTAGAGCGCACTACTTACCTGCGAGGGTCTCAAGGCGCTGGGGAAGAAAAAAGGGAAAAAGGGGGGGTGCCGCTACTGGTCGAACAGCCAGATCTTGAGTAGCCTCCTGAAGGTCAGCAGGTCTTGGGTCTGTCGTAGGCTGAGTGGAAGGGTGTTCCAGGTCTTGGCGGCGAGGTGGGAGAAGGATCTGCCGCCGGAGGTGGTTCTTCAGATGCGGGGGACGGTGGCGAGGGAGAGGTCGGCGGAGCGGAGCTGGCGGTTGGGGACGTAGAAGAAGAGCCGTCTGTTGAGGTAGGCTGGGCCGGTCTTGTGGAGTGCCTTGTGTGCGTGGATGAGGAGTTTAAAGGAGATTCTCCTGTCGACGGGGAGCCAGTGCAGGTTTCTCAGGTGGGGGGTGATGTGGCTGTGGCGTGGTACATCGAGGATCAGGCGTGCCGAGGCGTTTTGAATGCGTTGCAGTCGTTTGATGAGCTTGGCCGGGGCTCCCGCGTAGAGGGCGTTTCCATAGTCGAGTCTGCTACTGACGAGGGCCTGGGTGACTGTTCTTCTTGTATCTGTCGGGATCCACCTGTAGATCTTGCGGAGCATGCGGAGGGTGTTGAAGCAGGAGGAGGAGACTGCGTTGACTTGCTTGGCCATGGAGAGCATTGAGTCGAGGATGACTCCCAGTTTGCGTGTGTGGTTGGTGGTTGTCGGGGCTGCCCCCAGTGTCGTAGGCCACCAGGAGTCATCCCAGGCTGAAGGGTTGGAGTCGAGGATGAGGACCTCCGTCTTGTCCGTGTTCAGCTTTAGTCGGCTGCTCTTCATCCAATCGGTGACGGCCTTCATTCCTTCGTGGAGGTTGGATCTGGCGGTGAGGGGGTCCTTGGTGAGGGAAAGGATCAGTTGAGTGTCGTCGGCATAGGAGATTATGTTGAGGTCGTGCTGTCGGGCGATGCGTGCGAGCGGGGCCATGTAGATGTTGAACAGTGTCGGGCTGAGGGATGATCCCTGGGGTACACCGCAGATGATCTCGGAGGCTTCGGATTGGAACGGGGGGAGGCGGACGCTCTGGGTTCTGCCGGAGAGGAAGGAGGTGGTCCATTCCAGGGCCTTGTCTCGGATCCCTGCGTCATGGAGGCGTGCGCGTAGAGTGCGGTGGCAGACAGTGTCGAAGGCGGCAGAGAGGTCCAGCAGGATGAGGGCTGCGGTCTCACCATTGTCCAGCAGGGTCCTGATGTCGTCGGTGGCGGCGATGAGGGCAGTCTTGGTGCTGTGGTTGCTGTGGAACCCTGACTGGGATGGGTCCAGGATGCTGTTTTCTTCGAGGTATCGGGTTAGCTGTCTGTTGACGATCTTCTCGATGACCTTGGTTGGGAAAGGAAGTAGGGAGATGGGCCGGAAGTTCTTGAGGTCTCTCTGGTCCGCCTTGGGTTTTTTGAGCAGGGCGTTGATCTCGGCGTGTTTCCAGCTCTCTGGGAAGGTCGCGGTCTCGAATGAGAGGTTGATGACATTGCGCAGGTGGGGTGCGATGGAACTGCTGGCTTTGTTGAAGATGTGGTGCGGAAAAGGGTCTGACAGGGAGTCGGAGTGGATTGTGCTCATGGTCTTGACGGTGTCATCGATGTTCACCTTGGCCCAGGCTGGCAAGGGGTCGTGGTCGATGGTGTGTGGCGAGTCTGGTGTGTCAGTGTCTGTTGGGGCTGTCTGGGTGTTGAAGCTGTCGTGGATGTCAGTGATCTTGCGGTGGAAGAAGGTGGCGAGGGAATCGCACAGGGCTTGCGACGGCGGGATGTCGTTGGTGTTGGAGCTGGGGTTGGAGAGTTCCTTCACGATGTTGAAGAGCTACTTGCTGTTGTGTGCGTTGTTGTTGAGGCGGTCTTTGAAGGAGATCCTCTTGGCGGCCCTGATGAGGTGATGGTGGTTGCGGATGGCGTCTTTGTGGGCTGCGTGGCTGTCCGGTGTCTTTTCACTGTGCCATTTAATCTCTAGTTTCCGGCAGGTACGCTTGGATGCTAGGAGTTCCGGGGTGAACCAGCTGGCTCTCTTGCTGGTGTCTCTGTAGGTGGGTTTTTTCAGCGGGGCGAGGGTGTTGGCGCAGTCGTCAATCCATCGTCTGAGGTTGCGGGCAGCGTCGTCGGTATTGGAGAGGTCGGTGGGTGGGCTGAGAGCGAGGTTTGCCTGTAGTTGGTCTTCGGTGACTTTGCTCCAGCAGCGGCGTGGGATCTGTTGGGTGCGGTGGTGTGTGGTGGGTTTCTGGATGGTGAAGTGGATGCAGCGGTGGTCGGTCCAGAGGAGTTCGGTGGTGTGGCTGAAGGAGACGTGGGAGCTTGAGGAGAAGACGGGGTTGAGCGTGTGGCCGGCGGAGTGGGTAGGTGTTGTGACGAGCTGTCTCAGTCCGAGGTTGGCGAGATTGTCGATCAGGGTGGTCGAGTTGCTGTTGTTCTCCAGGTGAAAGTTCAGGTCTCCGAGGAGGATGTAGTCGGTGGAGGTTAGGGCGTGCGAGCTGATGAAGTCGGCGATGGAGTCGCTGAACTGGGGTCGGGGTCCGGGAGGTCTGTAGATGAGGGTGCCTCTTAGGGTGGTTTTGGGGTCCGTGTGGATCTGGAAGTGCATGTGTTTGGCGGTGCTGAGAGTGTCGTTGGTGCTGGTCGAGACCCTGATGGTGTTCTTGTGGACGATGGCGATTCCTCCTCCTACTCCGTTGGGGCGGTCTCTGCGGGTGATCTTATAGCCGTCTGGGATGGCTATGGCGATGTCGGGTGCGGAGGAGTCGTTCATCCAGGTCTCTGTCAGGAAGGCGACGTCCGGGGATGATGTGTCGAGCAGGTCCCAGAGCTCGACGGCGTGTTTGCGTGCGGAGCGGGTGTTCAGTAGGATGCATCGGAGGTGGTTGGGGTCCTTCTTGGCGGGCGCTTCGGCGGCTCTGAGGCTGGTGTAGCTGCAGTTCCGGCAGGTGAAGGGACCATGAGTGCGTTTCGGGGCGGCCTTGAAGCAGGTGTGGGTCCATCCGGGATTGAGAGCGTGGAGTGTGCTGGCATCGTAGCGGCGGCGATCGTCCTGGTGGGCGCGAGGACCAGGGGTTCTGGCGCTGAGCGTGGTCCAGGCGCGGACGGGTGCAGACGGGCTTGCCTTAGGCGCGCCTTCGGCGCGGGCGAGCGCGCGGCTGCCATATATAGGGAGGTGGGAGGGAGGAGCAGCTGGGAGGCGGGAGGCAGGGGCAGCGAATGGTCAGTCAGGGGGGCGGGGCCGCACTGGGGCACACACTTTCGCAGCTGCCAACTACCGGCAACGCACCACGCATGTCACGCTTTTCGGGCACGTCAAGGCTGCAGTGCCGCAATCTCACTTTCATCACGGCTACAGGAGTGAATGTTTTAGAAATAAAAGTCACTTTCTGCCACACTCCGCCTTTGTAGGTCAGTGTTTTGTCAGATATTATATCTGTATTATCTGTGTTTTGCTCTCCGCAGTCCCACGTTTATCAGCTTTCTCCACTGCAAACACATGTGACAGGACAGAAAGCTGCAGCGGCAATAGCAAGTAGCAAGCTGTAAGCGGTAAAACATTAAGCGGTAGTAGAACCCCCCAGCGGGGGGAGCACAGACACACACACGGCACGGCAGCAGCTAACTATCGCTCATTAACACACGTTGCTGCTTGCCGGTCCTCAGGGTACGCCCCTCGGTTTCCTCCGCTTCCTCTGTGCTTCTCTCGCTGTTTACCGATGTTTTTCCCACTCCTGCTCACTACAGAGCTTTAGTCCGCATCTCCCTGCAGCGTTCAACGGCTCCTCGCAGCTCGTGGCTGCAGCAGCATTCTCACATCTCACGTCCTCCTCACATCTCAATGTAGGCAAGCAACAACATGGAGTAAGGAATACACTAATATGTTAGAGTCAGATAGGCTGGGATGGGCCCAGTGACGTCAAACAAGAGATAATCACTAGCTATGCAGAAAAAACTAAAATGTGTTTCTTCGATTAGCTCATCTTTACTCTGAGTACTAAAAGAAAAATCCACAGGAGGGGGCTTCTAATACACATAGGCATGCACAGTGTTTAGGTACTATATTATCTGCTCAGCTTGCTATTTGCGTCATAGAAATATTTGTAACGTGTGTTTTTTTTGTGGCATATATACTACTCCATGTAATCCAGAACTTTGAACTTCAGACCTTGGTCTCTGTTTGAGACTGGCTGATTTTGCCAATTGATTGATTGATTAAAACCATATTATTGTGTAAAATTGTTCTGTCTTACTTTATTAATAGATTTCCCTCCAAAAACAGGTATACATTTGCCACTTTCTTGCACGCCCTATGACTAGACTCCAAAGATTATTAAGATACACTACGCACGTTCCTTAGAAGGGCACAGCGGCATACAATCTTACAGCCATGGTTACACTACCAGTGAGAGATAAACCCCCTCTAGCTGGACACCCCTACATTATTCAACAATCTTCCATGCCTCAAAATATTTAGTGAAGTTCTGGAAATAAACATCCACACATTATAAGCATCCTTCCCACTTAGATATTTCCTATAGCACTGCATTACAACTATTTAAAATGAGCACATGCCCACATATCCACTGGGGCGTTATCTATTGTGAAAAGCAGGTATGACCTTTCTCACAGACATTTTGGAAAAGGCTTTGGCTTTAAGTCTCAACCTACTTCGAAACATACCTCTGCAAGCGACATTAGGTGCGCTCAGCCTTTATCTTGTTTACCAGGGAGTACTTTTAACCCAAACTGTAGTGTGTTGGTGCACCACATAACTTTGAACATGCACAATTATGCTCCCCTTCTGGGCTTACACTGTATCCATGCTATGAATCCAGATGTATACTAACTGTTAATTGCGCCCCTGCAATGCACTGCTTGTGACCTCACATATTACCTCACTCTTCATGTTAAATGAAATCATTGATGATATCACTGACATCTCAAATGTCATATGGATCCCCCAGACATTACCTTGCATGTGGATGCAGTCACTCACTGCATGCCTGCCTGCCTAACGGACAGGCGAGTGCCGCCTGCACAGTGAAAGAGGAAGGAGCTGCTTCGAGCAGCCAGTCTGCCTTTCACTAATGAGCTACCCTGCGTGCAGCATGAGTTCCTGTTTGCGCTGTGAGCAGCCCATAATCACTAATAAGGCACTCTGTCCCCGTTTGTGACTGGGGCACCAATTTGCCAGGGCGCAAACTGGGACAGTGCACCCTACTTAAAATAAACCCCCAGGTGTTATAGTTACCCAACATGGTGGAATTAAAAAATGTGAAGTCAAAGTGGTAATTTCAGTAGCAGTTACATCAAAACTTTCAGTTGTCTCTTTGGAGGCCAAATATCAAGAGGAACTAAAATCTCCCCAGCAGCTTTAGAGTGCAATGTGTCAGTTCTGTAAAAAAGTATTTTTGAAAAACCTGAGTATTTATTTTTGTTGGTGGCTGTTAATCCTCTTCAGTTTTCAGAGACAGCAGATTGTGACAGGAGCATCCGAGGGATGAAAGATCGAAAATGTAACTCATTTACATTTCATTTCCTTCTTTTTTCTTTCAATGAATGGACTGGGCCAGGACCTGGCAGGTGACAACCCTCCAAGACCCTGAAAAGGAAACAGTCAGCGGTCAGACATGAAGGTCAATGATAGGGCCTCCAACCCTGTGGGAGGGTCAAGCATTTGGTCAATCCACATAATCTGTGTCCTTGGTGGGTACTGACGCCAGCCCTGTTGTCTCCAGTAAGGACCCCAGAGCGCCTCCTAGACTAGCCTGCTAGAGTAGCCATCATCATCTCACTTCCCATGAAGAAGGGAAGGCTCCCTCCCTAGGACACACGGATCGCACTGCATCTTCCACAGAACTGCTCCATTGGCCCAGCCAGTTTGTAATCTTCAAGGGTAAGGATGCTGCATGATCTAGGAGAAGGGCATCGTGCAGGAGCCAGGGAGAGGAGAACCCAAGATATCCAACAGTACCCTTCTCCTTACATGTCTCATGTGTTGGAGACATTACAGCTGGATGAGATTTCAGGTAATTCACTATTTGAGTCTCTGTCTTAAGTTTACTCGTTTGTACATGCAACTTGTAGCCAAAACTAAGGGCCAGATTTACTAACATTTTGAGTCACAGTTGCACAACTTTTGTGGTGCATCCATGACGCAAAATGCTAGTAAATGTTTACAAAGCCACACAAGGGGCAATCTGTGCCTTCTTGCATGGCTGCGTAACATAAAAATGTAAGGCAATGCACGGCTTGCGGTGCCTTGCATTACATTTCCTTCTGGGCGTTTCTATGCACCCATCCGTGGATTTCACACAAACCCAGGATTACAAAGGGATTGCATGAAATCACTACGCCTCCCAAATGATGGCGTAACTAGGAGAAAAATCTCTTTTTCTCCTCATTATTTCCTTTTTCGATGAATGCTTTAATCTGCAGCACACATAGACATAGGGCAATGCCATGAGAGATTTTTTTCATGCAGGAAGATATCCATTCCTACACAAAAACATTTCTCATTGTAATGCAGGCACCCTTGCACTACAGGCACAGAAAAAAACTGAATATTACAAAAAAAGATCAAGGTATTGTACCAGCTGAAAATGAGGGGCACCCCCAAGATCTGCATGTTCATTTAGCTACAATGCCAATGCTGGATGCTGGCTCAAGAGCCTCTTATAAGCCAGCCAAAAGCAATAACAGCACTGTCACTCAGTCTTCCCAGTCCTATATAATAGATTACTTTAAACAGTTGGATAACGCTCATTGTGAGGATGATCTGTCTACGTCTATCTAAGCCTCAATAGTTCTGTGTTCATTAGTAGCCGAACATGATGGCACGTCTACCCAGGGTGCCACGTTGGGCGATTGTCTGACTCAGTCTACTCATAGCAAATGCTCAAATGTCCTCCCACAGGTTGTTCTAAACAAGGATGTGGGAGCACACGCAATGGTAGTAAAGGCCCTAGTTCATGCGCATCCTTAACGTTGTATCTCGCCCTCCTCTTATACAGCTGCAGTACCAGCAGTGGCACAATTTTGTCCAACTATGGCAGTTTGTGCCGTACAGGACAGATCAAAACTCTATCTCAGTCTCAAAGATAGTGACATTTCGGTCATGTGTGGACGATATCCAACATATTCAAATGTCCCATAAGAATCTGACGATATTAAAACAACTGCAAAAAAACAATTGATGGACAGAATGCAGAACAATGTCATACATTCACCCCAGTACAGAGATCTGGGCCTAAATCCATTGATTTTTTGCTCCCAATGCCATTCCGGTTTGAACCCAGCCATATGCAAATCAGTCTTGATCCTGCTCCCTATGGGAACAGTCCAGCCCAAACTGACAGGCCAGGTCCTCCCTGTACTGGAAAAAAGCATCCTAGGACCGGTTTGTGGGTTTCACCCCTCATCAGCCAGGCTAGCTTGACTCCAGTGGCATGGAGAGCACGAGACCCACGTCAGGGCATACCCGTCCCACTCGGGGTGACAAATGCAAAAAGAACAATTGATGGACAGAATGAAGAACAATGTCATACATTCATCCCAGTACAGAGATCTGGGCCTAAATCCATCGTTTTTTAAACAAAATCTCCGTATTAGTGAAATTAGCCCTGTCATATGCTTGGATGGTAACCAACAAAATCAAAAGGCCTCTAAGAAGCAGAAGCTGAATATTTAATCTCCAACATTAACATCCGACGTCAAGCACCAACCGAACCTTGAGCCTAGACAAGCCTGTTGATCATTGTTAGACCTGGCACCATTGGCGTGTGCATTTTTTGCCTTTACCTCCTGTATTTTTTCTGTGTGTTGGACTCCGTTTTGCTGGTCTAGATGCTTTGGGCACTTTGCCACTGCTGTTTAGTGCCAAAGTGCAAGTGCTTCCTTTGTAAATGGTTGTATGGATTGGTGTTTCCATGATTGGCTTATTTCATTTACTAGTCAGTCCCTAGTACAGTGTACCGTGTTTGCCCGGGGCCTGTAAGTCAAATGCTGCTAGTGGGCTTGCAGTACTGATTGTGCCACCCACAGAAGCAGCCCGTAAATGTAACTCTGGCCTGCCATTGCAGAGCCTGTGTGCAGTCTGGTAGTGCCATGTCGACTTGGCAAGTGCACCCACTTGCCAGGCCCTACTGTTTCCTTTTCTTACATATCAGTCACCCCTAAGGTAGGCCCAAGGTACCCCTGTGGGCAGGGTTCAGTGTATGTGAAAGGTAGGACATGCCCTGATGTGTGTGGCATGTCCTGATAGTAAATTACTGCCAATTTAGTTTTTCACTATTGCAAGGCTACCTGTTCCCATAGGACAGAATGGAGAGTTTGTTTATAACATCTTATAAACATAACTGGCCCTGGGAACAAGGTAGGAAAATAAAGTTTAGTATGCCTGAACTCAGATTATTAAAATGCTTCTTTTAGTGAGGGTGATTTTTACATTCTGTGTTTGAAAATACCACTTTTAGAAAGTAGGTATTTTCTTGCCTAACCATCCAGTGTGCCTCTGCTAGGTTTGTGTATTGCATGTCTGGCTTTTGGATGACAGGGGCTGGAGAGGGGCAGTGGCTCCAGAAGTCTGATGAGTCAGGGCTAGGCTGAATAGACCTGGGCTGCATTTAGAGTAGGGGGATGAGATTTCCTTTCACCTGCATGGGCCTGGTCTGCTTTCAACAATGCCGTCTCCACCTCCTGCCAGGAAGCTGCACCAGTGAGGACAGAACTGGCTTTGGCTGGGTACAGACACTCTCTGCCTTCAGAGAACAAAGGATTTTTGTGTATAAATAAAGGGGCCCAGACCCCAGACTTTTAGATCACTTCTGGGAAATCAAGAGGAACCTTTGCCAAGGAGAAGCTGAGGAGGAATACTGCCCCTGTACTGTTTGCTGTCTGGGGTTGGCCTGCAGTGGCTACTTGCTGCCAAGGAAAGGAGAAACGGACTTTGCTGCTTGCTATGTCCCCTGCTTGAAGAAAAAGATCTCCAAGGGCTTGAACTGAGCTTGCCCCCTGTTCCCGAGGTCTCAGGAACAGCAAAGACTTCACCGTGTCTGTGGGCACCGTCTCTGATTGTCTTCGCAGAAGGAAAGGGTAACCGACTCTGTCATCGAGTCCGTCGCAGGATTCCGTGTCCTGAAAGCACCGCCGAGAGCAACGCCTCACTTCGCAACGCAACCCTAGTCTCACTGACTCTGTCAACGAGCCGCTGCTTGCACCGCGTCCTGTGGGCACCGCACTCCACAACGCTTTGCTACACGCTGCAAGGATGTCACCGACTCAGTCGCTGCCCGACCTGAAAATCGACCTGCTCCGTCGCCACACCGTGACCTGCCAGCACCGCAGCGAGCACCGTCTCACCCTTTAACGCAAGCCCTGGTCTCACCGACTCCGTCAGCGAGCCGCTGCCTGGACCGTGTCCTGTGGGCACTGCACTCCGCAACGCTTCGCTACACGCTGCAAGGATGTCACCGACTCCGTTGCTCCCCGACCCGAACATCGACCGACTCCGTTGCTGCACCGTGACCTGCCAGCACTGCAGCGAGCACCGTCTCACCGTTCAACGCAAGCCCTGTCTCACCGACTCCGTCAACGAGCCGCTGCCTGCACCGCATCGTGAGGACACCGCCTGCCGCAACGCTCCGCTTCACAACGCGACAGCAACATTCGCTCCAACCGACTCGCACCGACGTGTTGGTCGCAACAAGAAAAATACTGTGTCCGAGTCTGTCGACGCTTTAGCTTGCCCGTATCAACGCGGTCGGCTGGAATTGTTAGACTCTGTCGTATTCTGTATCGCAGTGGCCCCAGGAGGAGCTACCGAGTCGGAGGAACTGTGTTGTATTGATTTACCTGCAATTTAAAGGTTATTTTGCACAAGTACTATTTTTCAAGAGTATTGTATGTTGGATTTTTATCGTATTTGGTCTTGTTGGTTTAGATAAAGATTTGCTACTTTTCTAAACTGGTGTGGTGTCCATTTGTAGTGTTTTCATTGTATTACTGTATGTGTTCACAAATGCTTAACACACTGCCTCTGAGATAAGCCTGTCTGCTCGTGCCAAGCTACCAAGGGAGTGAGCAGGGGTTATTTTAGCAGTGTATCCCCCTTTCCCTGACTAGAAGCAAGGGTCCCTATTTGGACAAAGGTACCCACCTCTGCCAACTAGAGACCCGCATTTCTAACAGTCATATAAATATGACAATCGAAATAGACCCCTTTAGTTCAGTACCTACTTTGAGTTGCAAACATTTGATTTAAAACCAATATTAACACCTCAAAAAATAAAAAAAATTTTTTTAATTTATTTATTGATTTTATAGCCACATAATAAAACGATACAACAACAGAAAACACACAATTGTGGTGTCAATGCGAAAATACAATCAAAGCGTCTTCGTGATTTGCAGCCCTAAAACAATGAGTAATAAAATGTCAGAGAGTGAGGTGGGATGCCACCGGAGAGGTCTATTATGTCTCCAAACAGTAATTATTTGGTATGGATCTAGAGATACACACCATCGGGGGAGATGGTTGTGAAAATTCTCCCAATTATAGTGTTACATCATCATCAAGAAGACAATATACTCATATAACACAAATAAAACCTACTTAATAAAAGAGAGGAGGGGGAGAGGGGGAGGGAAAGGGGAGGACAGTCACATTTTTGCACAAGCACGTCTATAGAACGAGAGCTGGTGGCTCAGTGGAAGGTGTCGAATTGGTTGTTGATTGATTAATGATGTATTTGACAAATGTAATTCAGAAGTTCTGAGGATGCACCCTGGTCCAATCTCACTATGTGTGTGCTTGTTTGGTGGAACCGGGAGATCCCAGTGGGTTCCTAAGAGGTTGTCATGGGGGATGTGAGGGGATCCAATTTTAATAATATTACAGAGACAGATCAATGCTCCACCAAGGCAGATCAAATGGATAACTCACTAAACTCTGGATAAATATGATGTACCTAATACTGAAGAAGTCAGATCCCCCAGAGACCAACACCCTTCTGATGCAGCAGTGTGGGAGATGCTATATCACCGATTTAAATTTCCATTCTGATAAACTAAACATCAAGGTGCAGCTATTAAATACACTTGCCTTATATGTTGCCGGAATAGATACCAAACTCCACAATCTAACTAGTCTGGTTGTAGGAGCTCAATCTGGTGTAAACAATCAACTAATAAATTGCACTTGTGCACGTATACTTAATAATGTCTCACAACTTCTAACTATAGTAGGTTCCCTTATTGACGAAGTAAAAAACGCCAGTCCGGGAATAGGCGAGGGCTGTGCCAATTGTAGTCCAACTACACAAAAATTCAACCTGATGTTCTTGTATATGTTCAAAACAATTAAACAGTTGATGCACCTGCATGTTGTAGACAAAAATTTACAGAGAAAACAAGCAATACCAAGAACTCTGAACAATTCTTGGGGTCAGAAAAAGATGAGAGTGCCACTTTAACAGATGTCCCAGATAGTGATGGTATTCACTTTTTAACCACTTCAATCCCCCACAGGGTTTTTCTATATACAGCTACCTTTAACAACAAGCATTTGCAATGCAATCGTTTTTGAAAGTTAGAGCTATTGGTGTTGTAAATGGCAATGTTTTTTAAATCTTTTTTAGTTTGCAGTGGAGTATTCATTTAGAAAATAAGTGCACTCTATACCAAATAAGTTTGCCTTGGGGTGTTTGACAGGAAGATGAAGCTCCAGTACTCCAGCTGCTTTGTGGATAACCACTGCGAAGGAGGCAACCTTCTTAGATGGAGGGCCAGATGGACACTCCAATTCCACCTCAGGGGAAGCCCAACCCACTAGCATTCTATAAATCTATATATCGACCACATTGGTGTAAAATATGTCTCACTATCATCATCATCAATCAAACAACTGAAGCCATATGTTTGACATCAGAAAAGACGGCACTCTCACACAATGGTCATCCTCAAAAGAGGTTTTGACTTTTATTCTTGTGTTAGCTACAACAGACTGTCTTTGAGACAGATGAGTAGGCTCCAGAGTTGGCCATGGACGTTTTTAGTGTGTCACAATCAATGGTGCCAGTGCTAGTGCCACCAGTGAGGCCTTTGGTGATGCAAAAGAAGGGGCCATTAATGCTTGGTTGGCTCTGAAAGGACCTGACCAGCGTTGAGACAGGGGCCACCAACAAAGGCTCAATTTCTGGACTTTGAGGCTACGGGAAGACAGAAGGCACGCCAGAGGGAGTCAGCGCAGAATGAAAGATTTGGAGCATGGCCTGAGTAAAAGCTGTCATCCTATGGGGGTCAGCCATGATGCCGGAAACGCCAAGTAGAGTTTCTACAAGACCAGCACTGGCTTTGAAGATGCCATCCAGGTCAAACGCGGGAATGATGGTGCTAACTTTTGGACCTGCCTTGGAAGGGGAGTGATGCCTGGCTGGGGGAAGGCTTCTGTTTGTTGTACTTCTTGTGTTTTTTTAGGAGTATTTCTCCTTGAAGTGCTCGCTTGTAGATTACTTAATTGTGGAAGGAAACTTGGAGTGGTAACTATCCCGACATATGAGAACTTAGGTCATGAAGATCTTGGCTTCCTTTTGCCTGATCGTCTTAAGGTGCATGAGGGCACACATCACAGTAACTGGAGTTGTGGTTGAGGCCTACAGACCACAGACAGGTGTTGTGAGCATCCGATAAGGACACCTGTTTAAACAGGATCACTAAAACGTAAAGCCTGAATATTTAGCGGGTGACATAACACTGAAAAAGCCTTGCCAAATGTAGCACTTGATTTCTAAAATAAGTTGGTAAAAACTGAAGTGCGGAGCATGATAACCTCATAATGTCTTATTTGGCTCCATGACACTTCTTCTGAAGAAGGGCCTGGAGCTGTGTGCAGACAAGCGTGACGTCACCTATAGGTGCTGAACAGCTTTTGCAAAGTTTTTGATAGAGTCTGATACCTGAGAGGATTTTTTTTTCTTTTTTTTACTTTTGTCACAACAGATTTTATTGTTGACAGGCAAAATGAGCCCAGGAAGGTCCAGGGCAATACATCAGATTCATAATATGGCATTATTAAAGATGTCAACCTTTTACAATAGATTCGTCGAGAAAATGAGGATACATAGGACTGAATCAAATGAAAGTAAACATTATAAACAAAGAACAGCAGTATCGCAATGTCTATGTAAACAATATTAGATATTGACTTTAATCGCGATAAATTAGTATAAGTACAATTGGTCACAGTGCGCATACCCAACTTTGGATCTTCATGGCAAATCATCAGTACATAGTGCCGGGGGGATAGGTTCAAGATATAGACCTCGATAATCGGCCCAACGCTTCCATATTTTCGGGTGTTTCTGGGGACATCCCTGTGCCTTAAAAATCGGAATTTCCAGTCTCATGCAGAAATCAAGGCCTCGCTTCCATGCTCCAACTGAGGGAGGGGAAGTCGCCTTCCAAGCCATGGCAATGTCGCACTTAGCCAAGGTAAGCCCCAAAAATAGCAAGTGCCTTTTGTATCTATTACCGCCGATCTCATCGGTAATGTGAAGCATAGTTAAACGCGGAGACTGTGGAACATCCCACCCCAAGACCTCGCACAGGCAGGCCAGCCCCCCACACCAAACCCGCGATAGGGCAGTACAGTCCCAGTCGTGTGGAGGAAGGTACCCTCAGCCGAACCACAGCGCAGGCACAAGGGAGATGCAATCATCCCAGCGCGCCAAAGCCTGTAGCGAGTAAAGTAAACCCTGTGGAGGTATTTGAATTGTATAAGTCGAAGGCGTGCCGCAATGGCAGCACCGCATGGGGATTCAAGAGCCTCCACCCAGTCGTGTTCATCAAGTGGACCCAGGTCTTCCTGCCAGGCCTCCCTGGTCCTGTAAAGTGTGTTGTGACTATTAGTGACCAAGGTACGGTATAGTGCTGTGATTTTGTGTGCGCCCATCTCACCCAAAAACACCTTGGCCTCAATGGGGTTAAAGTCGGGGATGATGTCCTGCTGCGCAAGGTAGGGGGAGGATGCATGGCAAAATTGAAGATATTTATAAAATTAGGATCAGGGCATTTGAAAGTCAGATTGTAGTTGTTGGAAGGACTTAAGGGTCCGACCTTGAAGAACATCACCAACCGTTGAGATTCCAATAGCGTTGCAGCCTGCAAACCCCGGGAGTTCAAGCAGTTGCGGTAGGAGGCTATTGCGCCAGAGAGGAGTCTCCTTAGTAAGTCTGCCCCACCACCCGATCCTGCGCAGAGCCTGTTGCCAGATCATAAAGACGGTCCGGGTTGCAGGCGGTAGCGGCTTGGGTGTCACGTTAGAGTGTAGAATCATGTGTAAAGATTTAGAGTCTATTAGCCACCGCTCGGGCGCATTGGCAGGGTCACGTCTATCACCATACAACCAATAATTTAAGATGAGGAGATGGGACGCTGCATGGTAAGTCTGAATATCCGGGGTCGCAAAACCCCCACAGTATGTGGACTGAAAGCATATTCGTAGGGCGACCCGCACAGAACCCCCCCATCCCCTCCAGAGGAAATGGCTAAGGACTGAGTTCAATTGCCGAAACCATGTATGTGGTATTGGGTACGGATGGTTTTGGAGTTGGTAGAGTAGATAAGGTAGCGAGACCATTTTAAAAATGGCCGATCTGCTAAACAGTGTCAGGGGCAGATGTGACCAGGAGCTCACCTGTTGTCTAATCTGAGGCAGCAGATTTTTAGTCCAGGAGCCAGGTTGAGACGACGACAAGAACACCCCAAGATATTTAAAACCATCAGGCACCACCGTCACCTGTTGTGTCCAGGTCCCAAGCTGATCGCTCCCGCACAAAGGCCACAGGTAAGACTTGCAAGTGTTCATATAGAGACCAGAGTTTTGGCCAAATATTTCCATTATTCGAAGCAGGCGTGGGCCAGATCTATTTGGGCGTGTGAAAAAGAATAAAACACCATCAGCGTATAGCGCTATACGATCGGACACCTCGCGCGACCACTCAAAACCATATACCTGGGCGTTGATTCGCACACATGGCACGAGTTGTTCCATGGTGAGTGCGAATAGATAGGGAGATAGAGGGCATCCCTGCCTAGTGCCTCTTCTGCTGTGGAGCGGCTGCGACATTGAGTCAGCGATCCGCACCGAGGAGGTGATGTCTGTGTATAGGAGGCGAATGTATTTAAGAAGTCTAGGGCCAATGTTTAGGCGGTCCAAGAGTGCAAATAGATAGGTCCAGCTGAGGGAATCGAAGGCCTTATCGATATCAGCAAGAAGGAGCGCAGCTAGCTCATTAAGCCGATCCACGGAGGCAATAGCGTTATGTGCGCGACAAATATTGTGTCGGGTGGCACAGTTGGGCATAAAGCCCGCCTGATCCGGATGGACTAGTGTTGTAATGTACGGGACAATGCGGTTAGCAATGATTTTGGCCAGGAGTTTGGCCTCCACGTTGAGTAAGGAGATCGGTCTATATGAGGCGTGCAGCTCTGGGGGTCGGCCCGTCTTTGGGAAGACCACTATCTCGGCGTGACACCAGTCAGTCGGGAGGCGGCCATCCTCCACAGCAGGATGGAGAGCCACCAAATAATGTGATGAGTATTTCTTGTAGAACTCACATGGAAATCTGTTGGCGCCCGGTGCTTTACCCGAGCGCATATTCGCAAGGGCACTCTGGACCTCCTCTGTCGTGATCAGGGCATCTAGGTCGTCACGCACAGAATCTGGCAGGGACTGCGGAGGCAGATCGGCCAGAAATTGGTCAATGGTGGCTGCAGGGAGAGTCTCTCACGGGGCGTATAAGTCCGTGTAATAATCAGCGAAGCTGGTAGCGATGCGAGCAGAGTCTGTAAGCACCTCACCCGTCGGACCCCGGATTTCGGGAAGGGTCACAGGTTGGAGCGCCTGTTGGGACAGGCGGTGCAAAAGGGTGCTAGATTTTTCGCCCCACTGATAGATGCGGCTACGTGTGGCAAGCCAATGTAGTTTGGCTTCGTCCAGCAGGTCGCTGGCGTATAGTTGTAGCACGATGGGGAGTTGGCGGCGAGCTGCCGTGCCATCAACCTCTCTGCACCTGTGTTCTAAGTCTAAGATTTACGCTTCCGTGTGGACCAGTTTCTCACGGCGCGGCCGACGCCGCGCAGTGCAGAAAGCAATGTCTACCCCCCGCAGTGTTGGCTTCATGGCCTCCCAAAGGTTCCCTGGGGAGTCCACGGTGCTGATATTATGTGAAAAGTATTCAGTAAGGGCTGTATACATCTGTTGATGGTAGGAATCGTCCTGTGGTACCATGTCAAGAGGCGCCAGCGGTGCGGGGAGCGATCAGGGCCCAAATGTGAAAGCAGTGTAACCGGAGAGTGATCAGACAGGCCTCTGGGCAAGATCTCTGCCATCTCAATTTTGTGGACGTGAGGGGCAGATATGAATATGTAGTCAAGGCAAGAGAAGGAATTGGCTATGGGCGAAAAATATGTCTATTTATTTGCAGCAGGGTGTAGTTTTTGCCAGGAATCAACCCATCCCAATCCCTGAGTCAGCGCGTGGAGTTTCGACTCACGCGTGCCAGTCTGCGGCCCTGTGCTGCGCTATCTATCTATTAAGGGGCACATAACATCGTTCCAGTCACCCCCAGCTAACAACAGGCCCTGCGGAAGCTCAGCCCAAAGGGAAGTCACCCCCTCCACCAAGGTCGACGACAAGGGAGGGGGGGCATACACACAGACTAGAGTGAGGCGTTCACCGTAAAACGTGCCAGACACCACTATATACCTGCCCTGGGGGTCATGTCAAGACCGTTCAAGGACAAATGGCAGTCTGCAATGAATTAATATCACCACTCCCCGAGAACCCCTAGTAAAACCAGAATGGTAAGTCTGGGCAAAGTCGAAGCGCGCCAGGCAGAGCGTCTTATTGCCCAGCAGGTGTGTTTCCTGCAACATCAGGATTTCTGTGTTGTATCGCCTAGCCTGACGGAGTATAGTCCCGCGTTTGACCTTATCCAATAAGCCATGGACATTCCAGCTAATAATGGTTACTCGCCTTGCCTGAGCGTCCGTCATGTCGGGTATATATCATGCAAATGGACCAACAAGTGGGTATTGTAATATGCGCGGAGTCGAAGCAGGAAGTAGAACACTGTGACACTAACAAGTAACATACATTTACCCAGAACCTCACACCTCCCCCTTCCCCCCAATACCTCAATAACGTTGAAGCATCTGTCGCGGTATGGCGAACGTCCCGCCCCCAACGGGGGTAGGATCCGCTCCAATCCAATGGATCCCAACAGAACATGAAAAGTACATTAAAGCGTCTTCAGTCTCACTAAAATGTACAAAACTATGTAGCCCAGATTTGAATTGCCATCAAGAGAGAAATGTCATATCCACAGTTCGAGAGTGTTCATTTATGAAGGTGACTGGGATTGCCGCCCATCCGTTGCGTGTCTACGAGAGCTACTGCGGGGTTGGGATCTTTTCCCGTTGAGTTTGGGCAAGTCCCGGCCAGAGCCCACTGATGAAGCGTCGGAGTCCATTCCAGGAGGGGCGTTGATCTTCTTTTTAACCGATTCGTCTGTCCAGTTGAAGACCTCTTCAGGTGTATCAAAGAATCAATCAATCAATCAATCATGTCACTTATAAAGCGCACTACATACCCGCGAGGGTCTCAAGGCGCTGGGGGAAGAGGGGGTGGTGCTGCTACTGATCGAAGAGCCAGGTCTTGAGGAGTCTTCTGAAGGCCAGTAGGTCTTGGGTCTGTCGGAGGTTGGTGGGGAGGGTGTTCCAGGTCTTGGCGGCGAGGTGGGAGAAGGATCTGCCGCCGGCGGTCGTTTTCCGGATGCGGGGGACTGTGGCGAGGGCGAGGCTGGTCGAGCGGAGCTGGCGGGTGGGGGTGTAGAAGCTGAGTCGTCTGTTGAGGTAGGCTGGTCCGGAGTTGTGGAGTGCTTTGTGTGCGTGGGTGAGGAGCTTGAAGGTTATCCTCTTGTTGACAGGGAGCCAGTGCAGGTCTCTCAGGTGGGGTGTGATGTGGCTGCGTCGGGGGATGTCGAGGATAAGACGTGCAGAGGCGTTCTGGATGCGTTGCAGCCGTCTCAGGAGCTTAGCCGTCGTTCCTGCGTAGAGGGCGTTTCCGTAGTCCAGCCTGCTGGTGACGAGGGCCTGGGTGACTGTTTTTCTTGTTTCGGTGGGGATCCACTTGAAGTAGGTCTGTGATTTGTATGAGACACGTAGACGGGCCGGGAATAGTAAGGAATATTGCATTTTCAGGCCACGCAGACAGGCCTTTGCCTCGGTGAATGACTGTCGGCGCTGCTGGACCAGTTTAGTATAGTCTGGGAAAATCATGATGGGTGGAGAGGCGTAAGTAAGGACTCCCTTGAGCCGAGCTTGTTGGACAATCATATCACGGTCTCTGTAATTGAGGAAGCGGGCGATTAGTGGACGGGGACGCGCTACCTGAGAGGATTTTCAAGGTGAGGAAGCTGCAGGTAGGAGTACCCATCAGAAACAGTGTGTAATAAATATTTTGCCTGTTTAATAGAAGTTGTGCATGAGTGAGAGCTTTTGAGTCACTGTGAGAGAGAAATGTGTACGTGAGAGAAAAACTGTATGTGAAGCAGTACATTAGAGAGAGATTGAGAGAAACCCAGTGCTAGGAGTATGTGATAGACAGAGGGGCCGATTCCGATTCAGGCCGTAAATCTCTCCGACCGAGCCGGACCCGGAGAGATTTCCGACCGAATCGGACCCTAGCAGTCCGACCGAACGAGTACGATGCGCACGCATGCCATCGGACTCGATTCGGTCGGACTCCCATTGAAGTCAATGGGAGCCGGTCGTACAACGCGTACGCGGGCTCCCATTGACTCAATGGGTGCGAGGCGAACAAGGGCGCCCACTACAGCGGGTACGCGTCGAAGTGACTCACGGCGTACATGCACAGGTAGGGGGGACCCATGGGTCCCCCCTGTGTGCGACTCACGCGGCTATGCGTACAGGGGGGTCCGACACGGACCCCATAAAGTCCGGCTCCGACTGCTCTTTCGAGCCAGACGACGAGAGTCGGTCGGACTGCTCGAGGCACGCATCGTACTTGCCCGGCCGGGGAACGTCTCCATTGCGTGGTGCGCGTCGTGTCCGTGCGAGTCGGTCGGAGCGCCTCTGACCCGCGAACAAGTCGGTCGGCGATTACGCGTGCGCTCGCATCGTATTCGCTCAGACGGACGCACGTACGAATCGGTCAGGAATGAGGGCTCCGAATCAGATCCGGTAAAGCCGAATCCGATTCGGACCCCTACCGGCCGAGATCGGAATCGGCCCCATAGTGTGAAAGGGAGACTACTGAGTGTAAAAGGATTTGTTTGAGAGGTTGTGTGAAAGACAATGTTGGTGAGAGCAGGGTGTATGGAGAGGTAAACACAGTGAGAGAACCTAGTTGTGAGACGTGTGCAAAGATACTGTGTATTGGTCAAGCAAACTATATGAGAGATCATAAACAAGCGAAACCATGCCAAAGAGATTAAAAGAAAATGAGAGTTAAAGAGTGCAGACTTTCCATGCATGAGCCAGTACACGTCTGTGTGTGAGAGAACATATCTGTTACTGTTTGAATTGGAGATTGATTTAATTGAGGCCTTACCTAGAGAGCGATAGAGTGAGAATGCCCAAGGAGTCTGCCTGTTTCTAATTAAGTTTCTTTTGAACATGGTCTGCCACTGTGTATGAGTAAAATAATCCAATGCTTCTGTCAAAACTAAACTAAAATAAAACGAAGACTTCAAAAACAGCCAGTCTTGCAGTACAGCTTTGGAAGACACAGATGCTAGAGGTCAATAACGCGGATGGCTGTTGAGAGGAACGGTGGAAAGCTACGGCTAGAGATAAACCACAATTCAAGGGTGACTTTATGGTAAGAGCCCCCTTTCTAGTAAAGGGGTTGGATTCTTTGACTTTTCATTTCTATCTCCTTCGTTGTTCTCCTTTGCTCCCTGGCCCACTCCTTGCTCTCCCACCTCCATTTTGTCGCTCCGTTTAATGATCTACTGTTCCACCAACTTGTGAGACAAGCATTTTAGGCAAGGACATTCTTTAGCCAGGAAATCTTCACTGATATTTTGAACAGAAAATTATACCTGTAACATCCTTTCCCTGTTTCGTAATGGGTATTTCAATGTCTATAACCAATGAAGAAGAAACCCTAGTAAATAAACGCACACTACCATTAGCAGCAGGCAGTCCTTAATGCAGAGGACATCGCAGCACATGCGCATGAGTGTGCGTGAGCACAGCCCCACCCCGAGATAGAAAACGAGCACTGGTTAAAGAAACAACACAGCTGTCATGACGTTAATTACATCATCGCGCATTACTTCTGCTGTTCCTAAAACACCAACTTGTATATCTCGCTGTGCCCTCCTGTAGATAGTTTACTTACTGATCAACTAACTGAGATGGCTATGGTTTGGCTTGACGAAGGGCAGCCCCAATTCCTAGCCTTACCCATTACTGCTGATAAAATCTTGCAGACCATTGACCAGGTTGGGGTGGGGCACCGGGCAGCATGGGAGAGAGACTTGGGCTGCCCCCTACCAGACCAGATGTGGCTTTATTGCTGCAAGCAAACACAGTACATCTCTAGCAATCATCTGCATAAATTGTTACATTTTAAATATCTACACAGAGCATACATCTCGCCATACCTGTTAGGGAAGATGGACCCCATCAAACCACATTGTTGCTTCAGATGTGAAATGGAACATGACGATTTCTCTCACTTTGCGTGGAGCTGCACACCCATACTGGCATATTGGGGGGAGGGGTTTCGCCATCTATACAGGATGATTGAATCCGAATGACGTCCGAGACCGCTGCTGGCCCTGCTAGGCTGTCTCAAGCCTTTACTGGTGGGAGTAAGACAATTTGTTGCTATTGCTCAGCTTCTCCCTAAGAGACAGGTCTCGTCACATTGGGGGGATCCACTGTTCCAAAGGTGAAGGCTTGGATTCGGGACTTAATATATTACGACACTACTAGGGACACGTATGCCACATTACAACCACTTGCCTCACAACTTAAAAATAGATGGCAGCTATTGCTGACCTATTTATTGCTTCGCCCTGAGGCGATTGACTGATTATACTGAGCCCTGATGGATTACATATTTACATGCAATGCATAATTGTCTAGCGCTTCATTTATACCCACATACACTTATTCAGGGGTTTATAGACACTCCTCTCATTATGATACAATACTGACATTGTGGACTAGGCATGCACATAGCCTGCCTCTTCAGGGCCCCCTTTCTATTTCCTCCTATTGTTATTCCAAATGTACCTGGTGCCACTTGATCCGTTTTAGGTCTCGCCTAGGCAGCGCATGCGCTGTCTCTCCGAGACATCAAGTAATTAGTATATGTGGTGAAACTCCACCTATTGGCTTGTTATTGGTTTGTTTGCTTGTCTGCTTCAATCTCTTCGTTTCGACAGGCTAATGCGGTTTTTAGTTCCTCCTTTATTTGTTTGGGAACGCCTATGCAGCACCGTCTAAGTACTGTAAACATGCTGTTAGTGGAATGAAGTGTTTGTCTTGGAACTCTTTCGTGTTTTTTTGTTGCTTGCTTATTCTGCTGGTGCACATTTTCTTTGTATTGGTGACCTGTGAGCGTTAATGTATTTTTGGGTGGCGATGTATGATTTTTATTGATAGGATGCAGTGTGTGTTTAGATAATTTTGTGTATTAAAGCGCGTATTTTTGGGCTGTGCTTTTCGTTTGTTTATTTAAACATGAATGCTGTGTTTGATTGCAGCAGTTATTGTTATTTTCTTTTGGCCTTTAATATATTGTTGTTTATTTAAAATGTGTTGCTTTGTTTCCGAAATATCCTTTAAAGTGAAAGATAACTATGTTGTGTTGAATGTTAAATTAGCTCTTTTCTGTTTGTTTTGCGCATTGAGTGAACAGCACATATTTTAAATTTGTTGCTTTCTTCCCGAAATATCCTTTAATGTGAAAGATAACTATGTTGTGTTGAATGCTGAATTAGCTCTTTTCTGTTTGTTTTGCGCATCGAGTGAACAGCACATATTGCATCAGCTTCCAAACGATTCCTATGTAAACTCGAAATCCAGCTCCAAATTGATTGTAACTGCATGGCTTTTTTTTTTTTTTGTAGGCACATGCATTTCTGTAAGTATGCTGAACATATTTAAATGTCCTTGGGCAATACAACTGCCGGGGCTTTTACTATGCTGCAGCTTCCGACAACACATTTCTTTTTTAAATCTGCCTAAAAGGCAGCACACAACCTGTGGGTATTGGGAGGGCATGTGCTTTAAAGGACAAAACTTTTAATATAGGAGCTCGGAAAACAGGCTGTTGTGTCCGATTTTGCGCAACGGTAATTTAGTTGATATTTCGGTTTTACTATTTTATATACTATGCAGTTTATGTTTGTAGTACTTGATTTATATGGTAAATAGCTCTGTAAAATGCGCGCAAATGGGTTTTCTAAATTTGTGCCTTTTATCTGTATTATACCGTATTTTATTCTCAGTTCCTCGTTTTTTTTATATATATGCTGTGCGATCGGCTTCCGAACTGTTCCTATTTAAACTTGAAGTTTAGCTCCAAATTTATTGTAGCTGCATGGCTTTTTTTTTTATAAGGCACATATAATCTTTTAAGTACGCTGATTTTTTTTTAATGTTTTTGGGCCAAACAGAAATAAAATAGTCGCATGTCTCTAGCCGCACTCCTAATGGTTAATTTGTAACCCAACAACTGCTGGGGGTTTTATTAGGCAGCAGCTTCAGACAACACATTTGTTTTTAATCTGCCTAAAAGGCAGCATACAACCTGTGTATATTGGGAGGGGATGAGCTTTAAAGGACTAAACTTTTAATGTAGGAGCTCAGAAACCAGGTTCTAGTGTTATATTTTGTGCAATAGCGTGTGATTTTGGACAAAGTACTTAATCTCCTTAGATTCTTTCAAATGAAACATAACAATGTTGTGTAGAAGGCTGAATTAGGTGGTCTGTGTTTTTTTTGGGCGCATCGAGTGAACAGCACACATTGCATCTTTAATGGGCTACACAACCTACTTTTTAAATTAAAGTCCTGATTTAACTTTATGGTAAAATGCATTGTTGTGGCTTAACGTAATATATTTTTTTAAGCGTGTGACAAACACCAAAATATATGTAACTATATTTAAAGCAAGAAAAGCTGGAGCTATATTTAGGCAGCAGCTTTAGACACATACTTTATTTTTCCTGAGTTTAGCATCCTGTTTTTAGGTCTCGCCCTGAAGCCAGCGCTTGCGCTGGTCTGGGCGAGACATTTTGTAAGTGGGCTTTTAGAAATGCAACCACTTTTTTTGGGCTTGCCTAGAGCATGCGGCAACGCGCACAGTAACGCGCATTCCTCGCATGCTCCAGGCGCCATATGTCTTTCAAACACCGGGGTGACCGAAGTCACAAGGGGCAGAGAGAACACCTTAAGGGGGTACAACCTCCCGTTTTATAACACCTGAAACACAAAAAGTACTCCCTTAGAAAAACGTATATAAAAAAACTACTAACAAGATGGTAATCTGGAGAATCCCGAGATGGACGCTATACTACCAATCTGGGTATGGTAGGAAAGGAAGCACGTCCTTTTGGTTTTATTTACCCTCACACACCCTAGTGGTGTCATGCTTCATCATCGGGTCACCCCGTCGCCTAAAAGACAGGGTGGGCTCGACCAATGTTTCAGGGAGCTCTTAAAATATATAAAGACCAGGGAATAAAGATAAAAAACTCAGTGAAGTCCCAGTTTCCCTTTATTCTTGGACCTCTACTGTGTTATTAAAATAAGTTTACCAAACAAGGATCTTTAGGAGTGTTATGGTCCTAAGACCCTTGTGCCGACATGTTTCAGTCACCAAACGCCCCAATGGGTGCAGGACTTTCTTCAGGGTATCGGTAAAAGTAACCCCTGGAAAAAGTAACGGGTAAAGACCCTATACTAATTTTATATAAGGGCAGATAGCTGCTCCTTATAGGTTGAGCTGAACGAGCTATTTACTCGGTTAATAATTCCATCTGAAAATAGATAAAAATAGAAGGACCACATATAGTGCATGATTCTGCGTGATACATCATTTGTATTTTACAATCAGTGTCCTTCACCCCTTGTGTCACGCTGTGATAAGGAAATGAAGAAACAATGCAGCACTCATACCTAAAAGGAAGTGCTCAATAGACCAGTAAAACTAACACTGTGCTATTGTGACTAGATATATATCTCTAGTGTAGTGGCAGAACAAACTGCATTCTGTCATGTTCCCGGAACTCGTGTACATAGTTACAAGGCATCTCTATTTGTAAAAAACTGGCCAGACACTCATTCGCTAAAGACCTCCAACTCTATTTGGAGCAGTTTGCTAGTAAAATGAACATTAGAAACAACAGAAAACCAACTTACCCCAATGTGGGGATTGAAATGCGTCTCATAGGACCACGCATACGGGGGTAGTCCTGTAGTCACACTCTAAATGGTGTGCGATCCGGTATGAGGATGTATGCGTGTAAAACAGGAATAACAATGGGGAGGAAACGGGAGGAAGGGAGGGAAAAGGGGAAAAGAAGAGGATAAAGAGGGAAGAAGTCCAGTAAGTAACTTCAAAAGTGGATATCCCCGATACAGGGGAATATCCGCTCATACCTTATAATGCTGTATGCAGAGTAAAGTACTCACGCCTCCAAGAATCCTGCCCCACTAATAACCTATTCGGCGGTGGTCCTGACGGCTTTCAGCTCAGGTTGTGATCAGAACGCCGATTCTTAAACGGAAACCCGCATCATCACGTGAGTTGCGTGGCCCCGCCTACTTCCTGGTTAGGACTTCCTTCGTTCATAGAGCGGGCGGGAATGCTGGAAAGTGTAGTTTTTATTGTTCCCTCCAACCAAAACTTAGTGCCACAACGAAAGTGCACTGCGGTCAGATGCTGAAGAGACCGATTATTGTCTCATGAGTGCGAAGAATCAAGTTGGTTAGATTCTGATGATACATTGGTAAGATAGAAAATCTATTAGTAAGTAATCATATAAAAAGAGAGAGCGCTAGGATATCATCATATTACAACGATGGTGGGGGTGAAAAGAATGGGGGGGGGGAAAAGGGGGGGGGGGGTTGGGGTTGTTTGGGGGAGGGGGGGGGGGGTTGGTTTGTTTACTTCCTGCGATTGAGTTGATTCCATGGAATCGACTCGTTCAACCCGATGATATGGGTTTTAAGTCGATACACCCATCTTTGTTCGCGTTCAAGTAAGATCTGCGAAAGGTCTCCACTGCCCTTGACCTGCTCTATGATCGTCCACTTGATGTCGTTATCAGTATGATGTTTTTCCACATAGTGAGCCGTGAGCTTAGTTGCTATAATCGCCCTACGTATAGTGCTCCTATGCTCACTAATGCGTACTTTAACCTTTCTGCTTGTCATCCCGATGTACATGAGTAAGCATGGGCATCTTATCATGTATATCACTGAGTCACTGTTACAGTTGGTATGTGCGCGTTGCTCCCAAGCGTGATGCATACCTAGGTCAATCTCCCGCGTGTGTTCCGTGAACGGGCATGCCACGCATGACCCGCATGGAAAATGGCCTACAACAGGGGATTGATTCCAAAGCGTAGGTTGCAAAGTTTTTATAGGATTCTCAAACTTGGTATGTATAAGGGAATCCCTGAGACTTTTATTTCGACGGTAAGAAAACATGGGTTTCTGAAATGTAAGTGCATTAGATGTAAGGATAGACCATTTTTTATTTATTATCTTTTTGATATCATTTGAGGAGTTATTATACGTGGTTACGCATATCAGAGTGTCATCTTCGTTCTTTTTGTGGGTTTCTAATAGTACCTCTCTAGGAGTATTGCGTGACCTCTTTCTTGCTCTCTCGATGATCCTCCTAGGGTATGCTCTTTCTACTAGTTTTTCTGTTAGTAGTATAGCTTCCTTTTTGTAGTCTTGGAGGTCTTCACAATTTCTGCGAATCCGCAGAAATTGTCCTACTGGAAGGTTTTCTCGTAGGGCACGGGGATGTGCGCTATTAAAATGAAGGAGACTGTTCCTATCCGTAGGTTTGGTGTATAGTGAGCTGCTAAGTTCACCATCTTTTGCTGTAATTTTGACATCAAGGAAGGCAACCTGTTTACAATTCCAAGTCATGGTAAACTTGAGATGTTGATTGAGTTGGTTGAGCCAATCAAAAACTTATTTAGGGTGATGACATCGCCCTCCCATATTATCAGTATGTCGTCAATATAGCGTAGCCATTTCTTGATATTGTTCGAATAAGGGTTAGGGGACCAGATGTGTTGGTCCTCTAAGTAGCCAACGTACAAACACGCTATACTGGGCGCGAATGTACTGCCCATCGAAGTGCCGTGGACCTGAAGATACAACTGATTTTCGAATTTGAAAAAATTTTCAGTTAGAGCTAAGCGCATCAAAGTGATGACCCAATTGACGGGGGCATCCCAGGTCCAGTTATCTATTCTGAGAATCTCTTCAATGACCCTGATGCTCTCTTCTTGCGGAATGCTTGTGTAGAGAGCCTCCACATCGAGGCACACTAAGATATTTTTAGTTGGGTCAAAAGGGACTTCAGTGAGGAGATTTAGGAGATGTTTGGTATCCTGGACATATGATCTTATGTGTGTGACCAGGGGGCGAAGGAACCAATCTGTATACTTAGAAAGGGGCTCCAAAAGAGACCCAATGCCAGATACTATGGGCCTGCCAGGTGGAGGTACTATTTCTTTGTGTATCTTAGGTATAGTATAGAATATGGGTATTCTAGGATCCTTTGGATTTAGGAATTCATGTTCTTTCTTGGTTATCCATTGTTGCTCAAGGGCCTCTGATGTTAGAGTACTTATTGTTTTTTTCAAACGGGTTGTCGGGTCCCTCATGATTTTCTTATAGAACCTCGTATCAGCTAGAAGTTCTATGCATGAGGTTCTATATGCTGTTGTACTTTGGATGACAGTAGCGCCCCCTTTGTCAGCTGGTTTTATAACTATGTCAGTACTTGTGCCTAATGTTTTGAGAGATGCCCTCTCACGCTTGGAAAGGTTGTCAAAACCTGCCCTTATTGGTTGAAGTTCCTCAATTTCTTTTGTCACACTCTCCTCAAAAGCAATCACTTCTGGGGGCATAAGGGAAGCCGGTGGAAAGAATTGAGATTTAAGGCGTAACGGGGTGTGGGTGGGATCCTCCGTTAATTTTTCTTTATTAGCAAAGAATGTTTTGATGCGAATCTTGCGGAAAAACTCGCTAAGCTCACAGCGTATCTGGAACTTGTCAAGGATTGCTGTGGGTACAAAACCCAATCCTTTATCAAGGACTGCAGTTTCCTCTGGACTAAGAACCTTATCTGTTAAGTTCACTACTAGTCCCGTGTGCTGCTGGTACTTGCTTGCGGAGTTTTTGTCATGCTCCGAGTGTTTACCGGCGTGCTCTCGTCTTGCCACTGGACCTGTCTGTTGTTTCTTCGGCCCCGTTTGCCTCTCCTCCCACCCTGTCCTAAAAAACGGTTTTGGTTGTAGTTAGGTTGGAAGAAGGGGGCAGCGTGAAAGTGGGGTGGTCCAGGAAAATGTGGAGGACCTTGAAAGGGGGCCGGGCCATAAGGATTTGGCCATGGATAGATCTGTGGGGGCGGGTAACCCTGATTATAGTTACCCCTTCTAGACCTCCTTTGTCTACCCTTCCAACTTTTGTCGGGGATATCCACTTTTGAAGTTACTTACTGGACTTCTTCCCTCTTTATCCTCTTCTTTTCCCCTTTTCCCTCCCTTCCTCCCGTTTCCTCCCCCATTGTTATTCCTGTTTTACACGCATACATCCTCATACCGGATCGCACACCATTTAGAGTGTGACTACAGGACTACCCCGTAAGCGTGGTCCTATGAGACGCATTTCAATCCCCACATTGGGGTAAGTTGGTTTTCTGTTGTTTCTAATGTTCATTTTACTAGCAAACTGCTCCAAATAGAGTTGGAGGTCTTTAGCGAATGAGTGTCTGGCCAGTTTTTTACAAATAGAGATGCCTTGTAACTATGTACACGAGTTCCGGGAACATGACAGAATGCAGTTTGTTCTGCCACTACACTAGAGATATATATCTAGTCACAATAGCACAGTGTTAGTTTTACTGGTCTATTGAGCACTTCCCTTTTAGGTATGAGTGCTGCATTGTTTCTTCATTTCCTTATCACAGCGTGACACAAGGGGTGAAGGACACTGATTGTAAAATACAAATGATGTATCACGCAGAATCATGCACTATATGTGGTCCTTCTATTTTTATCTATTTTCAGATGGAATTATTAACCGAGTAAATAGCTCGTTCAGCTCAACCTATAAGGAGCAGCTATCTGCCCTTATATAAAATTAGTATAGGGTCTTTACCCGTTACTTTTTCCAGGGGTTACTTTTACCGATACCCTGAAGAAAGTCCTGCACCCATTGGGGCGTTTGGTGACTGAAACATGTCGGCACAAGGGTCTTAGGACCATAACACTCCTAAAGATCCTTGTTTGGTAAACTTATTTTAATAACACAGTAGAGGTCCAAGAATAAAGGGAAACTGGGACTTCACTGAGTTTTTTATCTTTATTCCCCTGGTCTTTATATATTTTAAGAGCTCCCTGAAACATTGGTCGAGCCCACCCTGTCTTTTAGGCGACGGGGTGACCCGATGATGAAGCATGACACCACTAGGGTGTGTGAGGGTAAATAAAACCAAAAGGACGTGCTTCCTTTCCTACCATACCCAGATTGGTAGTATAGCGTCCATCTCGGGATTCTCCAGATTACCATCTTGTTAGTAGTTTTTTTATATACGTTTTTCTAAGGGAGTACTTTTTGTGTTTCAGGTGTTATAAAACGGGAGGTTGTACCCCCTTAAGGTGTTCTCTCTGCCCCTTGTGACTTCGGTCACCCCGGTGTTTGAAGTATTGTGCAGCGCACAGCTGTGGGGCATCACACCCTCATTTTAATATGCATAATTCCGTGAACTGATTTCATTATCACGTAGAGTGCTAGACCGGACGGCTCACTCTCTGTTATTATTTTCTTGTTGGTCCTTTTTCGCTATTCTTCTCTATCTCTCATTTGTGCCATTATGAACACTTCAGGATCACTTACCATGCCTGAGACCCTTGGAATTGGTTATACAGATGACATGGCTTCTGCTATATTATCTGGACCATCATTGTTCTCGGACACTAACATAAATCAAAGCCTTACCCAAGCTCAGAATTGGGATGAGCTTAAAGAACTCAAGCGGGCCCAGATGAAGATTCTTCTTCATGGGGCGATTTTAACGGAATATTTACGGGGCAACGCGGCCCTCGTGGCCTTATTGTTACTAATGCTCCTAGGATATTTCTAGACGATCAGGCTTTCAAAAAGAATGGTCCTTGATCGCATGGCGTTGTACCCGTGACTGGTTAATTTTAATTATAAACACCGCGAAACGTCTCTCTGACGCCATCTTGGTAAAAATTAAAACAAGTGAAGATGCACTTATAACCGAAATAAAAATCACTCTCTACAAAAAGAAACTTGAAGAGGTCAACAAAGAAATCGGGGAACACAAAGAATTTCTGATGCAAAGTAAGGTGAATAAACTACAGAAAGACCTAAAAAATTTGCCCACGAGAGGGTTTATCCCTATATAAAAGATGACTATAAAAACCCGGACAATTCTGAGTCAGGGTCATCTTATCAGGATGATTCGAGCAATTCAGAATCGGAACATGAGGCATGGTCCAGTGACGGTTCAAACAAAAGTTGGAAGGGTAGACAAAGGAGGTCTAGAAGGGGTAACTATAATCAGGGTTACCCGCCCCCACAGATCTATCCATGGCCAAATCCTTATGGCCCGGCCCCTTTCAAGGTCCTCCACATTTTCCTGGACCACCCCACTTTCACGCTGCCCCTTCTTCCAACCTAACTACAACCAAAACCGTTTTTAGGACAGGGTGGGAGGAGAGGCAAACGGGGCCGAAGAAACAACAGACAGGTCCAGTGGCAAGACGAGAGCACGCCGGTAAACACTCGGAGCATGACAAAAACTCCGCAAGCAAGTACCAGCAGCACACGGGACTAGTAGTGAACTTAACAGATAAGGTTCTTAGTCCAGAGGAAACTGCAGTCCTTGATAAAGGATTGGGTTTTGTACCCACAGCAATCCTTGACAAGTTCCAGATACGCTGTGAGCTTAGCGAGTTTTTCCGCAAGATTCGCATCAAAACATTCTTTGCTAATAAAGAAAAATTAACGGAGGATCCCACCCACACCCCGTTACGCCTTAAATCTCAATTCTTTCCACCGGCTTCCCTTATGCCCCCAGAAGTGATTGCTTTTGAGGAGAGTGTGACAAAAGAAATTGAGGAACTTCAACCAATAAGGGCAGGTTTTGACAACCTTTCCAAGCGTGAGAGGGCATCTCTCAAAACATTAGGCACAAGTACTGACATAGTTATAAAACCAGCTGACAAAGGGGGCGCTACTGTCATCCAAAGTACAACAGCATATAGAACCTCATGCATAGAACTTCTAGCTGATACGAGGTTCTATAAGAAAATCATGAGGGACCCGACAACCCGTTTGAAAAAACAATAAGTACTCTAACATCAGAGGCCCTTGAGCAACAATGGATAACCAAGAAAGAACATGAATTCCTAAATCCAAAGGATCCTAGAATACCCATATTCTATACTATACCTAAGATACACAAAGAAATAGTACCTCCACCTGGCAGGCCCATAGTATCTGGCATTGGGTCTCTTTTGGAGCCCCTTTCTAAGTATACAGATTGGTTCCTTCGCCCCTGGTCACACACATAAGATCATATGTCCAGGATACCAAACATCTCCTAAATCTCCTCACTGAAGTCCCTTTTGACCCAACTAAAAATATCTTAGTGTGCCTCGATGTGGAGGCTCTCTACACAAGCATTCCGCAAGAAGAGAGCATCAGGGTCATTGAAGAGATTCTCAGAATAGATAACTGGACCTGGGATGCCCCCGTCAATTGGGTCATCACTTTGATGCGCTTAGCTCTAACTGAAAATTTTTCAAATTCGAAAATCAGTTGTATCTTCAGGTCCACGGCACTTCGATGGGCAGTACATTCGCGCCCAGTATAGCGTGTTTGTACGTTGGCTACTTAGAGGACCAACACATCTGGTCCCCTAACCCTTATTCGAACAATATCAAGAAATGGCTACGCTATATTGACGACATACTGATAATATGGGAGGGCGATGTCATCACCCTAAATAAGTTTTTTGATTGGCTCAACCAACTCAATCAACATCTCAAGTTTACCATGACTTGGAATTGTAAACAGGTTGCCTTCCTTGATGTCAAAATTACAGCAAAAGATGGTGAACTTAGCAGCTCACTATACACCAAACCTACGGATAGGAACAGTCTCCTTCATTTTAATAGCGCACATCCCCGTGCCCTACGAGAAAACCTTCCAGTAGGACAATTTCTGCGGATTCGCAGAAATTGTGAAGACCTCCAAGACTACAAAAAGGAAGCTATACTACTAACAGAAAAACTAGTAGAAAGAGCATACCCTAGGAGGATCATCGAGAGAGCAAGAAAGAGGTCACGCAATACTCCTAGAGAGGTACTATTAGAAACCCACAAAAAGAACGAAGATGACACTCTGATATGCGTAACCACGTATAATAACTCCTCAAATGATATCAAAAAGATAATAAATAAAAAATGGTCTATCCTTACATCTAATGCACTTACATTTCAGAAACCCATGTTTTCTTACCGCCGAAATAAAAGTCTCAGGGATTCCCTTATACATACCAAGTTTGAGAATCCTATAAAAACTTTGCAACCTACGCTTTGGAATCAATCCCCTGTTGTAGGCCATTTTCCATGCGGGTCATGCGTGGCATGCCCGTTCACGGAACACACGCGGGAGATTGACCTAGGTATGCATCACGCTTGGGAGCAACGCGCACATACCAACTGTAACAGTGACTCAGTGATATACATGATAAGATGCCCATGCTTACTCATGTACATCGGGATGACAAGCAGAAAGGTTAAAGTACGCATTAGTGAGCATAGGAGCACTATACGTAGGGCGATTATAGCAACTAAGCTCACGGCTCACTATGTGGAAAAACATCATACTGATAACGACATCAAGTGGACGATCATAGAGCAGGTCAAGGGCAGTGGAGACCTTTCGCAGATCTTACTTGAACGCGAACAAAGATGGGTGTATCGACTTAAAACCCATATCATCGGGTTGAACGAGTCGATTCCATGGAATCAACTCAATCGCAGGAAGTAAACAAACCAACCCCCTCCCCCCTCCCCCAAACAACCCCCCCCCCCCTTTTCCCCCCCCCATTCTTTTCACCCCCACCATCGTTGTAATATGATGATATCCTAGCGCTCTCTCTTTTTTTATATGATTACTTACTAATAGATTTTCTATCTTACCAATGTATCATCAGAATCTAACCAACTTGATTCTTCGCACTCGCGAGACAATAATCGGTCTCTTCAGCATCTGACCGCAGTGCACTTTCGTTGTGGCACTAAGTTTTGGTTGGAGGGAACAATAAAAACTACACTTTCCAGCATTCCCGCCCGCTCTATGAACGAAGGAAGTCCTAACCAGGAAGTAGGCGGGGCCACGCAACTCACGTGATGATGCGGGTTTCCGTTTAAGAATCGGCGTTCTGATCACAACCTGAGCTGAAAGCCGTCAGGACCACCGCCGAATAGGTTATTAGTGGGGCAGGATTCTTGGAGGCGTGAGTACTTTACTCTGCATACAGCATTATAAGGTATGAGCGGATATTCCCCTGTATCGGGGATATCCACTTTTGAAGTTACTTACTGGACTTCTTCCCTCTTTATCCTCTTCTTTTCCCCTTTTCCCTCCCTTCCTCCCGTTTCCTCCCCATTGTTATTCCTGTTTTACACGCATACATCCTCATACCGGATCGCACACCATTTAGAGTGTGACTACAGGACTACCCCGTAAGCGTGGTCCTATGAGACGCATTTCAATCCCCACATTGGGGTAAGTTGGTTTTCTGTTGTTTCTAATGTTCATTTTACTAGCAAACTGCTCCAAATAGAGTTGGAGGTCTTTAGCGAATGAGTGTCTGGCCAGTTTTTTACAAATAGAGATGCCTTGTAACTATGTACACGAGTTCCGGGAACATGACAGAATGCAGTTTGTTCTGCCACTACACTAGAGATATATATCTAGTCACAATAGCACAGTGTTAGTTTTACTGGTCTATTGAGCACTTCCCTTTTAGGTATGAGTGCTGCATTGTTTCTTCATTTCCTTATCACAGCGTGACACAAGGGGTGAAGGACACTGATTGTAAAATACAAATGATGTATCACGCAGAATCATGCACTATATGTGGTCCTTCTATTTTTATCTATTTTCAGATGGAATTATTAACCGAGTAAATAGCTCGTTCAGCTCAACCTATAAGGAGCAGCTATCTGCCCTTATATAAAATTAGTATAGGGTCTTTACCCGTTACTTTTTTCCAGGGGTTACTTTTACCGATACCCTGAAGAAAGTCCTGCACCCATTGGGGCGTTTGGTGACTGAAACATGTCGGCACAAGGGTCTTAGGACCATAACACTCCTAAAGATCCTTGTTTGGTAAACTTATTTTAATAACACAGTAGAGGTCCAAGAATAAAGGGAAACTGGGACTTCACTGAGTTTTTATCTTTATTCCCCTGGTCTTTATATATTTTAAGAGCTCCCTGAAACATTGGTCGAGCCCACCCTGTCTTTTAGGCGACGGGGTGACCCGATGATGAAGCATGACACCACTAGGGTGTGTGAGGGTAAATAAAACCAAAAGGACGTGCTTCCTTTCCTACCATACCCAGATTGGTAGTATAGCGTCCATCTCGGGATTCTCCAGATTACCATCTTGTTAGTAGTTTTTTTATATACGTTTTTCTAAGGGAGTACTTTTTGTGTTTCAGGTGCCATATGTCTTTCCTCTCACTTGCTCCTCCCCCTCCCCCACCACAGAGCGCGTCTCGCACGGCCGCGCGGCCGATGCTTGTTTCTTTCTAGAGCCCTGCACCCCAGTGACCCAGGCTTTTGTGCTCGTGCCAGAGTTCCTGTGCCCTCCAATAAAGATTGTTTGGTCAGGCCAAAGTGGAATGTGGAAATGGATTCCTCACGGGTAAGTGCTGCCAGTTTGCGATGCTAAATGTCAATGTGCTGCACCCTTCAGGTTCTTCATTATTTCCTTGTTCAGCTCCATGTTTTGTTAGCGTCTCCGAGGACAGTTTTACCATGTCCTTGTGATTGCTTCCTATATTTATTCATGCTTCCTGTGTTTTTCACCCCCTAGTTACCAATTACCATTAGCCATCTATTTTATTCCCACTGATAGCAGCGATTCCTTAAAAATGCCTGCAAAAATAGTCCTGCAGCTTTTTGGGGTTTCTCGCCCCGTTTAAAACCAGGTATAGTTTTGAGATGGACCAGCATGTTTGAGCCCCTTAATCCATGTACGAAATCATTTGTTTTCACTTTCGTTTTGGTTTATTTTTGGTGTCCCCGGATGTTGTGCGACATAATCTCAGTATTCACAATTGAGTTGCAAGACATTTAGCTCAAAAACAGAAGCCAGGATTAAAATATCCTGTACTGTAAAACAAAACATCACTTCTTAATTTCTATCCAAGTACATATATTGTTCTCTTGGCTGTAGAGTTGACTCTCGTTTTCCTCTTTGGAAGCATAACACTCTAATTTGATTTGTAGCATTTTCTAGGATAATGCCTGGCTCAGACATGTTTAACCACATTGCCCGCCATAAGACTGTGAACCCAAATAGCAGTGAATAGTGCCACTTGTTTAGGCTAAAGACCCTTCAGTTTATGAAGCTAGGTAGGGGAGCTGAAAGAATAAGCAGAGCAAAGGAATAACCTTTTCCTCTTAAGTATTTTTTTTAGTAGATTCTTCCCAGACTTATAACCTTAGAATCACTTCCCACCACCAGGCCGATCCTTGGAACAATTGCAGACTTAGTTTTCTATTTTTTCAAACGCGTTTTTCCTTTACGCTTTTTTTTTTCTTCAGAATACATTTAGCTAGCAACGCTACAAAACACATACTTTAGACAAGCATTGGCATAGCCATTAGGTCTCGCCTTTGGGACCTTATAAGTGTTTAGTTATCCAGCACAATATCCTTGGTGCAACAACATAAACTGTTGCATGGCTAAACACTTATAAGGTCCCAAAGGCGAGACCTATTGGCTATGCCAATGCTTGTTTCTGTAGGTTACTGATCTTCATCCCACTGATGCTGTAGACGAAAAGATTACAATCTTTACAACAAGGCTTCTTTTAAGTTCATTAGCTCGTCCTGGTTTCCTTTCGCAACTGTAGGACACATGCAAAGTTTTCACACAACAGCAGACTTTTAGGCTCCTTTTTTTTCCAGAACAAATGCCAAAACACTAGGATTTATTCACACCGCTACACAAGGCAGCGTAAAAACAACAATTTTGAGCTGCACCTATATAACTCGCTTTACGGTACATTTATAGCTTTTAGTTAAATTAGGCAGATACATTGCTTTGGCTCTACTCAACAACTTTAATGTTCTTCGGTAAAATAAAAAATAAATAGTGGTGTGGTTCCAGCTGCACTCCCAATAGTTAACCAAAGAACTGCGGGGGCTGTTATTAGGCAGCATCTTTACATAACATATTTATTCTTTAACATGTTTATCATGGAGCACATAACCCGTGTAAATTGGAAGGGCATATGGTTTAAAGAACAATACTTCAAATGTATGAACTTTAAATCTATGTTCCAGTTTAAGATTTTGCTCGGTAGTATGTGGTGGCGATCCGCCCGCCATCTCCACCTGATTTACCCCCGCCATATTATATTGGCGAGGGTACCGCGGCGGACGCAAAGTGCGTCCGTCGCTTTTCCGCCGGTCGGCAATCGTTTCGATTGCTGGCCGGGCGGAGCTGGGGCCCAATATGGTGGCGGTGCCTAACAGGCACCGACATCCATATTAGGATGTGTGCATTTGTAAGCCTTTCCATGGCGGCGATGCCGCCATGGAAAGGCTGGCCGGGAATTGCTTTGGGGGCCCGTTGCGGGCCCCTGGGGGCAGGGGGGCTGCACTTGGGGGGTACCTATGGTACCCCCCTACATTGCCATGCACAAGGTGGCAGGCACATCGCAGTGCCTGCCATGTTGTGCATGGCAATGCACAACATGCCAATTTGGCGGTTGTTAAACATGCGGAATGCGACCGCCAGGGTGGCGGTCGCATCCTAATCAGCTGTGCTGGGACCGCCGCACGCCTGGCAGCCGGTCCCAGCACCGCTAGATGCACTTTAAAAAAAAAAGTGCACGGGACTGCACGTTTAAGCACGCAAATGGGTTTTTAAATCTGTGCCTTTTATCTGTATTATAGCGCCTTCTATTCACTGATTTTCGTTTTTTTATAAACACATAGTTAACTTTCTCTTTTACTTCTGTTTTTATTACATTTTGTGCGATCGCCTTCTGAAGTGCTTTTATTTAACATAGAAGTCCAGCTCCAAATTTATTCCACCTGCATGGCTTTTGTTTTTATAAGGCACATACATTGCTGTAAGTACACTGAACATATTTTAATGTTATTGGGTAAAAACAGAAATAGAATAGTGGCATTTGTACCTAAGCTGTCATTAGGCAGCAGTTTTAAACAATATTTTTTGAATATTTTTTTTTCTGCCTAACAGCCAGCGCACAACCATATTAAGGGAATGTGCTTAAAAGGACAAACCTTCTGGCTCTAGTCGCACTCCCAATGCTTAATTTGTAACCTTACAACTGCCGGGGCTTTTATTAGGCAGCAGCTTTAGAAAATATACTTCTTTTTTTAGCCAGCCTAACATGCAGCACACAACTTGTGTTACTGGGAATGTGCTTTAAAGGACAAAACTTCTAACGTACGATCTCAAAACCAGGTTTCATTGTTCAATTTTGCTCAATAGGGTATGATTTTGGACAAAGCATTTAATTTCCCTACACGCTGTAAAAATACAGGTGTCCTGGACTGCAGCTTAAGTATTTCTGTTGAATTTTAGGTGCTGCTGTTGAGCACCAGAAACCACCAGCTCATATTTAGCACTGCACTTTCCCTATGTTTAAAATACCACTACAAATATTAAGTACGGTAACCTACATTCAAAATTGGTTTCGCTATTAAAACACGGTAACCAGTATTACATCTCGGTTTCCCTATTTTATAGACTATGCAGTTCCTGTTTGTTCCATTTCATACATATGCTAAATAGGGCTCAAAAGTGCAAGCAAATCTTTTTTCTAAATCTGTGCCTTTTAACTGTATTATAGCGCATTTTATTCTCTGCTTTTGTTCCTGTTTGTGGTATTTCATTTATTCGCTAAATAGGACTAGAAAGTGCACCCATTTGTTTTTCTAAATCTGTGCCTTTTAACTGTATTATAGTGCCTTTTTTCATCTGACTTTGTGTTTTTTATATACATATAGTTAACTCTCTCTTTCACTTCAGGTTTTATTACATTCTGTATGATCGCCTTCCGAAGCGCTTTCATTTAAAATAGAAGTCCAGCTCCAAATTTATTCGACCTGCAGGGTTTTTTTTTTATAAGGCACATACATTGCTGTAAGTACACTGAACATATTTTAATGTTATTGGGAAAAAATAGAAATAGAATAGTGGCATGCCTCTAGCTGCACTCCCAATGGTTAATTTGTAAACAAGCAACTGCCGGGGCTGTCATTAGGCAGCAGTTTTAAGCAATATTTTTTTTTTTCTTTGCCTGCCTAACAGGCAGCGCACAACTAGTGAAAATATGAAGGGAATGTGCTTTAAAGGACAAAACTTCTGGCTCCAGTCGCACTCCCAATGCTTAATTTGTAACCTTACAACTGCTGGGGCTTTTAATAGGCAGCAGCTTCAGACAACATACTTCTTTTTTCGACCTGCCTAACAGGCAGCACACAACTTTTGTTAATGTGAAGTGAATGTGCTTTAAAGGACAAAACTTCTAACTGTATGAGCTCGGAAACCAGGTTCCATTCTAAAATTTTGCTCAATAGGGTGTCATTTTGGACAAAGCATTTAATTTCCCGACACGCAGTAAAAATACAGGTGCCCTGGACTGCAGATAACGTATTTCTGTTGATTATTAGGTGCTGCTGTTGAGCACCAGAAACCACCAGCTCATATTTAGCACTGCACTCTCCCTATGTTTAAAACATACTACATAATGTAAAGCACGGTAACCTACATTCAATATTGGTTTCACTATTAAAACACTGTAACCTAGATTATATCTTGGTTTCACTAATTTATAAACTATGCAGTTCCTGTTTGTCGTATTTCATTTACATGCTAAATAGGGCTTGAAAGTGCACGCAAATGTTTTTCGAAATCTGTGCCTTTTAACTGTATTATAGTGCATTTTATTCTGTGCTTTTCGGTTTTTAATATACTCACAGATAACTTTATCTTTTACTTCTGTTTTAATTACATGCTGTGCGATCGCCTTCCGAAGCGCTTTTATTTAAAATAGGAGTCCAGCTCCAAATTTATTCTACCTGTATGGCTTTTGTATTTATAAGGCACATACATTGCTGTAAGTACACTGAACATATTTTAATGTTATTGGGCAAAAACAGAAATAGAATAAACCTCTAGCTGCACTCCCAATGGTTAATTTGTAACCAAGCAACTACCGGGGCTGTCATTAGACAGCAGTTTTAAACAATAATAATTTTTTTTTTTGCCTGCCTAACAGGCAGCGCACAACCCGTGTAAATATGAAGGGAATGTGCTTTAAAGCACAAAACTTCTGGTTCTATTCGCACTCCCAATGCTTAATTTGTAACCTTACAATTACTGGGGCTTTTATTAGGCAGCAGCTTTAGACAACATACTTTGGGGGATATTCTTAAGAACGGGCGATAATTATCGCCAACCTAGGTTAACGCAATTTCACATAACGCCGTCTATCGCGGGAAACGAACGCCGTGTTAACAGCGTATCCTCAACACGCCGGCAACAGGCGATAGTATCCAGATAACGTGTCAAATGTCTGCGTTAAAATTACCCGGACGCCGATAAAAAAGGAAACCCGAACGTGAAAAAAGTGGCGATGGGCCCAACAGCGATAAAAACATCAGGGATAAGCAGCGCCAGGCTTGCCATTCCCATGTCAGGCGGGAAAAATCACTATAAAAGCTGCAAAAAAACCCCCAAAAAAAGCAACTGAGAAGCACCATGGAGGAAGCTGGAGCAACTACAGAGGCCAACGAGAACCCCACAAACCCCCCAGAGGACCAGCCAGGGACATCGGGGAAGGAGAAGGACAAGGAGAAGAAGAAGAGGAACCCGGGATTCAGCCTGCAGGAAAACAAGATCCTGATTACGGAGATGATAGAACACCACCAACAACTGTTCATCACCTCCACTGTGTCATTGGCAACTAAAAATGCAATATGGCAGTCCATCTTGGCTAAGGTGAATGCAGTCGGAGTGAAGAGAAGGGAAGTGGATGACTGCAAGAAGTGCTGGAATGATGTGAAGCGCAAAACCAAGCTGAAACTCGCTAACAACCGGAAAGCAGCAATGCAGATTCGAGGTGGGAGTCCAGCGCCACAGCAGGAGCTGGATGAGATGGAGGAAATGGTGTCCACAGTCATCAGTGGGGAGACGGTGGCAGGAGTTGGGGGACCGGACACTGCTCAACATGACCTGACCCAACAGCAACAGGGTGAGTAACGACCAGGGACTGGGGGGACGGGCGGAGATGGGCACAATGGCACACATGCACAATTAAGTATAGCACAGTGCACACCCACAATGACTCTGGATCATGTCCCTGATCTCCTTGGCATACTGCAGCACACATAGAAACAGCAAGTAGGCCCCCGTCGACAATGTGCCCAGAGGGGGCCCTCCCCACACACCAATAATCTCACAACAAACCCATGCACATGTGATGAACCCAGCAAAGCTGCGGGCCCGTGAGCCACACTGACAATGCAAGTAACACTGCATGACGATTAGCATGGCTGCAGTCCAATTATCATGACATGGTGCACGCCACTACACTGAGGTGGCTGAGTGTGGACCACATCCGTAAAGGAGCAGGTCACACTCTGACACACCCACGTGCACAAACAACCCCTGACGTCAACAAGACATCTGCGGACAAACCATGCCCAAGAGTCCCAACTCCCATCAAGAGCCCAATTTACCCAAGTCTGCAACATCTCAGCACTGTATAAGCACAGAAGTGAAAGGCACACCGCCTGAAAGAGATAAGGGCCAGCAAAATCAGAGCTGCAGGGGCGACTCACCCACAATGCAGCACACACACATAAGAATCAGAGCACATCAACATTAACAACAATGTGGTACAAACTGCAACACTTTCACAACAGAACAGAGGACACAACTGCTGCCGCTTGTCTGTAGAAACTGGCCAATCACATTTGGCATAGCAGGAAACTGTGAGATGATAATGTACAAGTACAACCTCACATCCCTGATGGTGTAGAAATGTCCACTGTCCCGCATCAAATAGGCATCTCCTCCCAAACAGTCACAATGTACATTGTCATGCAGTCTGTTTGTAAACTTGTCCAATGTGTGAACATACATGGAACACACTGTTAAACTGCATCTCCCCTTTACATTGCAGAGGGAGAATCAACACCTCCTGCAGAGCAGACCGTACATCTCTTCACTGATGATGAAGAGGACCTCCACACCATCAACACTGATGCCCTCCAACATCTCATGGACACCCTCAGCACCCCACCCCCAGGAGCACGGCAGCCCAGCTGCATCGAGGAGACCCCACCCCCTGCACAGACCACACAGCAGGAAGCACCCACCACCACGGCTGTCTCCCAGGACCCCCACGACCAACACATGGCATTCCAACGCCATGTGTTAGAGGGCCAGAAGGAGATGGCTGATCAGGTGCAGGTGGGTTTTGACCTCATGGCAGCCAAACTAGATGCCATACATGGGTGTCTAAGTCCCATCAGGGACCACTTACAGTCCCTAACGGACACCCACAGTCCGCTCCATGCTCTCTGTTAAAACTGGGGGTCTCTAGTTGGCAATGGTATACACCTTTGTCCAAATAGGGACCCTTGCTTCTAAGTCAGGGAAAGGGGATTACACTCCTGGATAACCCCTGCTCACCCCCTTGGTAGCTTGGAATGAGCAGACAGGCTTATCTCAGAGGCAGTGTGTTAAGCATTTGTGAACACATACAGTAATACAGTGAAAACACTACAGATGGACACCACACAGTTTTTATAAAAATAAGTATTTTTTATATCGACTTAACACAAGACCATAAACGACAAAAATCCACAATACTGTACTCAAAATAGACTTAAAGATGGTAGAAGTAACTTAGTTCAAGTTGATGATAAATGCGACACGTTTCTCACAAAAGTACCTTGGATGCGTAACGCAAAGCAAACAAAGGGTCCGCAGGGAGGGCGATGCGGCAAGCAGGCACCTCGATGCGGTGTGACGATCCGGTGCGATGCGATGAGAGTGTGCCCTTGATGCGATGCAGCGATGTGAAGAGGATGCGTGCACGCCCGACGGCCGTGCAGCGAACTCTGTACCTTTGGAGCCGCGACAGGCCCTGCGACACACCTCTCCGGTGATGCGACAGCAGGCAGCTGCGACGGCGACACTCTTCTCCGGTGATGTAATGGCGACCCTTGTGGTGGCGACATGCTTCCCCGGTGATGCGACGGCAGGCAGTTGCGACGAAGACATGCTTCTCCTGTGATGCGACGGCAGGCAGCTGCGACGAAGACACGCTTCTCTGGTGATGCAACGGCAGCCTCTGCGGCAGCGACACGCTTCTCCGGCGATGCGACGGCAACAGCTGCGACAGCGACACGCTTCGTCTCGTTGAGTCGCACTTCCAGCTCCCAGCGACACGCAGGCTTCTGCAGACAGAATCCCCAGCAAGGGAATTCAGGAGGGAGCTGGTGGTGAAGTCTTGTAGCCCTGAGACTTCAGCAGGAGGCAAGCTCTAGTTCAAGCCCTTGGAGAAATATTCTGCAAGATGATGAAAGTTATTTGAAAGTTCCTTCTCCTTTCCTTGGCAATGAAGACCTCTGCAGGCCAACCCAGCAAACAGCACACTGGCAGAGGGGCAGTCCAAACTCATGCAGCTTCCTTGGTTCTTCTCCTTGGCAAAGGTTTGTCTTGTTGTTCCAGAAGTGATCTAAAGTTCTGGGGTCTGGGTCCCCCTTTTTATACCCATAAATCCTTTGTCCTCTGAAGGCAGAGGGTCCTCTACCTAGTCCAAACCAGTTCTGGGTGCATTCTGCCAGTGCACACCTTCTTCCTTTGTCAATGTGGGCCAGGGACATCAGACGCACCACAGGAGGTGGAGCCAGCATTGTGGAGGGCAGGCACAGCCCTATTCATGCCCAGGTGCTACTCCTCCCACCGCTCTACATGCAGATAGGTCTATTCAGCCCTGTGCTGACTCACCCTGTCTCCTACAGCCCCCCAGCCCTTGTCACTCACAAAACCAGGCATACAATACACAAGCTAGCAGAGGCAGGCTGGATGGTTAGGCAAGAAAATACCTACTTTCTAAAAGTGGTATTTTCAAACACAGAATGTTAAAATCAACTTCATTAAAAGATGTATTTTATCATTCTGAGTTCAGGCATACTAAACTCGGAATTCTAACATGTTCCCTGGGTCAGTTAGGATTATAAGATGTTATAATCAAACTGCCCATTCTGGCCTATGGGGACAGGTAGCCTTGCAATAGTGAAAAACGAAATTGGCTGTAATTCACTATCAGGACATGCTACACAGATCAGGGCATGTCCTACCTTTTACATACAATGCACCCTGCCCTTGGGCCTACCTTAGGGGTGACTGATATGTAGAAAAGGGAAGGTTTAGGGACTGGCAAGTGGGTGGCAAGTCGACATGGCAGTCACAGACTGCACACAGGCTCTGCAATGGCAGGCCTGAGACACACTTTACAAGCTGCTTCTGTGTTATGTTATGTTACGGATATTTATTAAGCGCAACGATTACCCAAGGGTGTCCTGGCGCTAGTTACCTATCCTTTATGTAAGAGTGGGGAAGGCAGAGTTACTTGTCAAAAAGCCATGTTTTCAAACCCTTCCTAAAAGTAAAAAGGTCTATGGCATGTCTAAGGTGGACCGGGAGGTCGTTCCAAGCTTTGGCTGCCCCAAAGACGAAGCTTCGGCCACCCCACGTCGCTTTTTTTTGTAACTGGGACAGTAACCAGCTTGGCTCCTAGCGAACGTAAATTTATTTTCGGTATGTACCAATTAAACTGTTTTTGTAAGTAGTCGGGTCCTGCTCCTTGGAGTGCTTTAAAAACAGTGCAAAGAGACTTAAAACGCACTCGGTTCCTCACCGGGAGCCAATGTAGTTTTTTGATTCCTTTAGAAATTGAGGCGAACTTAGGCGTTCCCGTGAGTAGCCTGGCCGCCGCATTTTGCAGCCTTTGAAGTTTGTTCATAAAACGTTCCTGGGTGTTTAAATAAAGACTATTGCAGTAATCCAGCCTCGATAGGACTAGTGCGGTAACCACCGTTTGCCTACTGTCAGCTGGTAAAAACTGTAGTATTTTTTTCACTGTTTTAAGGACATAAGCTGATGAGGAGGAGACTGCATTTACTTGGTCCCCAAAATTCAGTTTCTCGTCTACTAATACACCCAGGTTTTGGATTGGGTGGCACAATCAGTGCTGCAAGCCCACCAGCAGCATTTGATTTACAGGCCTTGGGCACACAGGGTGCACTATACTAGGGTCTGACAAGTAAATCAAATAATCCAATCATGGAGTCACTAATCAATACATCAATTTAACATAGGGAGCACTTGCACTGTGGCACTGAATAGCAGTGGCACAGTGCCCAAAGCATCTAAACCAGCAACACATATCAAAAACAAAGGAGGCAATCAGTGAAAAAATGGAAGGGAGACTCACGCCAATGGTACCAGGTCTAACACTCTCCAACAAGCCATGGCTGACATCGCTGGAGTCATGACTCTGAGACAAGAACAACTGTCTAGTCAGAGTGACCCCAGCGATGTCAGCCGGGAGTTGGGACACATGCGGAGGATCATGGAGAACATGGAGCGGATGCAGGCGGAAAGAATGGTTGCCATGGCTGCACACCAGCGAGATGTAGCTGGGATCTTCCTTGCCCTGCAGATCCTCATCATGGCATTGCTGCCACAAGACCTGGCGCAGATGAATGCTGCTGCTACTACTCCAGCCACATCTCCGCCCCCTGATGTGTCAGTGCCTCACAGTGCGGCAGACATTCCACCTCCGGCCCCTGATGTGTCACTGCCACACAGTGCGGCAGACAAAACACCACCACCCACATGTGAGGCACATCACACATCAGAGGACGATGATGTGGATGATTCTGCCTTTGTGGTAAGAAGGAAGCGGTAGCATATATCTCCGACATATGGCCTGTTCCAGCTTGGTTCTGCCCTCTGCATCATGCCCTGGAATAACACCTTCCACAGTCCCCCGATACACTCTGCGACATTCACCTTGGCCCTTGACATGGACTGCCATATTTGGTTTGGTTACCAATGACACAGCAATCAGACTGTGGACTGAACTCTTTCTGTTCCGATGAACTTGTTAATCCTTAAAGGACTCCGGCTGGCCTTCCACGGGGCAACAATGTAAAGTGGGGTTTGCATGGCCATTTACTGGTCCAGCCTCAACACTCCACCGAATGTGATTAAAACATTGTAATTCACACAGATGTGTCATGTCTATGATCAAGCAAGCATGAAAGTATGGTTGAATGTAGGGGCAGTGATTCCCAAAAAAGGTACTCCCTGGGAACTGATATCAATGTGCATGTTTGACCCTGACCCAGATAGGCAGTGAGATGACTGGGAATGTGTGAACTAGCTGTGGCCTCATTGCTCCTAAACAACAATATCGCAATTTTACCAACTTAGCCCCACGTCAATGTAGGAAATAGGGCTGTGTGTAAAAAAGTCAAAGTTATGTGGATGCCACAGCTCGGAGCAATAATATGTTTGAGTGTGCAGCGGTTGGACTCCTGGGATGGTCTGTGCGTAAGTGTGAAGGTCATTCCATGCAAGGGAACTGCGAGCAAGGACTTCTGTGTGTGGGGTGTGTATACGTTGGTCTTTGGTTAGCGCTGTGCGGAGTGTGTGAGTCATCATCAGCTGCTATGGTATCTCTCAGGGGGTGCCGGGCGCATGCAATTCCAAGGTCGGAGGTGCAGATGTGCTACCGCCTTCTAGTTCAGACAAAGGAGCTTTCATCCCTAATGTGAGTTTGTCATCTGCTTGCATTCTGGAAATGTGATGTGGATTGGGGGGGATGTCACTGCTTCGCCTTCTGGCATGGTTGAACCCTTACCAGCCATGTACGTGCCCTCACGGTCAATTTTGCATGCTCTGATGTAGCAGTGGTGTTTTGCTGCAGTCTGACAGTGATGAGTACAGGTAGCTGTGATGAGGAATGTGACTTCTCACCTTGCACCTATTAGCTGACACTGTTCAGTACTATTGATGGATGACGTCCGTGTACACATGTGATCTGTACATGGCACATATGTCCAGGGGACACCTTGGTGTGTTCCACGCAAGGTATTCCTGCTGGCTTTTTGGCTGGTGTGCATCCCCCATGTTGCTGAGGTGTTCACTGTGCCCCATCCCCTTTACGTCCATGTTGCTCATGTTGTTGGACTTGAGTCACAGGGTGCATCTCTGCATCAGGGTGGTTCATATTTGACCCCAAAAGACACCCGCATTTTCATATTTGACCCCAAATGACACCCTGTTGTCTTTTTTTGAACACCAATGACAGCCTTCATGTCATGTTTTTGTACACATGTGATACGCTGATGAGTGGGATTACGTACTACATTTGACACCCTGAAATGGCATTCCGAATACATGACACCCTGAACAGCCTCTCTGCACAGAGGTGACATACCCACCATCTATTTACTATTTGTGCGATTGTTAGCACTTAATGTTGCACTTACACTTGTCAGAGTGATGTGCTAATGCAGAGGACTGACATGCACACAGGGAATGTGTGTTGCAATGAATTAATTTGCACATGCTGTTCATGTGGTCATTTTGTACTGTTCCATGATTGCTAAGGACAGTCACAATGTGACGTGCTCATGCGAAGAAATTGCTAATGATTGAGTTTCTTCGGGCTATTCCTGCTGCAGCTGCAGTGGGGTGTGGTCCACCTGCCTCATCTTCCTCATCATCGTCCGGTGCATCTGGCACTTGGATCCATGGGGCATTGGTGCGTACACATATGTTGTGCAATACACAACATGCAATGATCATCTTGCACACTATTTCTGGGCTGTACAGGAGTCTTCCACCTGTGATGTTCAGGCATCTGAAACATGACTTTAACACGCCAAATGTGCGCTCAACAATGCCCCTGGTGCGTTTGTGGGCCACATTGTACTGCCTCTGGGCTGGGGTGTTCAGGGCTCGGAGGGGTGTCATCATCCACGGGTAGAGTGCATATCCTTGATCACCTGTGAGAGGTAAGTGAGATTAGTGTAAATTGGTGGTTCTGCATGCTGTGTTTGCAGACTTACAAGTTTTGTGGTGTGTGATTTGTGTGACTTTGGGATTCATGTTTGCCATGTATTGCTTCTGGCAAATGTGCGGGATCAATGTGTATTACGTAGCCTCACAGCTGCTCCTCCCTCCCCCGAGCCTATTTACTTGTCTGCGCTGCGCGGTTGCATCACTTGCACTCCTGCGGCACACCATTGTCATGCCTGTCTGCGCATGTCAGCACGCCTGACAACAACACTGTGATGTTGGCCGTTGGAGGTGGGCGGCCACATGTGTGTAGGCCTATGGTAAGGATAGGGCGGACACAGATGTGGAGTTCAGGCCTGGCTGAACTCACGCTGCGATTGAGGCTAGGCCTTTGGCCCATGCTGCGGCAATGAAGATACACACACAACAGTTGGCATGTATGAGCCAAGACCCCGAGCGGTCTTGCGCTCCTTTATTTATCCATTCGGGCGAGCCCGCCCTCTGGGTGCATGCTACATTGCAAGATTGTCGATTAAGGGCCGGGTGGCGCCGACACTACAACAGAGACACATGCCATAGTTACTTTTGTGGCCAGCCTGGAACTGAACCACACCCAGAGCCCGGAACTGAACCACGCCCAGAGTCCAGGACTGAACCACGCCCAGAGCCACGGGCCATTTCTTCACACTCCTCACACGCCTATGCGTGGGCCGCGGCGCTGGGATGTCGTGTGCTTCGGAGTACGTCTCCAGATGTTCCAGCCAGGATTCCAGCGGCCTACCTGGTGCGGGGGTGGCCCCGTGACTGTGAAGGGCTCCAGTGGCGCTACCAAGGACATGCTGTTGGCTGCTGGAGGCGGACTTGTGGGGTAGCCCCACGGGACGATGACTTGCGGTGCACTGAGGTAGGCCCACCTGAAGAGCTGAGCGGGTGTGCAGCCTGCGATGATTCAGTAGGCCTGGAGGATGGACAGTGACTTGTGGTGCACAGAGGTAGTGGCACCTGAGGCACTGCGTCTGGCACGGGCCTACAACCACGTGGCGATGACTTGTGGTGCACTCAGGTAGGCCTACCTGGAGAGCTGAGCGGGTGTGCAGCCTGCGATGATGCAGTAGGCCTGGAGGCTGGACGGTGACTTATGGTGCACAGAGGTAGTGGCACCTGAGGCACTGCGTCCGGCACGGGCCTACCGTCACATGGCGATGACTTGCGGTGCACTGAGGTAGGCCCACCTGGAGAGCTGAGTGTGTGTGCAGCCTGCGATGATGCAGTAGGCCTGTGGGACGGACTGGAATGGATTTGTCTGAGGCCTGCTGGACCGCAGTGTAGGCCGGAGGGAGCAGTCTGCACACACAGAACTCCGTGGTGCGGTGCCGCAGGGTGTGCTGGGGGCCTGATGCACGGAAGCCAGCGATCGGCTGAGGAGGCTGCCAAGCTCGCAGGCCTCGGGCTTGAAGATTGCACCGGCATGTGGTGGCCCTCTTGGAGACACGCCAGTGGCGGCAGGTGAGCAGTGAGGCCTGGGTGCGCAGGGTCGGGCAATCACCGCTGGGCGCCGGACGGGTCTGGGGACCAGCGGGCTGGGGTGCAGCAGGCGCACAGGATCACGCAGGCACCACCGGTCACGGCGGCGGCCTCATGGCAGGGTGAGGGGCGCCGCCCTGGCAGACACGCCCCTGCAGGCGATAACGAGATGTGCGTCAGGTGGCGTGTGACGTAGCCACCTCGTCGCCTGTGTAAATTTGGCCGTAGAAGGTGGTCGGCCACGTGTGTAGGCCTATGGTCAGGATATGGCGGACACAGAGACACACGCAGTAGTTACTTTGGTGGCCATCCCGGAAGTGAACCACGCCCAGAGCCCCGGGCTATTTATTCACACTCCTACGCTGGACTGCCGTAGGCCGGACCAGCCCACTATGCTTACTCTTACAGGGGGGGCGACATAGCTACATGTCCAAGGTCTTCCCCACTGCCTGAGGTAACATGGTTGCGTCCACTGTCCACAACACTACAAACACCAGCGGTGTATGTCCACATGGACATGTCTGTGCTCTGCATGCTCAAGACTGTCCAGCACATCACTGCCACACTTGGCATTGTATACATTCTTATTCATGGGTCCCTTGCCTCCTTTGCACATTCTTGGTTCCCACCTCTCCCCACATTCTGCAATTGTGTGGCAGAGGGGCTATGCCTTTATGGATGGTTTGTCTACGTGTCTGGCCCCTGTTACCACAGTTACTTGTGTTGTCGTGTCTGGTAGGTGGGCATGTTGGTTGGCATGTTGTATGTGATTTTGATACGTGTGCATTCCCACAGTTGTGAGTTGTATGATTGTGGAGTTGAGGTGTGTGGTGTGTTCTGTTGGGACTTACCAATGAGCAGTGTATTTCCATACGTGCCATCCTGAAAGCGCTGGTTGATGATGGATTGTCAGAAGATGTAGGGCTCATGCACACTGCCTGGGAAGTTGGCGACAACATTGGTGAACAGTCCCTGGTGGTCCACTATTGCCTGCACATTGATGGAATGCGTGTGCTTTCTGTTGCTGTAATTGTGTGCAGTGTTGCCAGGGGCCACAAGTAGGACATGTGTGCAGTCAATTGCCCCCAAGACGTGCGGGAAGCCAGCTATGGCGTAGAAGCCTTGCTTGGTCTCCAGCTGTTCCTGCGCAGTGTGGGGGAAGTGAAGGTGCTGGGGTATCAGGCTGATGATGGCATCCAAGACAGGTGTGAGGAACTTTGATAGGGCTGGCTGTGAGACTCCTCCTACTCTGGCAGTTGTTGTTTGGAAGGTACCAGAGGCCAACAAGAGCAGCACAGCCAGCAGCTTTGTCTGCTGAGGGATGTTGGTTGTCCGCTGTGTTTGTACCGTCAGCCTGTGGGCAATGTGGGTCAGGATGCGGAGGATGGTTGTCCTTTTGAGCCTGTAGTGGGCAATGACATCCTCTGGCGTTAAGTCTCTGAGGCTGGTGCATTTTCGGAAGGTCCGCTGTCTTGTCCTGCGCTGCCTCGGCGGCAGTCCGGGGGGGGTGGTCCTGGGGGTGGGAGTGGTCCTAGGGGTGGTGGCGGTGGGTGTTGTGGCCCTCTTGGGTCTCCAAGCTGCATGATTAGTAGCTCCATGGCATCTGTTGGTCTTCACATGTGGCTCTGGGCTGGGCTCCCTTTATACTGCAGGTTTTCGTCCTACATAAGACCAGAAAAAAGCAGGTCTTAAGTACCTGCTGCTAACGTGCCTTATCACCTGTTTTTGGTCCGCATCGCCGATGTGGCTGGTCGTTGAGAATATCGCGAAGTGGTGTTATTGTGAGTTTTTGCACGGGAACGCCTACACTGCATATGATTAGCGTTAGTTGTCGCTGTCAGCCTTGGTGATGTTTTTAGCGGCAGCTATTGCAGGTAAACTGACGATGTCGGCTGTTTGCGCAGGCTTGTGAATAGGACGATAAATCTATCGCCACTTTCGTCGCGGAAAAGTGCCGCTAATTCAGCGATGAGTCCTTGAGAATATGCCCCTTTTTTTTTAGCCTGTCTAACAGGCAGCACACAACTTGTGTTAATGGGAAGTGAATGTCCTTTCAAGGACAAAACTTCTAACTGTATGAGCTCGGAAATCAGGTTCCATTCTCAAATGTTGCTCAATAGGGTGTGATTTTGGACAAAGCATTTAATTTCCCGACACGCAGTAAAAATACAGGTGTCCTGGACTGCAGATAAAGTATTACTGTTGATTATTAGAATATAAAGCACGGTAACCTACATTCAATATTGGTTTCACTAATAAAACACAGTAACCTAGATTATATCTTGGTTTCACTAATTTATAAACTATGCAGTTCCTGTTTGTCGTATTTCATTTATATGCTAAATTGCACACAAATGTTTTTTCGAAATCTGTGACTTTTAACTGTATTATTGCGCATTTTATTCTGTGCTTTTCGGTTTTTTATATACACACAGATAACTTTCTCTTTTACTTCTGGTTTTATTCCATTCTGTGCGATCGCCTTCCGAAGCGCTTTTATTTAAAATAGGAGTCCAGCTCCAAATCTATTCTATCTGTATGGCTTTTGTATTTATAAGGCACATACATTGCTGTAAGTACACTGAACATATTTTAATGTTATTGGGCAAAAACAGAAATAGAATAGTGGCATGCCTCTAACTGCATTCCCAATGGTTAATTTGTAACCAAGCAACTGCCGGGGCTGTCATTAGGCAGCAGCTTTAACCAATATATTATTATTATTTTTTAGCCTGCCTAACAGGCAGCGCACAGTGTACAGTTTGGATAGCATTTGATAATGAAACAATTGGAAAGAACACAAGGAGAGAAAACAAACACTTATATCAGCCAGAAATTATGACAAATTGGACACCCATACATCCAATAAGAAGACAATTTCAATACACAAAAAAATGTATAACTATATTACGAAAACAATTTCCATTGCGACAAGCATCAGCACGAACAATACATAGAACACAAGGTGAAGCTATTGAGCCACTTTATATACACTTTAACAATAGCAAAATACACCACTTGCATTATGTAGCTTTAAGCAGAGCAAAATCTATTTCAAATATATTTATTCAGAACTTTGATGAAAAAAAGATTATTGTACATCACAAAGTAAAGGAAGAAATGCAACGGTTACAAACTGAAATGCCATTACAAATATCAGTGCCACAATTAGACACATACAGCAACAACTTAAATATTATTGTGCACAATATACGCTCAATTCAAATGCATTTCAAATCAATAACAGCAGATACAAACATAATGAATGCAGATATTCTTTGTCGAACAGAAATAAATACTACTAGAAATACACCAAATGACGCTTATGCAAAGCTACAATATCATCATATGCTCTTTGACAAATACCATAATCAACAAACTAAACATGGAATTGCAATATTCTACAAAAAACATACTACCTATATATGAAATACAACAAGGGATTGATGTTCTATATTTCACACTACATATAAATGCAATTAACTATTTGATTATCATTTTGTATAAACCACCACATATTACAATACAAATCTTATTAGAATCTATTACAAACATTATTAACTTCTATCCCAATTTTAAATATATTATCATGGGAGATTTTAACATTGACTTAAACAATTCAAACAAACAAACACAATTACTACAAGAATATATGCACACACACTTTCAGTGCAACCAAATAATTAATAGTTACACTACTAACTATCAAACAATATTAGATCACATATACACTAATCAACACATAAACAACTATGGAACTTTAGAATGCTACTACAGTGATCATAAAGCTTTATGGATAGAACTTTAAAAAAACGAACATTTAACTAACATTTTTTTTCTCATTCCAGATGCTTTCTATTCAACATATCACTGGGAAATCAACAGAAGAGAAAAAACCTTATCAAAAAGGATTAAAAGCTATTATTATCAAATGTACTGGCAAAACATATTATAAAACAGCAAAACAAGATAACAAAGTTCTTTACCATATGGCATTAGCTGACACTGATGGATTCATCAAAGCAACTTGCTACAAAGAAGAATACCTAAGTTTAACAAAAGAAAAGAATGGAATCCGCAATTTCATGGTCAAAAACAATGTGATTCTAATTACTAAACAAACAAGGCTTACAAGAATACCTCCATTCAGAATCCCAGAAACAATTACACAAGAAGGTGAATCTTTGCTGCAACCACCAGCTCCACCTGCGTCACCCATAAAAACAGCAAAAGAAGCAAAACTTAAAACACTAATGACTGTGGGACAATAACTGAGGTAAAACAACAGTACTTTAATATTACATTTATGAAACAAACTCACTTCACTTTTCTTTATTACTCTATTAGTTTACATTTTCTTTCTAACTTTACAATTGCGCAATACTAATAATATGTTAACTCCTTTCTTCATTCACGCCATTCAATCTATAATTTAAACTACAATTCTATATCTATAATCAAATATTGCAAATCTCCATAGTCCGAAAAAACATTACATTCTAATACTCACTACTACCTATATCACCCTCCATATTCTCTTACAACACTACAAATACCAAAGAAACCATAATAACATTATACTTTACTTAAAAAAATACTTTAAACTAAATATATATTATTAATTTCCTTCACAACACCCTATTCAGTTTTATAACAAATTTAAAACACCTTACTTAACAATTGAAATTAGCTAAACTATATAGCCACCATTACTACACAACTCAAAAAACCACATACCGCATATCTTTCACAATTATTAACTTTAACACCAATAACAACATGCTGAATTTAAGTGATCAAAATCTAAACATAAAACACCGCTTACAAAATTTACTACAATGCTAAATCAACAAGAATACAAACACAAACAAACACGATATTTATCAGTAGATTTTTTGGGTTACCAAAAAAACACAAAGTACTTTAGCTGTAAAAAGACAAAGCTAAAGTACAGCCTGCTACCATTGCGAAAAAGGAAATATAAAATGAAGGAAGAAAATGCACACCACAATTCTTTAAAACTTCAGAAAACAAAAACTCTACATTTCACTAGTATAAATTATGATACAAATGCTATGTCAAAAAACAGTGAATTGACAAACACAATTGATGCTTATATTTTTGTTTAAACGAAATTATATTTTAATAACTATGTTTATATTTTACAGGAAAGAAGAAATAAAAAATGTTTTTATTAGAGGACATGAAACTGAACTAAAATCAATAACAATAAAAGACGCCCCCGACTACATAAAAATCACTTTGTGGAGAGAAGCAACTCAATTTCCAATAAAAATTGGAGACTATATAAAAATAACACATGACCGTCCATGAATTTAACGATGAGAAAATATTAAATACAACAAGGCACAGCATACTTCAGGTAAGATAATTTTTTTTTTTTAAAAACACTAACCATATATTGTTTTTCTTACTTTCCTGGTCTGTAACTGTTTGCCTGTGTTCAGATTTAAAAACATAGCTGTGTTCATGTAAATTTAGTATTTCTCACTTCAATCTACTCTAAATGCCATACTTGTGTTCATGCAGATTCCCTCGCAATGCCTCACGCTCTATTAATTGTATTTATTTAGCTTTTTTGCGACACAACTTATCAGAAGATAAACTATTTATCAAAGAAAAGCAACACAAAAGGGTGATAAAAAAATCAACAAACAAAACAAGTAGTCACAAAAATATTTTGTAAAGGCAGTTTCTGAAAAATAGTAAGCCTCTGCTCTCCTTTCAGTACAAAACATCTTATCATAAGCAAACAGTTTAGTAGGAAAAAAATTCAACAGCTTTTTATGCTTAGGTTCCCTCAAACCAAAGCCCAAAACTGTTTCTTTTTCATAACAAACCTATGTAAATATTGTAATATTTTCAGGTGTCTTAAAAAAATTGAAAAAATAATTAAAATTACATTTCACAATTTAAAAAACATAACATACTAAACGCGTTAGTGAAAAAATATTAATAATAAAACACTGCATTTGTTTCAAATTACCAGCATTATACAATATTTCAAAAAGTAATTAGCTTACAAGCCCGTAAAAATATCGAATTATCAAACAGAAGCCACATGTACAACCGTTTTTACTAGCCTCTTTAAAACCGCTAAAAAGGGAGTAACATGTACCAAACATATATTGCGAGCCGGTAACCTGTTACCACCTTCTAAATAGATTTTACAAGTCACTATTAGGAAGCAGTATGCCAAGTGCGTCTCTTCCTAATAGCAAGTTGCAAAAGAATATTAAGTAGTTTTGTGGACACATTTGCAGGGAAAGACAATTACAATTAACACCAATGTTAAATTAATAATAAGCCAGTCACAAACAAAAAGAAGTACCTAGAAAATCACTTCCCCTTTATTATTGGCAGCTAAAATGTTTTTAAAAGTCAGGAATTAGTACCACGGACCACTGACTACTTTTAAAACATGAAACTGAAACCTTTCATTTTTATTTATAAAAGGTATCCCATTTACCTTTTAAAAAACAATTTGCATTGAAAAACAAGTCTTTACAATGCAATAGGTTACGCATTACTAAAAATGTAAGCGAGTAACTTTGCAATTCATAATGCTCATAAAATATAATGTATTTATATATGTATACATAACTAACAATTTCTTCTATTTTATTCACAGAATATAGAAGCACCACCGAAAAAACAACAATAAAAATATATGGAATTGAAAATACAACTCAAGAACAAACAACACTAACAACACAAGTTGAAGGAAATGAAAACTTGCAATCAATGGCTTTTCTCAAAGAAACATTAATGGACTGGTTCATTATAAGTCCACAAGAGGAAAACTTTGCAGATGAATTAATAAAACATTTTTCTGTCACATTTGAAATAATTTATACCAATGGGTTAATTAAAGACATTGTACAAGAAATTTTTGGAGAATAAATAAAAACAGTAAAAGTAAATTGTATTTTGAAACATTATTCTTTACTGTAGTTGTAACAGAAAGTGTAAGCAAAAAAAGAATGACAATATATGTATATATGCCAGAAAAACATTAAAGAAACTTTTACTTGGGAAAAAAATGACTACTTCATTTAATAACAGTTATTTATTGCAGAATATTACGCAATAAACCGTAAAAAACACTACACACTACAAACACACAAACCATAGCATCAAGCACAAAGACATATTGTGACTTAAATGTTGATAGATAAAGTGGATTAACCATATCTTCTTCAAGTTGTAGTGCCATATGTGACCAAAAGAGATCCTCCAGGACCCGTTTTGGCCACATATAGTACTGCACCCTATAACATGGATAAGTAAAAAACATTCACATTTATAATGTCATTAACTCCAAATTTGCAGGGTGCAGTACTATATGTGGCCAAAAGAGGGCACATAGTACCTCTTTTAACCACATATAGGGGCCTATTAGGATGGCGGGCGGACTTCAGTCCGCCCGCCACCCTAGCAGTGCTGGGACCGGCCGCCAGCGGTGCGGCGGACCCACACCAACAATTAGGATGCGACCGCCACTGTGGCGGTCGCATCCCACATCTCCAACATTGCGGCGGGTGCTGCTATAAGCAGCACCCGCCGCAATGCCAACGAGGCATGTTGTGCATTGCCATGCACAACGTGACATGCACTGTGCGGTGCCTGCCACCTTGAGCATGGCAATGTAGGGGGGTACCATAGGTACCCCCCAAGTGCAGCCCCCACCCCCGGGGGGCCCGCAACGGGCACCCACAGCAATTCCCGCCAGCCTCTTTCATGGCGGCATCGCCGCCATGAAAAGGCTGGAACCGGCAGGCATCATAATATGGATGGTGGTGCCTTCCAGTCACCGCCACCATATTGTGCCCGAGTTACGCCCGGCCGGCAATCGTGATGATTGCCGACCGGCGGGAAAGCGGCGGACGGACTTTCCGTCCGCCGCGTTACCCCCCGCCATAGTAATATGGCGGGGGTGAATTATGTTGTGATGGCGGGCGGATCGCCACCTCTGGCTGGGCGGTGGCGATCCGCCCGCCATCATAATGACCCCCTTAGTACTTAACCCTGCTACATGACAAGGTAAAACAAAAACATTAGCATTTATAATATCAATAACTCCAACAAATGCAAATCTTACATTTAAGATATAGACATTTAAAAAAACAGTGTTTTTTACTTTAACATTGTTATACCATTCACAATAATGCAATGCAAACTTAATGATTCCACTAAAAATATTAACACCCATCTTTTTAATTGGCTACTGTCCTTACAACATAGAGGTGTAGCATTAATCAATAAGCTTAGTAGTCCTTGCTTAATATCACATTGTCACTTCTTGTAACTTCCCATTAGAACAAACATTATTATATGAGTCATTACTCCCTAGATTGTAACTACAGCTTGTTTTATATGTTATACTCCTTATGTTCTAAATACAGCCACGTAACACTCTTTACTTAATGAGCTTTAAACAGAACACAGGCTTTAAATTCAGAAAAAACTTGCAGTGCTTACTTTACTCACGAACACATCTCACATTTATCTGAGACATTCTTTAACATTTTCCTTCACCAGCTGCACACAGATTAGAACCAAATACGGAATTAGTCTAATAATTGTTTTATCACATTTCAAAGCTACAAATTTTATATATGGGCAGAGCTATTTAAATGTACTTGTGGTACTGTCTTCCATGCTATGCATTATGGGTAAAATGTAGATTTACCTTATTTACTGCATGGTGCAATACTATAAATATCCCAAAAAAAGGTACCATAGGACCTCTTTTGACCACATATAATACTGCACCCTGTAACATAGCTAGTTAGAAAACATTAGCATTTATATTGCCAATAACTACAACTTACCAATATGCAGCACTATATATGGACAAAAGTGCTCCCATGTGACATATTTTGGCCACAAATGGTTCAACACCCTGCAACATAGCTACGGAAAACTAACATTTGAGATGCAATATGTCTCGCATTTACTATATACTTAAAAGGTCCCAAAAGCGAGACATATTGGCTATGCCAATGCTTGTTTGTACTTTTGGAGGTGCTCTCTACTGAATATAATGCACTCTGGTTACAGATGCTGCATATGCTGGCGCTCTTATTATGACATTTCTGTGGTTCCAGAATTTTATGTTTCTTTCTCTTTTGCTCTCCTTTCCCTTATTTCGATGGTTTTTGTTCTCTGTTTGAAAACTTAATAAATAAAATAAAAATAAAAAAAATAAAAACAAAAGAGGAAGATGTAATGGAAAAGGCCAATGAAAGAAAGGCTCTCTACTGCTGCTCCAGTTACACAACACCACAATATGAAACCCACTGCTAAGTTGTAATAATTAACAAACAAACGCCATCCTAGCAACAAGCTCCGGGAAATAGACGAATCCACAATCTGGTCTGGGCCTTCACTTGTGGGGAAAAGGGTGCAGGGAGGACTGCGCTTATCTGCGCCAGTCACTACCAAAGAATGAACGTACCGCAAGCATTCCAATTCACAAGCAGGCCCATGGAAAATTACAAGTTTCTAGACCACAACTTGCCTTAAATCTACTGAATGAAAACCAAATGGTCAATTAGGAACTAGTTAGTTCGTCTCTCTGATAACACGTCTCTAAGCGCGGTGCTCCAACCAGGGTCGGACTGGGAACAGAAACCGGCCCTGACAAACTGCTCAGCCGGCCCCCCCTGGGGTGAGGGGGAGTGCAGCTGAGCAATTTGCGAGGGCCGGTATAGGCCGATTTTGTTACCGGGGGCCGATATTGCCGACCCCCGGTAACAAAACCGGCCCCCACCCTAGCGGCCTACCGGTGAAACGCCCGGTGCCCGCTATGGCCAGTCCGGCCCTGGCTCCAACGACACCCACATATGGCGTGGCCCATGCGCCCGGCTGAGCAGAGTTCCCCAGACAGAAGAAGATCGAAGAGGGGGTCCACGTAGGGACATTACAGTGCCTTCATTTTACAGCCATGGGGGGGATGGCCTGGCCGGCCTCCTCCATCCCTGACTGGCTAGGACGGGCTGGCCTTTAACCCATGCGCATCACGCGCAGCACCACTGCTGCTGTTCATCCCAGAGCCCCTCCGCCTTCAGGGCCAAGTGCATGCTGGGACACGTAGTCCCTCACGATGAGCGGATGGCCTCTGACCAAAGGATAGCGTGTCCCATGCCGCGGGAGGTAGAAGGGGCTTTTAGGCACTCCCACTGCTATTCATCCCGAGACCCCTCCTCCTTCATGATCAATGGCATGCTAGGACAGCTAGTCCCCCACAGTAAGTTGATGGCCTCCAACCAAAAAACAAGCATTTGTAATGCAATAGGTCTCGCATTACTGTAAGTTTGAGCTATTGGCATTGCATTATTATTAGCAACGCCAATAGCTCAAACTTTCAGTAATGCGAGACCTATTGCATTGTAAATGCCTGTTTCTTTTACATGGAACATATTACTTCGGTTTAGTCTGCTTCTAAGCGCTCAGATGAGAAACCCAAAGGATATTAAGATAACACACGGTTTCAGAGAATCACCCAGGGCAGGGAGCAAACAGATGCAACAAAATACGAAAATGACAATCTAGTCACAGATTTGTCTGATCCAGGTGAAATTCGATAGATGTCAATAATTGGTGTATTGGAAGTGTGGGGTTATTTTCAGCAATTTTGTGTGATATTCATTACATTTGTAACATTTGTTGAACACATTTGGATTTTTTTATGCCAATTTTAGGGAGATTTACAGAAAAGTATGGGGCAATTAAGAATTGTTAATGCTTTCAGCCCTCGAGTTCATGCATATGTAGATTGTCAGAATGTGAACGGATCATACAGTTTGAACCAGGCGCCGCTAGTACTGATTAAACTGGAAGGGTTCCGTTTTTGCTAAATTTTACCTTGTGGTTCGAACCTCAGATTCGGTGTGAAAAAAAGAAAAAAAAAAGAACTCTGTTTTCGAGAATACAATTGCAAATGGTATGGTGCAACTGGAAGACAACTATGTGTAAATTGATGCCCCAAGCACGCACCTGCACGCCTTTCATGATGCCCACGCAGGTGCAGATTTACAAGCCTGTCACGAGGCGGGTCCGGCCCAGGGGGGTGTAAAGGCGACTATGGACTGGTGGGGTGTGTCACCCACCGTTTCTCCTCCTCTTTTACCGCAGCAGGACGACTGGAGCTGTCCGGACATATGGGAATGTGAGGGTGATGAGGGATCTGATCGCGGCTCCTTTAATTGGGAGGACATTGTTGGTGGCCCCGCCCAGATGGATGACGTCGATGGGACCCGGCCCACAAGAACCCGAGGAACACGGAAGCCGGTGGGTGTTAACACCGGAGGAGACGAGAGAGACGGACTGGAGAGGAGCGAGGAAGAGGAGTCACAGACGGAAGCAAGCAGAGGAGAGGCGACGGAGCGGAGGAGAGACGCCAGCAAGCCAGGAGGCCAACGTACCCGTGGTTCGCCCAGCCACGTTCCAGGAGGAGAGTGGCTTAAACAGGTACGCGAGCGTTTGGCGGGTTGGAGAGGAGGAAGGGAGGGACCCGACTCGAATGATTAGAGTGTCCCCTATTCCCGGAGCACCTCACCTTCACTTAGGGTTGTTGTGAATATTCACCGTGTGCTCCCTCACTACCCCTCCCATTCACTCTGTGCCATAACCCTCATACTGATACCTGGTATCTATTTCCTCCCTGCACCTCATCGCCTTGAGTACCTGCCTCACCCGAGTTGACGACCCCGTGGGTGTACCCCGGACCGGATGAGGAAGAACTGGGTCTCATCGAGGGATCGAGACTCCAAGACCAAACCGCCAACATCCCCGGCGCCCTACAAGAAACCAACAATATCAAAGAGGCGTGTACTAAATCCAATAAAGCCTTCCATACCCTTACCTCGTCTCTGGCCCCTTCCTATCAGCCCGCTACAACTGGTGGAGAATGCAGGCATAGACCCTCCCATCGGTACCCCCGCGATGGACGCCCTTATCCAACACCTGGTGAAGGGACAAGAGAAGCTGGAATGGGCCGTGGAGCGGCAGATGGCGTCGGCCCAGGCGGACAGGGACGTCTTCAAGAATTCGATAACCGCGCAGCTCGAGGGGCTACAAAAGATGGCATCAGAGCAACCCATCCCTGATCTACGTGAACCCCGTCCTGTAAACCCCAGTCCCTCGGGGGTCTCCTTGCAGAAATACGTGGCAGGGGAGGACCCTGACGCCTTCCTACTTAATTTTGAACGTGCGGCAAGGGCCTGTGGATGGCCGGTCGAAAAGTGGCCATTCTTTCTGGCGCCTCTTTTGACTGGGGAGGCTCAAGCCGCATATCAGGTGGCAAACGCCACCGGACATACTCCATATGCGGATGTTAAATCCTTGATCCTAGATCACTTGGGGCTCGACGCAGAAGCATACCGGGTGCGCTTTAGGAAGGAGAGAGGTACCCCTGGTGACAACCCCAAAACGCTATTCTTTAGATTGAAAATGGCGGCCGATAAGTGGCTCACCCCAGCCACAAGCACCAAGGAACAGATCATGGATAAAATATACCTTGAACAGTACCTGGACGCACTCCCCATGAACACACAAAGGTGGTTACGACAACACACTCAGTTGACCACCGAACAAGCCATTGACATGGCCACTACCTATTCCAGAGCCCAGCCCAAATCCTATGGGTGGGAACCCGAGAAACCCATCCCACGTCCAGCCATGACCTACGAGAGAAGAACCCGTGGTGTTCCTGAACCTACGAAACCCCGTCCTGTCAAAACCGAGATACCTTCTTTCAAGGGGCCCCAATGCTTCGAGTGTGGGGACTGGGGACATATCGCCCGAATGTGCCCCCGACGAAGGGCGACGGAAGAACCCATGGAGGTGGGGTACATCCCCAAGTCCGTTCTCTTTACCGCTGAGATGGGGAGCGCCTTCTACGTAAGTGTAAGGGTGAACGGGAAGACGTTAAAGGCCCTATTAGATTCCGGGTGTAGGCAGTCCGTGATGCAGAAGGGTTATGTACGGCCTGACCAGTTGATCCCACATACCTCAGTACACATCAGGTGTGTCCATGGGGACGTCAAACAATACCCGGTGGCGGTAGTACCCCTTTCACCCCCCAACGGTAGAACATATGTTATCTGAGTAGGGATTCTAGAGGATCTACCTGAGGAACTCATTATAGGCACAGATAACCCTGAGTTTCTAGATCTTTTTCTACTAACTGTACAGAAGCAGGCCCAACCTGGGAGGGGGGGTGTGACAGCGGAGGTCCCTATTCCTGCGTTGATAATGACTGAGCCCTGGTTACTAGATAAAAGTTTCAGGTTCGCCCAAGCCAATGACGCCTCCTTGTTTAATGCATGGGAACAGGCACACAGGACCCAGGATAGTTCCTCAGCCCCTTTTCCCCGGTTCCTTATTAAGGATAGCCTGTTGTACCGACAGAGTTCCGGAGGGGAACCCCACCAGCTACTGGTCCCCCTCTCCTTTAGGGAGCAGATCATGTTCTTCTCTCACTCACATTTATTAGCAGGTCACATAGGGAGCGAGAAAACGACACAGAATGTTCTGAGACACTTCTATTGGCCGGGGATTTACCGAGATATAAAATCCCACTGTCAGACATGCGAGATATGTCAGAAAAGAAACACCCACCGCCCGGCTCCTGTCCCTCTACAACCCCTTCCCATAATAGGGACCCCTTTGAGAGGGTAGGGATGGATCTGATTGGACCCCTCCCCAAAACAAAAAAGGAAACCAGTATGCTCTGGTAATAGTGGACTATGCCACACGGTACCTCGAAGCATTCCCCCTCAAGGCCCCAACATCACGCCTCATATCCGAGAAAATCCTAGAATTGTTCTCGAGAGTAGGGTTTCCGAAGGAGATCCTAACCGATCAGGGTACGCCGTTCATATCGAGGTTGATGAAAGAGGTTTGCCAGATATTGGACCTACGACACATCAGGACCTCTGTATACCACCCTCAAACCGATGGTCTCGTCGAAAGGTATAACGGAACACTGAAATCTACCCTAAAGAAGATGCTCGCTGTGAACGGACAGGATTGGGATCAATTGCTACCCCCTGGCGTTATACGTCATTCGAGGCCAAACCCAAAGCAGCCTGGGTTGTTCATCATTTGAAATGTTATATGGCCGACAACCCAGGAGCTTGTTAGAAATGACCAAAGAAGCATGGGAGAAAGAAGAGGCGGAAGAGGCCAGGGGTATGCTAGATTACACACAGGCCTTGAGGTCCAAGATAGGGAAGCTGAGGGATCTGGCATATTCCAACCTGGAAAAGAATCAAGAGAGACAGAAAACATATTATGACAAGGGGAAGAAATGGAGAAAACTAGAGGTCAATGATTGGGTGTTGGTGTTGTTGCCCTCATCCACAAGAAGATTCCAAGCCGAGTGGATGGGACCCTACAAAGTAGTGGGTACGATTGGACGGACCAGTTATCGTGTACAGATAACGCCCAGGAGAAACCAAACGTATCATATCAACCTCTTAAAGAAGTGGTTAGGGGATCCTCCATCCACAGCCCACCTGGTGATACCCACCCATGCCACGTCCACCGATACCTTGGAGCATTTGGTGGTCAACGAGGACCTGAGGGAGCAACAAAAGGCCACTCTGCTGAAGACGTTGTTTCCCTTTTCGTCCCTTTTTTCGGACAAACCCGGCAGGACGACCTTAGCAGAACACTGCATAGAGACGGTACCAGGAAAAACCATAAAACAACGACCGTACCGGATACCCGCAGCCAGGAGGGACGCCGTCCAGAAAGAAGTCCAGGACATGCTTGAGCTGGGAGTCGTAAGACCATCAAAGAGCGAATGGTCTTCTCCGATAGTTATGGTGCCCAAACCTGACGGCAGTACGAGATTCTGCATGGACTTCCGAGCACTCAATGCCATCTCCTCGTTTGACGCCTACCCCATCCCGCGCATCGATGAACTCATCGAAAAGTTGGGGGAAGCCAAATTCATCACGACCTTGGACCTCACCAAAGGCTACTGGCAGGTTCCCCTACGAGAAGAAGATCGGAAGAAAACCGCGTTCTCCACCTCCGAAGGACTGTACGAATTCACGGTACTCCCCTTCGGCCTCCACGGGGCACCTGCAACTTTCCAACGTCTTATGAATCTCGTGCTTCGGAACCTTCAGTCCTTCACCTCCGCATACCTGGACGAAATCGTGATTTTCAGCCCAACATGGGAGACCCATATGGAACACCTGCAACAGGTCCTTCAGGCATTACGACGAGTGGGATTGCACATCAACTCAAGGAAGTCCCGTGTTGGATACCAAAAGGTCAAATATTTGGGCTACGTACTGGGACACGGTATGATCGAGCCACAGATAGAGAAAGTCAGAGCCATAGCCGAGACCCCTTTTCCCAGCACCAAAAGAGAAATGAGAGCGTTTCTGGGGTTGATCGGTTATTACCGCCGTTTCATCCCCCTGTTTTCAGAGGTAGCCGCCCCTCTAACCGATACCCTCCGGCAAGAAGTGAAAACCCTGAGATTGTTACACCCCATGCCCCAAATGTGGACTGCATTCAATTCCCTGAAACGTGCCATAACCACCAGCCCCGTGTTGTCCTCTCCTGATTTCTCGCGACCCTTTCTCCTGCATACTGATGCCTCCGACTATGGTATAGGGGCGGTCCTGTCCCAGTTGTCACCCGAGGGAATAGACCACCCCATATTGTACATCAGTCGCAAACTCTTCCCACGTGAACTCAAGTACCCCACAATAGAGAAGGAATGCCTAGCCATCAAATGGGCTATCGACAAATTGAGGTATTACCTAGAGGGCCGCCCTTTCACCCTTTACACTGACCATGCGCCCCTCCAGTGGATGAGTCGGAACATCGCACTAAACCCCAGGGTTTTGCGTTGGTTCTTGTCCCTTCAACCCTTCTCCTTTACGGTGAAGCACCGTAAGGGTGCGGACAATGGGAGTGCCGATTTCCTATCCCGGTTTCCTCTCCCCGATCGGGAGAATCCGGGTGGGGAGGTGTGTCACGAGGCGGGTCCGGCCCAGGGGGGTGTAAAGGCGACTATGGACTGGTGGGGTGTGTCACCCACCGTTTCCCCTCCTCTTTTACCGCAGCAGGACGACTGGAGCTGTCCGGACATACGGGAATGTGAGGGTGATGAGGGATCTGTTCGCGGCTCCTTTAATTGGGAGGACATCGTTGGTGGCCCCGCCCAGATGGAAGACGTCGATGGGACCCGGCCCACAAGAACCCGAGGAACACGGAAGCCGGTGTGTGTTATCACCGGAGGAGACGAGAGAGACGGACCGGAGAGGAGCGAGGAAGAGGAGTCACAGACGGAAGCAAGCAGAGGAGAGGCGACGGAGCGGAGGAGAGACGCCAGCAAGCCAGGAGGCCAACGCACCCGTGGCTCGCCCAGCCACGTTCCAGGAGGAGCGTGGCTTAAAAACAGGTACGCGAGCGTTTGGCGGGTTGGAGAGGAGGAAGGGAGGGACCCGACTCGAATGATTAGAGTGTCCCCTATTCCCGGTGTACCCGTCCTGAGCACCTCACCTTCACTTAGGGTTGTTGTGAATATTCACCGTGTGCTCCCTCACTACCCCTCCCATTCACTCTGTGCCATAACCCTCATACTGATACCTGGTATCTATTTCCTCCCTGCACCTCATCGCCTTGAGTACCTGCCTCACCCGAGTTGACGACCCCGTGGGTGTACCCCAGACCGGATGAGGAAGAACTGGGTCTCATCGAGGGATCGAGACTCCAAGACCAAACCGCCAACATCCCCGGCGCCCTACAAGAAACCAGCAATATCAAAGAGGCGTGTACTAAATCCAATAAAGCCTTCCATACCCTTACCTCGTCTCTGGCCCCTTCCTATCAGCCCGCTACAAAGCCCCTTGCGTGACTTTTGTGCTGCAGTTGCGTCACTTTTTTGACGCAACAGCGGCGCAAACAATGCGGCCTATTTACAACGTGACGCATCTAGGGAGATGCGTCACGTTGTAAAGCCCTGCGTCACATTATACCTGCATCAGGTATCATGTATGCAGGGTGGGCGTTCCCACGCAGGAAGGCCTCGTAAAAGTGACGCAGTAAAATCTACAAGATTTCACTGCGTCACTTTTAGGACGCCGCTGCGTCAAAACCTTACGGCTGCTTGAAGCAGGCGTAAGGAGTGACTCAGTGTATTGGTAATAGGCCTCAACACGCATTGCTGGAGTTGCGTCGTGCTTGCGACACGACTCCAGCAATGCGTGACTTTTCCGCCAACAGATGCGTCAGAATTTCTGACGTATCTGTCAATCCTTGCGCCATAGTGCGCCGTATTGTAAATACAGCGCATCTATGGTGGCGCAAGGGTTTCTAAGGGTGGCGCAGGGAAAGTGACGTATCTATACAGATGCGTCACTTTCTTGTAAATCTGCCCCGCAGAGTTTTTTTCCTTCCAATGATTCCTACACTCCGCCTACAGTGTTACATGTAATTCAAAAGGCGCTACAGCTCCCACTCTAAGCATGCGCTCATATTTGTCCTTCACATTTATACCTCCATTTATTTGGGCTCACCGGTGAAATATAAATTGGTTTGTTTCAGTTCACTACAAAGTGTACTCCTGTAGCCAAAGGATGAGTATGCACTCGCTCGCGATAGGCAAGCAGGTCACAATATGAGAGAGATGTAATCACAAGATATCAGTGGGAAGGCATGAGGGATGGTTCACAAGACGAGTGGAAAGGGCCTTGATTTGACAAAGAAGGAGTGAGTACTGTGTTGCGAGGGATACATGTGCACCAACGTGACAGGAGGAATGGTGAACCCAGAGTGGACACTAGAGATCAGTTGCGAGTGAACACAGATGCCGCAAACGATGAGCAGAAAGTGATGAGAGAATTGTTGAAGGGGTGCGAAGGTCACAAGAGATGGCTGTAGAATGCTCAGGGATGTCACGTGAGGTGAAATGGTAGTGGCAAGAGACAAGATGTCTGGGAAGTGAGCTATGGTGTCACAGAAGTTAAGTGTAGATTGGACGGTCACAATAGGAAATGGTGAGTGGGTGAAAAAGGCACAAGAGACTTAAGGAGTGAAAACTCAAGTAAGAAGAGGTGATTGTGGACTGGGATCCGATGTCATCATTTCAGAATTGAAGCATTTTCAATATTCTATACAACGTAGCCATAGTTGTTGCTCATTTAGCCTATGAAACTAACAACCACTGGCAAAGCCAATACTTCTGGCTTTTTGTAGGTGTAATATAACTTGTTGTATTATATATCTGGATGCAATGACAGAAGCAGCAAATTGCCAGTCAGGTGGTACACTTTCTAAGCCCAGATTTTTAGCTTACGCGTTTTAAGCCACATCCTAATTACATCGGTCACACCCCTCTGAGAGACCCCCAAGTTTTTTCATCCCACTTAAAGCCGAGGTCAAGCGGTTAAAACAGACCGCAAATGCATAAACCACTGCAATAACCTCATCAAGGGCTAAAAGAAATGTATCCAAACCACGTCTGCCCTGATGGAACTGCACTAGTTCCCCAGCAAGGAAGATCTTCAAAACCAGCCACATCCTCCACAAGACAATCATGTTCTGCACTCATGAATATTTTGCTGAAAACTTAACCATATCTGGCAGGACTACTCACAACCGGGACATCACCAGATAAGAGACAAAGTCCAAGAGAAAAGGATCTTTCAGAACCTTAAAAGCACCTTTCCCCTCCTCTAATACAACTCCCCTCCTTGCGGCAAACGACCTAGCACTGTAATCTAGGACACCGGCCAGGTACATTGCACCACTGCCTTTGGCTTTGTTCTTGCTATATAAACATACAGGGGCATATCTACAAGGGCAGGCGATACAATTATCGCCGCTTTAGCGTCCGTTTTCGGACGAAAAGCGGCGATAATTTTAACGCCTTATTAGCAAGGACACGCTAACGCGTGAATCCATGCTTTTCGCCCTTTCTCTTATCGCCCAGCTTTGCATCTCTAATGAGATGCAAAGTGGGTGTTACTGGGCGTACCCCAGATGGGCTACGTTGTAAATATCGCCGATGTGCACATCGCGATATTTACAAGGCAGCCCACAGGATGATAGCAGACGTTAGATTTTGGCGAAAACGGCCGTTTCGCCAAATTCTAACGTCTGCTATTATCCCGACTTAGCCATCCCTAACATAGGGGTGGATTGTGCTGATACGACCACAGGGTCGTATCAGCAGAAGTATCGCCGTTTGCAGGGAACATCGCTGGAAAACCAGCGATGTTCCCTGCAAAACGGCGATAACCTCGCTATCTCTGGAATTTTTATCGCCCTGGAGAAGCGTGTTGTTAATAACGCGCTACCAGGGCGATAATTTCCGGAGATAGCCAGCGATAAGTAATCTATCGCTAAGCACGGCCAGCGATAATTATCGCTGGCCGTTGATAATATGCCCCATAAATACACATAGAAGCAACAATTCTAAATCTGAGGCAACGGGATGCAGAAGGGGCACATAATCAGTCATCTAGTTGTGTGAAGATTTCAGCTTTTCCTTTATTTGAACCACAGAATAAGTATGAAATTAATACCACTCATGCAAAAATCTCACAATTTAATCTTTCAATTCCTACATTTCATCCTCAAGGGAACTTACAGGCATGATCTCAGACAAGTCTGTGTAAGCTACTTGGAAGTGTAATCTTCTGACAAAAGTGCAGGGTAAAAAACCAACACTGTAATTTAAATGTTAAACATAGAACGCTTCCTGTCCCCAACAGTTTTCATATTTATTTCATACGTTTTTTAGATATACAATTCCCCAGTTAGCTATAAACAAGGGAACGTGTACCTTACCCTTTATTGATCCCATTAGACAACAATACAACCATTCCTCTTTGGTAGCTGTTATATTGTGACACAAATTTGAAAACAAATGAGTTGAAAGCTTACACAACCATCATTACACATTTGTGTACTGCCCATGACCAATTCTGACCAAATGATGCAGTGGTAAGGAGTGTAAATCATTATTTGATAGTAAGCAAGAATTCTGTTTGGTTATGGTTTGTCATTATTTCTAGGCATAACTTGAAAGGTGGGTCCCATGGGTAAGTGAGGCTGTGAGTTACTTTTGTGTTGATTGGAAATTAGATAAAATGTGGGTGAGTATAGTCATGTAGATGATATTGTCGTTTCTTTATTTTTATTAAAGGATTATCAACAATGAGGTGTCTTTGTGCATGTGTGGTAAAAATGGATGTGGCAGAGCCCCATTCCGTTGAATGATGGGCTGGTCCCTGACTCTCCCCTAACCCAACTTTCAGGCCATACTTCGCTCTTTTTCGTTCATGCTGGAGCGTGTAAAGCATTAGTTAATTCTGATGATGGCCCGCAGCATAATAAAGCAGAAGAGCCAGTGCCACTACCCATGCAACAGTCAGAACTAACTTCCTGACCACATAGCAGGATCAGCTCTGAATTCCAACAGTACAAACTGATTGGATTCGTTCTACTAGGGTTCGGAAGGACAGTTGTTCTAGGTTTTTAGGTCTTGCCTGGCGTTGGAGCGCGCATGCGCTCCTTGCCTGCGAGAGCTATAGTGAACAAGTTAGTTTGGAGAAGGGGACTTGAGCCCCGCCCCTCATTTCCATTGGGTAGCGTCAGTGTTTATGGTAAACGCTGGCTTCCCATTGGAAAGGAGGGTTTTTAGTTGCCTCCCTTTGGCTTTTTGGTGGACTGCCTCGCCTGATTCACGGCTGTTGTGAAGACTTTTCTTATCTGCTTGTTTATTTAACAAGCAGATAAGAAAATTCTTCAGTACAGCCGTGAAGCAGGCACGGAGCTGAGAGGCGCACAGGGTCACGGGAAGGACAGGGCCGAGGCAGTAGCCTCTTTCACTTTTGCGGCCTCGGGTCTGTCTCCAGTCTCTTTTCTCTCCACCTCTCTTCCTCACTCCATGCCTCTTCCTCCCTTGTTCTTTTTGGGTGCTTGCTTATTTCAAATGCACTTAGTACTAGAAAGACAGAGGACTCTGCAAGTCAGGATTGAGGGGCCCTGCAAGAGCTGCGGGGGTCCCGCAGAACAGAGGGCACCCCAAGTCTGGACTGAGGAGCATTTGGGCAGCTAATGAGGGCATCTCTCGGGGCACTGAGTACAGCGAGTAACGCCTCCCTTCGCAGTGGAGCCTGTTTCTTTAGCGACAGGGCTCCGCCCATTTGGGGTCCTCTTATATTTAGATATTTTTGTTTGTTTTGTTTTTACTGTTCTGAAGTAAAGAAAGCCACGATGGCGGGTTTCCTGGATACCCAAGCAGTCTGCCCTTCAGCTCCGTCCGTTCTCCCTGCGTGCTGGAGGGGGTGGTAAGGGGGGGGAGAAAGAGGGACGGAGTGAAAGATGAGAAAGGGCACGAGAGACAGAGAGGGGGAGGTCGATTTCCTTTTCAAACATTACTAACAGGACCATTTGCTTGGAAGAGTGTACACAGATACTTTCATTGTATACATTGATGTCCTGTCTTTTTTCGGAATTTTGACCAACGTTCTCACAAACATCTCTGCAGCATGGCCACTAACCTCCTGAGTTGGCTTACTGGAATCAGCCCCATTATGTGCCGGCTACACTCAGATCTTATCAGCAGGCGCATTAACCCATGAGTGTTCAGTCCAAAAGCTTCCATACAGAGGTTCTTCAGTTTCTGATGGGAGGCCGTGGAACCTGCCTTGAGTCATGTTTGGTCCACTTAGCGTGTGTTCGCACAGCCCTACATCCAGTTCCCCCTCACTAGCACCAGAATATGGCTTAATGGCCAGAGCGGCCGACTTTGAAGCTGGGGAACCAGGTTCGAGTCTGAGGGAGGTTTAAACAGCCTGTGATTCTGGGCACATCACCGTGCCTAACAAAAATGAATGTGCCGGTCTGTAATGCAATTGGCACTCATTTAAAGCGCTCTGATACCTTCGGGTCGAAAATGCGGGTAATATACACAGCAGAGCTGGTTTTAATTCCAAAAAAGTCAGAAGCACAGATGTTTTAATACCAAATTCTGCTTTTTTAACCCTCGCATATTACAAACAGAGGCCTCTTCAGTAGACCCCCAGTCCCCCCACCAAGGCCTGCACACCGTTCCCACCAAAGCCTGCACGCCGTTCCCCTCTCACTACTCAACCAACCTAGGCATCAATAGACTAATGGTCTCCCCTCTCACTCTGACTTTCAAGGATGGGGGTCATCTGACTGTTTCAACCACCTGTGTTTTTCACTCCTTCAATGTATATTTAAGTGTGATGTCTTTGCATATATATTTTATGCATCCTCATGTCCTACGATGTAGTGCAACTTTTCCTTCCTTTGTGTATGTAAAGCGCTCTGATACCCCCGGGTCTAGCTAGCGCTATATAAAACTTTATATAAATAAATAAATAAATACCAAGTTGTGTACACAGCGTCTGCTTGCCAGCTCTCTCCATACAGGGGCTTAATTTGACCCTGTGTTTGCCGGTTTTCTCATGACCAAAACATATTAAAACATAAAAAAAATGCGGCTAATATATATGGTATGCTATAGTATAGGGCATTTGTGCAGCGCATCACTCTCTCCATACAGAGGTTTAATAGCTGCATTCCTTGTTGGTCACGTGCTTTCGCTTCGCTTTTGGTTATCTGCTAATGGAATTTATGGCCTTTCCAGGCGCTGCTGCCCCGGGTTAAACTAGTATCCTGTTACTAATTGATTTCCGCCCGGCTTTTCTTTGAAATGCTTGTTGTAATTGAAAGCAGTCCCCAAAGAACCTTTTTCGTCACTGTTTTTGTCCAAGTTCATTAAATAATAATACACAGCAGAGCCGTGTGCCATGTTTTACAACAGCAGTAATGAAAATGTTGTCCTGAGCACAAAAATCAACTCGAAGAATGCCTGATACTTCCCTCTCGCAGTTGTTTCAACAGAAGGTACTCGTGGTATGCTATAGGGCAGTTGTGCAACACGCCGCGCTCTCCATACAGGGGCTTAATTTCACCCGGTGTTTCACGGTACGCTTATGACCAAAACATATTAAAACATAAAAAAATACGGCTAATATGTATCATATGCTATAGGGCATTTATGCAGCGCGCCACTCTCTCCATACAGGGGCTTAATAGCAGCATTCCTCGTGTGATGTTGAGCACCGGCTTCTTGCTGTGCAGTGTTTTGCCTGCTTTTAAGAGATAACGCGTTATATTGGCCAGGGTGATGTAGTAAGCGCTATATAAAACGCAACATCATGGTGTTATGTAACGCAGTCATCACTGTCCCATTCATTCCCGCCCACTGGCTTAGTAACCAGGACGCAGCGTGTGATGTTAAGCACCGGCTTCTTGCTGCGCAGTGTTTTTGGTGCAAATAGTTCTTTTTGAATTGTTTACATTTAAATGTTAGAAAGCTGTGCACAGGTTTCAACCCTCTGGCTTATAGGGGGTGCTGGAGACTCAGTGCTGTGGATGAGTCGCACAGTCAGTCCTCGGCTCGTGTTTTTGTTGCGAGAGACAGTACCAGTGTCTTCCATAAGGGTGCAACAATGAGACGGGAAGCATCTCTACTCTTTTCTGCAAGGAGAGAACTACTTCAGTAGGAGGGAAGTTATGGTACATCTCAGCAAACCTACAGAGGATGCTTTCAGCCGGAGAGTAGAGCAGACCTACAATACTCAGTGACAGAGTAACTGCACTTCTCAGCAGAGCTGCAATACTGTCAGTGGGACAGTGACTGCACTCCTCAGCAGACCTACAATACGCTCACTGGGAGAGTACCTGCACTTCCCAGCAAACCTGCAATTCTCTCAGTGGGTGGGTAACTGGACTTCTAAACAGACCTGCAATGTTTTCAGAGGGTGGGTAACTGCACTTCTAAACAGACCTGCAATGTTTTCAGTGGGAGTGTACTGGCACTTCTCAGCAGCCCTACCATGCTTTCTGTTGGAGTGTAACTGCACTTCTCAGCAGACTTGCAATGCTTTCAGCACAAAAGCACTTCTCAGCAGACCTTCGGTGCTTTCAGTGGGAGGACGCCTTCATTTCTCGGAAGAGACACTCATTTCACCAGGGAGCACTGCTTGTCCTGTCACTCCAGCATTTCCCTGGGGCTCTGCTGGCTAGGGCGGTGCTTTCTGAGCTCCACAGGGTGCTACTGTGCACATATAACCCCCCCTCCCTCCCTCCACGTCCCCTTGTAAGAGAGGTTCACTTTTCTTGCATAGTACACACCGATCTACCTGCTGGGGCGCTCTCAGGGGCATATTTACGTTCCCTGGCGCATCCCTGCATATCAGCAGGGATGCGCCAGGGAAAATGCGTCACGCAAGTTTACCCTTGCGCCACGTCCGATGCGCCGCATTTACAATGCGGCGCATCGTGGCGCAAGGATAAGCAGATGCGTGACGCATCTGCCGGCGGGAAGGTTGGCGCAGTGCTGAAGCTGTGTCGCAAGCGCGACGCAACTCCAGCACTGTTCCAACCTTCCCTATCCCTAACATGGTGCGTCAATCCTTACGCCTGCTTGAAGCAGGCGTAAGGATTTGACGCACCAGCTGCCGGAAAGTGACTGCGTGAAATCTTGTAGATTTCACTACGTCACTTTTCCGAGGCGTTCCTGCGCCGGAACGCTCCCCCCCCTGCGCCGGTACGCCCACATGAAACCTGATGCAGGTTTCATGTGGCGGAGGGGTTTACTACGTGACGCATCTCCCTAGATGCATCAAGTTGTAAATATAGCGCAACGCGGCGCATGGTTTGCGTTGCCGCTGCGCAACGGCGGCGCAAAAGTGGCGCAAGGGGCTTGTAAATATGCCCCTCAATGTTTACTGCAAGGACAAGGAAATCCTGGCAAAGTATAACGCCCAAGTCAAAGGTAGGCGCCTGGGCTTTGCTCTTAATTGCTTTTGCATCTTTCCTGGGGTCCCGGCAGCCCTAACTCTGGTCATTGTAAGACGTCCTGTGTAGGATACCACTGTATTGCCCCTATTTAGAAGCTTCTGGGGGAGGCATGGAGGGGGTGGTGAGGGGGGCGCTACTCCTTACGTTTGTTTTCTGTTATGTATACCGTTTGCTCTGCAGATATCGTACATCTAGTCATGAATTTGTTGGTGGCTCGCACTTTAAAAAAAAAAAAACTAACTTTTTTTGTTTTATCTTTTATTTATTAACCTACGGCCTCAAACGGCCAGTCCCGGGGCCTTTGTTGGGAATTTGAAGCACCGCGGCCTCTGTTTGCTCTCTGCTTGGGGCTAGGCTTCAAAGCGGGAATGTAGGGTCTCGGAAGGTTAAGCTTGAAGGGGTTCAAGACCCGACTGGCCGTGCCAGCTCGGATGCCTGCTTCAGCAGAGACCCTGTGCAATAAATGCGCCAAGATCCGTCACACAACATACAGTGCGCAGTGCTGCCTTGGGTCAATTCAATCGTGCAAAATGTGCAGTAAAGATGCACATTTGCGAAAGTTTAAGCTATTAGCATTGCAAATGACAATGCCTTTTATTTGTTTTAAAAACCAAAACATAAATAAAACACATTGTCATTTGCAATCCCAATAGCTCAAATAGAAGGCATTGTCATTTACAATGCCAATAGCTCAAAACAATGTCATTGCGAGACCTACTGCATTGTAAATGCTTTTTTTTTCAGCAATTGTGCTAATTGGCACTTCTTTTCATTCTCTTTTCTTTCTTTCTCCGTCTCTCTCCCCTTTATCCACTGTTTTCTCGACTCTCGATACATTAGCCATTGAACACCTGTAATAGGCTACTCAGCAACCAATGCCTACTTTGATGTTTTTAAGTGTCGGGGGGTGGAGGGAGGGCAGGGGGATCGAAAAGGTTTCTTATCTCTGTATTTATCTTTTGTACTTTAAAAAAAAAAAAGTAAATGACAATGCCTTTTATTTATGTACTGAAAACAAAAATAAAAGGCATTGTTATTTGCAATGTCAATAGCTCAAACTCGCGTAAATGCGAGACCTATTGCATTGCAAATGCTTGTTGTAGATGGTTTCGGGATTGACCAAGAAGGCGTTGCAGAACTTACTTCCTGGGACAAAAAGTTGATCACTGTAGGAGTAGCATTCGTTTCAGTATATGGAGAGACAGGGGGAGAGGTAGGCAGCCTAGATGAACACTGATAGGTTGCCATTGATTCTCTGAAAATTAGTCTAGCGAGAGCTAATGATGAAGTTCCTGCCAAGTCTAACAATCCCTCCGTCAATATACAGAGGGTGTTTTTTGTGTTACAAAAAAATGTAAAACTATACTGGATAAAACCACTAGATGGCAGGCGTGTGCTAAGCACATCAATCGACAGCGGGTTCATGCTGCAAAAAGGATATTTACGTAACACGTTTCAGAATTAGAAGTCAAAAACACAATCACCAAAACAACAGACAAGAGGCATAATAGAAACAAAAATAAGTCAAAGAATTTCTATCCATTCTCTGTGCTTCAAATCAAATCAAGCAAAAAGTGGCAATTTTGATAACTGGATATTCATTCTCGCTTGGGAGTTGCATGAAGGGATCTTACCACACGGGGGGCGGTGCTTGCCCAGTCTGAAGATGGCCGCCTTGTGAGAGAGCTCCGCCACACACCGTCTATATCCGACAGAATGTGAGGCTTCAACCGGTCACATCCTGTGTGGGGGCGATCGATCCGTGGTCCTGATGATCTTCTGACGCTGGGGCTATGCCCGACGCTGCTGATTCCTGAACCGGGGCTGCAGTCTGGCCGGAGAGGTTTGCGGCGCGGAGAGGCCTAATTGCTGGGCTGCTGTGGGTGGAGCCTGACGCGAACGCTGCTCCCTGGGCCGCGATCGGAGCCACGATGCAGGCGGGCACCGCTACTGCAGCCGAATCTGGTTGAGTGCCCCCGGCGTTGCCTTGTGGACTGCTGGTGCGCCTTGGCGCTGCGGTCGCCACGGTGAGCCCCTGCTGGCGGCGAGGCCTAGAACCGCGAGGTGATCGGCTGTGCCCGCGGTGGTGCGGGGCCGTTGCTGCTTGTGCCGCAGCGTAGCCAGCGGAGTCCCTATCGGCCCTGGCCCTGCCTGCGGGCGTCCAGAGCTGCAGACGATCCGGAGTGCCTTGCTGCCTGGGGAATCGTGGAACAGGTGAGGCCTGGCTGAGCCGGATTGCGAGGACGCCGGGGCCGTGATTGCGTCCCTGGGCTCTGCGTGGCCTCTCTCGCGCTCTGGCCCGGCTGCTGGATTCTGGTGCTGCATCTCAGCCGAGGGAGTCCTACATTGTGGTCCCCCCCCCGGGGGCATTGCGTGGCGTAAGCGGTTGACCTGAGCCCGGTGCGGCGAAGACCTGTGGGCCGCGCCACACTGCTGGGGGCCTACTCCCGACCTTACTGGCCTACATCTTCGTGGTCTGACTTGCTGGTCCCCGACTGGAGTGCACTACCTGAAGTTGCTGCCTGGCGTAATCCTGCTACCACCATCCTCTCTGCGCTGCTGAACACGCTGGGTCCCTTTTTGGGAGTTTGCAGGACGGGCGGGCTGTTTGTGGCCTGGCTGGCGCTGCAACTATTTGCCTCCTGCTGAGTTTGCCCACTTTCCCTGACGCAGCCCATAAGTTCTGGTCCCTCTCACCGCTTGCTGAACTCCCCCGGCTAGATCCAGCGAGTGTGTTCCTGTGTGGTATGTCAAGCTGTGGCTATTGCGATGGGGAAGCCAGACAAATCTCAACCCAAGCTCAACTTTGAGCAGCGCAAGTCTCGGCGCTGTGAAGAAGCGGCGGACAACGCGCTTTCTGAGTCAGATGCCCCTTCTGATGACCCGGTAGGTGACATTAAACAGATTATCGCATCCATGCAGAAGGGTCTAACTGCCATCGACTCGAAGATTGATACGCTTGCCTACAGGATGGATAGGATGTCGGAGAGGGTTGATAAGCACTCCGAGCGTATCGATATGGCAGAGCACCGCATCACAGAGATTGAAGAGGCCCAGTCTGATTCCGGTGACGCCCAGAAGCGTGTTGAACGCGTATTGACTACCTTGCAGGACAGAGCTGAGGACTTGGAGGCCCAGTCACGGCGTAGCAACCTCCGTATTACGGGCTTGGCAGAGTCTACGACCACGGGTAATATGGAGTCCTTTGTAGAGAAATTGCTTACGACTCTGTTAGGTGCGGACACCTTCTCTCACCTATTTGTCGTGGAGAGGGCGCATCGCTCACTTGGCCCTCGTCCTCAACCTGGTGCCCCGCCTCGGCCCATAATTGCAAAACTCTTAAACTACCGGGATAGGGGTGCTGCGTTGCATAAGGCAAGAGAACTGGGCGCCTTACAATATGAGGGGTCCTCCCTCTCTCGGTTCCTGGACTTCACCCTGAAAGTGCAGGAGGCTAGATGGCAGTTTATTCCCCTAAAACGCAAACTACGAGAGCAGCACGTAGAGTATGCTATGCTATACCCAGCACGACTCAAGGTCTTGTTTGATGGCAAACCTAGGATTTACCCTGACCCCCAGTCTCTACAGAAAGCGTTCAAAGACTGGGAAAGAGCTGGCAAGCATGGGAAAGGGCAGAGTGACACTCCTGCTGCAGCTGGTGGTGCTGGAGGACTTGATGACAATGACTGAGGGGTTGTTTACGTATCACAAATGGGTTGCTGATTCGATGCACTCTTCGTGGCGTTTTTACAATGTTTTTTTGGGGTACATGTATAATGTCATGATGGTTGGTGGGCCGGGTGGTTGGTTGTGATGGATGCGGTATTGTGTATTTGCATTGGGCACGCTTCTTCTTCCTTGTTTTCCTCCTCCCCTCACCTCCCTTTGGTCTGGGGGGGTGTGGAGTTGAATGGATACTTACGGGGGATGACCCGAAGTTGCTCACTGGTATCAAAATGGCACATCCAAAGCTGCTGCCTGGTTGTTTCCTTACTGATACGTGTCACCTTTTATGAAGCTTTAAGACTAGTATGCGGTGTTGTGGCGGTGGGCTGGATTAGTTTGTATTGCTGGGTAACATCTGCCCCATTGCGTTACCCGCTGTATTTCCACTTCCTCTAGGGGGTTATTGTAGTATTCATGATGTGTGTGCGTCATGGTTGTTTGTTTTTGTAGTATTTGGGAGAGCTGACACTCGCCTTTGCAAAGTTGGGGTGTGCAAGTCGTGGGTGGGGGTGGGAATGTTATTTAGGTTTAACTTCCTTTTTTTTCACAAGATCACATGTCCTTTTCTATCGATGGTGGGCGGGATGGGGCGAGGAGCTCCGGAGGGAGGTCACACTATTTGCACTTTCGTATTACATGACAGAATTCTCTGCTGGTAGAGGCCAGGTTAAACGACTGACCCTCATGACATGGAATGTTCGGGGCTTAAATAATCACCGTAAGGTGCGGAAAATAATTGTTTACCTGAAAAGCAGGGAGATTGACGTGGCCTTACTTCAGGAGACGCACCTACAACCTGGGTGCGCACTACTCACAGGTAGCAGGTTAGCTGGTGCCTGTCACGCCGCTTGCTTTATTTCCCATTCTAGAGGTGTGCTGACATGGCTCAACCCCCAAAGTGGGCCTTAAGCTAGAACAATGTGAAACGGACCCGGCGGGTAGATATGTTGTGTCTAGGTGTTATAGTCCTGAGTGGGAATTTTTGATTGTAAACTCCTATGGCCCGAACTATGACGATCCGGGGTTCTATCAGTCCCTTTTTTCCTTACTCAAGGATCGCCAATCCCTACCGGTATTCTGGGGGGCGGATTTTAATTGTATACTGGACACGTCCCTCGACCGCTCGAAGGGCCCCTCTCGCCCCTTATCCGCCTCAGCGAAGGCAATAACGGATATCGCTTTGCAGCTACAACTAGCTGATGTATGGAGATCTCGATCTAGCACACGTGGTGGTTACACACACTATTCGGCGCCACATGATACCCATACGCACATAGACTATTGGTTCATTTCACAGACTTTGTTACCTAAAGTTCAGGACTGCTTGATCCTGGCATGTTCATTCTCAGACCATTCGCCTATTGCGTTAACAATTTCGGTGCCTCCGCGTTCCCCTCCCCCTTTTTTGTGGCGCTTTCCCCCTTATTCACTACTGGATTCAGTCTTTAATTCTGAGTTACGCGACGCGATCTCTGAGTTCTTTGATATTAATGTGGGATCGGTTGATTCCTTCGCCAAGGTTTGGGAGGCGTTCAAGGTTTTCGTACGAGGTGTTGCCATTAGCAAACATGCGGGTGTTCTCAGGTCCATTCGAGGTCGTCTTGTTCTGCTGGAGACCCGTCTGTCAGATCTGGAGGCTCAAATGTCTCTTAGAAATGACCCCGATTTGCGCGAGCAACTTAAAGCTACGCTGGCTGACTTCCATGAGGAGGCTGACAATGAGGTCAAGCATGTGGGCAAGTATGCTTCAGCCAGACTTTGTGGAGAGGCTGACCGGCCAGGTTCGGTGTTGGCAGCGTTGGCTCGCCGCCGTATGGACTCTGGCTGCATTACTGAATTGATAGACGATGAGGGTACAGTCCTGACGGAACACACCAAAATCAACGAAAAGTTTCGCTCCTATTATCAGGAGCTTTATTGCTCCAGGCTTTCCCCCAGTGACGATGACATAGCACACTACCTCGAATATATTCAACTTCCATGGCTACAGAATTGGCAACGCGAATTCTTGATGCGTCCCATTGAGGCTTCAGAGGTTCGGCTAGCTCTATGCTCGATGCGGGAGGGCAGTGCCCCGGGGCTGGATGGTCTCATGGTCACCTTTTATAAGGGTTTTAGTGATCTTCTGATCCCGCATCTGATAACTTTATTTCATGAGATAGCTGCGGATGGGATAATGCCTCTTTCCATGCGCGAGGCGCTGATCATTACTCTGTTGAAACCGGGTAAGGACCCCCGTAGGTGTCCTTCTTATCGCCCGCTCTCATTACTCAACGTAGACACCAAAATCTACGTGAAAATTCTAGCTAATCGTCTATCCCGCTTCTTCCTCAACTGATCGGTCCTGAGCAAGCTGGTTTTATACCAGGACGCACGCTCTCGTATAATCTCCGTACGGTGTTTGGTGCCCTGCAACATGTTCGGCCAGAGGTTAAGGTGACGGCGGTCTTTTTGCGCGCCGAAAAGGCCTTCGATTCGATCGAATGGAAGTTCATGCATGCGGTGTTGCGTCGAATGGGAGTCGGTGAGGTCTTCCTGCAATTGATCTCAGTGCTATATAACTCGCCAATGGTTCGAGTTTGTACGGGTGAGGCGGTCTCCGTCCCATTTCAAATCTCCAGAGGCACCCAACAGGGGTGCCCTTTATCCACGTTATTATATGCAGTGGCTGCTGAACCCCTGCTACAGGCGTTACGCGAGTATCACGGTCATAGAGGGCTTCGGTTTCCTAATTACAATCTAATCACTTCAGCCTATGCTGATGATACACTCTTGTATGTTTGCGATCCTGAGGTCCATCTAGCTCCTGTTATACGTGAGGTGCTGCGCTTCGGGGGACTGTCTGGCCTAAAGATTAACTGGGATAAGCCCTTAATATTCCCATTGACTACTGCCACGACACAGTTCACGCTTGATTTCCCACTACAATGGACGTCCGACCCGGTGCGTTATCTGGGCATTCAAGTGCACTCAAATGCAGACGTGGTAATTAAGGCTAATTATGGTAGGGTGATTGATAAGCTCGGGGATGATATAGATAGATGGGTCCAGCTCCCATTGTCCTTGGCCGGTAGGGTCTCATTAATGAAGATGGTAGTGCTCCATCGCCTGCTCTTTCTTTTTGTAAATATTCCTATAGTGGTGCCCCAGCACCTGTTTCGAGAACTTTGATCTCTGATGACTAAGCTTGCGTGGGCGGGTAAGTCCTCTAGAGTCGCCTTGGATACTCTCATGCTCCCGTACACGGCTGGGGAATTGGGTGCCCCGAATCTTGAACTTTATTATAGGGTCGCGCAGGCCTCTCACGCATACTGCTGGGTGCATGGCCCACATGATTTGCCTCACCTCCATATAGAAAAGGTCCCTGCTGCCCCGCACACATTGCCTCGCTTTTTAACACAGGCGCCCACGAGACGTTGCGGTATACTTGACTCGGTCAACTACACTGTTCATGCGTGGAATGCACTTCTTAGAATGTACAATGGTGCACAATTGTATTCGCCTCGGTTGCGGGTGGAGTGGTGCCAATGGTTTGCGCTCAGCTCGGAGAGGGGGACCCAAGACTCCCTACACAGTGTGCAAATAAATACAATTGGAGATCTGTTCAAACACGGGCGGGTGGGCACATGGGAAGAGGTGGCTGGTGATGACAATTCACACTCGGCGCTGACGAAATTCCATTTCTTTAGAACCCGGCATGCTATGTGAGCTGTACTTGGGGACGAGCTCCTAGAACCGATGGACATCCCACCCCTGACTACACTTTTGTGCTCACAAACTCCTGGTAAGCTGATTTCTAGACTTTATGCCTCGGCCTTAGCCACTAAGACTTCTACTCTCAGTAAGGTAAGGCAGGACTGGCAGGCGGATATAGGCATCCCAATCACGGATGAAGTATGTTCCTATTGCTGCAATGTCACTCGCAAGATTTCCATAAATGGTCGTCATAGGTCGGCACATTTTAAGTTTTTAAATAGTGTTTATTATTCCCCACTACGCCTCTTTAGATATGGCTTACGGGATTCTGATAACTGTGAGCGCTGTGATATGCCGGGGGCTGGGTTCTTTCACCCTGCCTGGCAATGCCCTCAGGTGGAGGCTTATTGGGGTAAGATCTTCCAGATGTTGAATGACATAATTGGGCTCACCCTTGCTCCAGATCCCTTGCTGGCGCTTCTAGGGTACACCAAGCATCTCTGGAAAAATGTGCGTAAACTCGTGGCGATGGGCCTCCTGTTAGCTAAGCGGAGACTGGCGCTGCGATGGATGAGGGGTCCTGTACCTACTGTTGCGGAATGGGAATGGGATATGATCTACTGTAACACCCAATCGGATGTTTATAATGAAATTCTCCCGCCTTGTAACCGCCCGAAAAGCTTTTGGGGTCTGTTTGCCCAATATCGCCTGGCCCAGCAAACTTCTGAAGAAGTTCAAGATGGTTAAAGCATTATTGTTGTCATTATTTTATGTTTAATGCCCTAGTGTTTTCTTGTAGATAATTTGGCATTGTCATGTGATTTATGCACATCTGTCTACAATGCTCATTATTGTATAATGCCCTGCGTGCAACTAAATTCTCCTGCAGTGATGTCATTCATGCTATTCCCCCTCCCCCCGCTCGCCACTATACCTTGTATCGACATTTTTTGCATTTCGAAACTAATCTTGGACTATGTGATCTGCATTTATATCTTTTTTGTATTTTCGTTTGTGTTTTTGTGATTTAAAATGCAAAAAAAAAAACATTTAAAAAAGGGATCTTACCACACTGCGGGTGGCCTCCTTCCCCGGCCCCGCTCCTACAGAAAAGACAGCAGAGCTGTGCCATGCCTTACAATACGCACATGTGCGTCTGCCATATTTAATGCTAAAGATAAAGCGCGGTGTTAAGCGCTAATCAAGAGTTAAAGCGCCATTTGATGCAGCAACGAAATGCAAACATAAAAAATATGCCATTTGCCAAAAATAAAGAACAAGGAGGAGGGGCCATCACACGCTTTACAGTGTGATGGCCAACTAAAATGTTCTCTAAGTGAAATCGCCGGTGAGGGAGCTAAGAACACAAAGGAGGGACATTTACACAAATGCACCAATACCAAGCAAGCATTTCTGAATGCCACAGATAACAACCAATGGCAATCAGTGGTTGGGCCAAACCCCACAGAAGAGACATAACAAGTCGATCGTAGCTCGACCTAATAACGCGTTACGCAGTACAGAAGGTAGGAGACGCTTTATGCACTCCTGCTGCTGCAACTGTTTGTCCAATGGCCCCTCCTCTATTTGAAAATAATTTTTAAGGGTAAAGGTACTACTAGTAACTTTTCACATGTAGGGGGAGATCTCCATATGGGAAATGATAGGGCCAGTGGCTAAAGCTTCTTAATTTCTAAGAGAAAATTACGATAATTTAAAGTCTTACATAAATGTTAATTCATTTAAAAAATAATTATTGAGGGTAAAGTTACTACTAGTAGCTTTTCACATGTAGGTTGAGATCTCCCTATGGGAAATTGTAGGGCCAATGATTAAAGTTTATTAATTTTTTAAGAGAAAATTACGATAATTTAATCTATTACATAAATGTTAATTCATTTAAAAAAAAAAAATTAAACCTAGACCTCATAAAATACAGTACTCATCAAATTACATTTGCATTAAATACTTTTTATATACATTACTATAATTTATAATTATTATTTGAGTTTTAGATCTGTAAATACATGTAATTTAATTTTCTTTAGTTCCTATGGGTTATTATTTGAAGTCGTTTCCCCCTTTTTCCAGCTACTCCCCATTGTCCATCCCACATTTATTACTAAATTGTCGGCATGCCTATGAGATATCTGCCACCATGGCGGAGATCTCCACACAGAAAGAGTAGGAGAGGTGGAGGGGAACGTCACAGGTGGTAGGCTGGTGAACAGCATTTTGTAGTATGCAAATAGAACTACTGAAGTACTATGTCACATTCTGTAAAATGCAGTTTGTGAATAGGGCCCTATGTGTTTTATGTATTTGCTATCTTCTCAACAGCTGTAAATGCCCACTCTTTACATGTTCTGGTGCACTCAGGGTACAACATGTACTGTGATAGCCAACGGGCCTACAACAGACTGGGTGCAATGCATTTGCCACCTATTGGACTTGGCCCTTTTTGCAAAGTCATCCCTAAACTTTTTGCCTTTGTCCTAGCCTTTTTTTTCTGACATGGTGTTGGTGGTTTTAGGACTCTGGGCACTTTAGCACTGCTGTCCAGTGTAAAGTGCGTGTGCTCTCTGTGGTAAAAATGGTAAGATTGATCTACACCTGTTTGGCTTATTTAATTTACCTGTCAGTCCCTTGTAAAGTGGTATCTCATATACCCGGGGCTGGTAAATTAAATGCTACTGGTGGGCTTGCAGCGCTGATTGCACCACCCACCAAAGTAGCCATTCAAACCTATCTCAGCCTCTGCCATGGCAGGGGCTGTGCGCGCAGTGTTACTGCCGCTGTGACGTGGCACCTAAAGTGTGTGCCATGTCTGTGACCGCCCTTTTACTACATGTCAGTCACCCCTAAGGTAGGCCCTAGCTAGCCGTATGGGCAGGGTGCATTGTAGGTAAAAGGTAGGACATGTACCTTAAGTGTGTGACAAGTCCTGGTAGTGACAAACAGCCATTTTGGTTTCTCACTACTGTGAGGCTGCCCTCCCATAGGAATGCATTGGGGATTCCCTGATAAGTGTTTCAGTGGTAATTCCTGATATGAGAGGAGCAGCGTGGTCAAGTTTGGTATGTTTGGAATAGTAATAATAAATGCTACGCAGTGGTGTGCGCAGATTTATTATTACTATTTTAGAAATGCCACTTTTAGAAGTTGGCATTTCTGTGTGCTATGTGTCTGCCTGCCTGATGTGTATTGCATGTCTGGCTTTGGAGTGACAGGGGCTGGTGAGGTGTGTGTGGCTCCAGGCAGGGCAGGGTGAGTCAGCGCTAGGCTGAATAGGACATCTGCATTTGGAGTAGTGGGAGGAGTCCCCTGAATAGGTTGTGCCTGCCTGGGTGAATGCTGGCTCCGCCCCCCTGTGGTGTGTCTGATGACGAGCCCCCACCTGACAAAAGGGAAGAGGAGCCCTGTACACAGAGTGCTCCAAAGCCCCCCAGAACCAGCTCAGGCTGGTTCCCCCAAGCCCTGTGCCAAGGGCAGACAAAGGAAAATGTACTATAAGTACTGGGGCTGTGACCCCATGAGGGTGTTCTTCTTGTGACCTGTGGGGGACTTGCTGCTGCTGGGCCCCAGGAGGAACTGCCATGAGGGACTGCCTCCCTGCTGGAGGGCCCTGTGAGCTGGCCTGCCTGGGCCCAGCCTTGGGCCCCTAGAACTTTGCTCTTTGGAGCTGTGGCCCCTAGTGCCTTGTGGAGCGCTATATCTTTCTCCCCTAGGACGAGGGGCGTGTGAGCCCTGCAGCACTGAGCTGCACATCATGGAGAGGGAATCCCCGGCATAGGGATTCCCCCAAGTTGCTGCGAAGAGCGGGAGCCTACCCCGCTGATTTATGCTTGTTTAAAGCGGGTGCCCACCCCGCACTGGTGGTCGTGAAAAGCGGGTGCCCACCCCGCATTTGATGTTTTATGCCTCTTGACTGGCGGGAGCCAACCCCCCCGTTTGTGCATCTTTGACGGCGGGAGCCTACCCCGCATGGATGCCTGTCTAGCGGGAGCCTACCCCGCATTGTGGTACCAGTAGCGGGAGCCCACCCCGCATTGGTGTTGTATTTTACAGCGGGAGCCCACCCCGCACTTCGCCGCTAACCGAGAAACCGCCGCGGCCCGACCCGGAAGCCAGGCGGCGGTGCCTGGTTGGGGGCGTGGCCAACCGGCCGAAGGAAGTCGCAGGAAGACAGGCAGAGGTACTGCCTGGCTGGAGGCAGGGCTCCCGGTGCCGATGAGAGTCCCGCGTGTGCCGGAGGCGTGAGAGGAGGCCTTGCTCCGTACCCCGTCCAGAGGCTGTGGAGGGCCTGACGTCATCACTAGAGGAGCCCCGGTGAGTGGGGCTGCCATCCAGCATTGTGGCGCCATGAGCAGCAGCGGGAGAAGCGCCCGGTGAGTGCGGCTGTATTTGGGGGCATGGTGTGATGATAAAGGAGGGGGTGAGATGCACCCCCCGGTCCCCCAGTGCATGGCACCCATCAGGCACAGTTAGTGCCAGTTCAGGGGTTTCTCCAGCTGCACCGCGACAGCGCGGGCAGCTGCCAATAGTGGGGCATTTTTTTTCAAGAGTCCCAGAGTGGGGCTCCCAAGGCACGGTTAGAGCCAGGGCTCATTTTGCCACAGTTGCCCCACCAGAGAGTGGGCAGCTGCAATGTGGGGGTGATTTTGTTCAGAGTCCCAGAGGGGCCTAAGAGGCACAGTTGTACCAGGCCTCATTTCCCCAGCTGTACCGCAGGAGCGCGGGCAGCTGCAACCCGGGGGCATTTTGTTGCCAGGATAAGGAGGGGGTGAGTTGCACCCCACGCCCCCAGCGCATTGCGCAGTGTCTTCGCTGCCTTGGCAGCCAAAGGGCTACTTGAGAGGCCCATCTTTACGCCCTGACTTTCTGGACATAGGGCATTGGAGCCCCAGTGAAAGGCCAGTTGACCTGGGGTCATTTCAGTGTGTAGGCTAAGGTGCTGTGTGCCCTTTTGCAGTGTTACTGTGGTGCCCGGTTTATGCCTACTGAGATGCATAATGTGTTTATGCTATAATGTTTTAGGATGATGCTTTATGCCTAATGTGATGTTGCATAATGTATGCTGATACCTAATGTCATGCTATGATATTTTAGGATGGTGCCTAATGCTAATGTGATAATGCTGAGGTCATTATTGTACCAGTAGTTACTGGCTGTGTTTTATATTTACTACCTGCATTTTGATGGTTCTGACAGTGGCCCTGTCATGTGTATATAATCTTCAGCATGTAACTCCCTTGCCCTGTCTAGAGTGGTGGTTTCTGCCTGGCTTTGGCGTCAGCCCTAGCCAGCCAGAAATCCCATTTCTAACACCACCCATAGTGTGTCATAGCAAATAGACACTGGAAACTGTGAATGCTGACTTCTACAACAGCAGTTCAATGATATTGAATTATAAGGGTGATAGAGCTAGATTTCTCAAATTAAGCATTGCTTTATTTTTATGTTTCAGACAGACTGCATTTAAAAATGGCACACAAATTTTGGTGCAAGTGAAAACACATGGCACATGCCTAGTCCAAAGTTTTTTTTTTAAAGTGGCACTTTTGGTGCATGCAGTGAAAAATATAAAATGAGGTTTGGTCATAAATGCTTTCAGTCTGAAATGCTTGTGCTGAATTAACATGTGTTTTTGCAGTGTAGAGAAAACTCGTGATTTCAGTGGTCTCTTTAGCTTTGAATCATGGAATGTGTTCTCTCTTCCCAGTTTCCTTTCCCTTATAATCTACACTCCCTGTTCCTGTCTCAAGAGACTTTGGCTTTGTTGCATATTTAGACAATGCATATTCAGTTCATAACACATCTTTTTATAATGTGTATTAATTAACCATGCACCATCACTACACGGGGGCAAAGCATTTGCATGAAAAGCTATCTAAAACATTAGAGCATGTTGCTATGAGTATGTATTAACTGTGTGCGCTTTCAAAATTTACACTAGTGCATGTTTTATGCTATGTTGTACATTGCACATTTTTTTGCATGTTGTGCACAAATAATAAGAAAAGCTGCTTTAATTAATCTAGGTTATCATTTATACAGGGTATTAGTATGGGTGAGGAAAAACATAATGGGATTTATTTCATTTGAAAATTAATACTATTTTTGTGTTTGTTTTGTTTATGGGCCCACCATTAAATGGCTGCCTAAGAATCCAGCATGGCTGAGAATCGTGCTGAGAGACGCATGCGCAGATTATACCAGCTACATACTGCCAAGTGCCTCAAGTGAAGACCTGGTTCAAGGCCACCATGAACTGTACATTCTTGTTATCGTGCCAATGTACCAGTGTTTGTGGAATGTGTCCTTCCTGCGTGCGATATGACAGGAAGGAGGAAATAGACTGAAACATTTTTCCTAGTAAATGTTGCTAAAACATATAATTGTATTAATCATTCTTTGTTAAAACTGGTGTGGGTTGGATTTGCCAATGAGAACAGGATGGTGAGACCCTCGTCATCTAAGCTATCCAATCAGGGTGCAAGCTTTACTGAAAATTGCAACCTTATTAGTATAGTCAGCCAAGAATTAGAGTATAAATATGACCTCTTTAGGGGGCTTTGGTTTTTTTAAAGTTTTTTTTTTTTTTTTTAGAGGCTTTAGAAGCTTTAGCGGGTGCAGTCTGAGAGCAGATTGCGTTCGATGAGAGATAGAGGGAGGTGGGGGGCATAGGCTAGCCTTGCACGTCATATTTTGGGCAAGGTAGATCACATTCCTCTGTGGTCTGTGAAGGAGGGGCCTTTTCAGGAGCAGCGTCTCTCTGTGAACACAGAGAGGACCGATGAACAGACCAGGGCAGAGAGTGGAGCTGGATAGAACAGGATTAGATTTTGATGCTAAAACTTTTAAGTTCATGCTTTGACTAATTAATTAGTTTTGAAAAGATTTGTCTTATGCATTTATTTCTCTTTATGGGAGATTTTTGCCAATTATTAATTATTGATTAGCCTTGCATAATTCACTCTTGAATTATATTTCCTGAACTTTCTTTGGAGAATTCTGATTGACATTTGATTGCCTCATTCCCTTCCTTTATGGAATGTTTTGTATGCAACCTATAATATGTTTTGTATTAATTCTATTTTTCCTATTTTCAATTCTGTAACCTGATTGATATTTGACTAATGAATAAAGGGTCAGAGAACTTTAACTTTTAACTAGAAAATAAAACCCTTTAAAATACTCACAACTCTCTTTATTGGCTTAAATATTAATTGCATTTTTGATTTTTCATGTTTATGTAAATCTCCTGATGGTAATATACAGTGGCAAGGGTCCAGTACCTTTGCAGCGGTAAATTAGAAGGTAAATGAGGTTTTGCATTGAGAAATTACCGTGAAATTACCGCTGCATCAGTTTCTGGTAGCAAGAGGAAGGTTATTATCAATTAGTTTGGTGATTAAGGATTATATCACCATCAACTATTTGACTAATGGTCCATTGACCTTAGGAGGAGAGTGATCTGTGAAAATTAGTTCTAGTAAATAATTGCCCAAGTTAGATAAATGTCCAAGTCCTGATTCCTGACTCCAATGCTCAGAACCTGAAGACTGGCAAAGCAGTACTGGAAGGTGATGCAAGAAGGTGATTGCTGGAGTGGTGTGAGTATCAATAGGGTTGTGAAATGTTGTTAATGTGCTAGGATGTATTTTTGAAGTGTTGAAAATAGTAAGGGTTTTGACTGTTGGTGAAATTTTGCTCATTTTGAATTGATGGTTTTATTGATTATATTGGTAATTTCATAGGACAGGATTTATTGGTTATTGATTACATGTTTTAACTCTTCATGTTAAGTAAGTTAGTGGCTTGTTCTATGTTGTCTGGAAAAACAGGTATGTACACCTGTGGAAATTCCCGGGAAAGGAATAGCGGGTGGTAAATGGAAGCCACACTGCGGTGAGGTTACTCGTCTGTTGGAATAACACTGAGAAGCTAGGTAGGGCTGGCAGTGTTAAATTAGGGACTATTTTCTGTGTAAAAGTGAGAGTGATTGATAGCAAAAGAGTTCGCTGGTGAAACTTTGGTGTTATATCACCTAGAAAGGGTAACACCAAAGGAGTAGCAGGTTCTTCTGAGCTTGAGTGAAGGGTAAGCGGAAGGGATTTACTCGCAGTGTTTGAAGAGTAAACAGAAGTTCTTACTTTGTGAAGAGTAAGCGGAATGTGTTACTCGCCGTGAAAAGAAATCTATCCTTTATTTAGTGGAACAGACAGAGTAGCGAATGTTTTTATGTTGTTACTAACAGAATTTTGATTAAGAAAACTCAGAAAAATATTGCAGTAAGATTTTGTGGAGGGTCAGTAGTAGGAGTTAAACTGACTGAAATTGAAACTGACAGCATTGGAGAAAAGAAATTGCATTGAAATATTTCAGAAATGAAAATGTTTGAAGGTTTAAAGAAGTTGTTAGGAGGTAAAGTGAAAAATTCGTTTTTAATTGGTGATGCTCCTGAAAGAACACCCGTGCATTTTATGTCTACCAATTTGGGACAAAATTCATGTATGTGGGTTCACCAATGGTGCAAGATTACTGAAAAAGAAGGTCCTTTGAGGTTTCCAAAAGATGGTACTTTTGAATTGCAAATTATTGACAAATTAAGGGAAGTGTTATGTGAAATAAAGACACCATCTAGAACTGCACAATTTGAGGCCTTAAGCATGTGGGAAAAGACAGCAAGAGACAAAGCAAGTGAGGATAAAAAGGTAAAGCACCAGATGCAGGAGAAGGAAATTAATCATGATAAAAAGCTTCAAATAAATAATGATTCAGGGGATGAAATAATGGATCCATTGTTAACTGAGTGTCCGCCACTTTATGTGGTTCCCATTAAAAATACTGAAAATAGTGTACCAGTAAGTACTACAGTGGGTACTGTTTCTGTTAAACAGAGAAACACAGATTGAGAGAACTGTGCAGACATTTCAGATTGACCCACTACTTGTTGATTCAGCACTGACAGTGATACCTCCAGGTGTTACTGCTTTAAATGTGACTGATTCAGTCCAGATATCACAAACTACAGATGCACAGGCAATGCTTAGAAAAATTGTGACTGTCCCAATTAATATGGCCCCTACTCAAAAGGTTCAAAGAGCTGCAGAAGGAGTGATTATGGCAGGGTTTATTTCAGAAACTCAGAATTCACAGATTATTGAACAGAAATTACCCCAGACAGTCCAAGCACTAAAAGGTGGGGGAGAAATAGTCTTTACAACACCAATAGCCCATGGAAAAATGAATATATTTGAAGATGGGATTTTTCAAACCTGCTGTGAGGAAGAAGCAGTGATTAAAAAGATAGAGTGCATGGGGGAACATATTAACCCAGACCCTGAAAAAGAGAGACAGCTTAGTGTTTTAAATCCAACATTTGAACATGAAGACATTAACAGTCCCTGCTGTTTAAATCATGAAAATGTGAACCAGTGTCAGGAAAAATAATTAATTTCCCTGAGTAAGGAAACAGCTACATGTGTACTAACTACACATGAGAGACCGACTGATTTGGCTCAAAAATATGAAATTGATGTTTCAGGAAGTTTTCCATTTCAGAAAAGTTTCAGGGTACATATGAATAATGAAGCAAATGAGAAAATGTGTTCTTCAGGAATGCAATTGCACATTGCAGAAATAATAAAATATAATTTCAAATGCAATGGGTTTGAGAAATTAGGAGACAAGTGGGCAAGAAAACATGAGAAGAAAAAGAAACCACCAGACCTTGGGGCCGATTACGATGGCGGTCGGTGTCAGTACCGCGGTGCCGACGGTGCGGAAAAATGCCTCTTACCGCCCGCCAGCAGCGGTCCTCACGGCCGCCATATTATGAAGGGCAAATATGGCCCATTTCCCGACCTCCGCGGTGCAACGCCGACCGCCATGAAATTCCGCCCGCCACCGCGCCGGTGTGAGCCAATGGAGACTCACCGCCGTGCGGAATGACGTCCCGTCCGCTCAACAAATTAGGATGCGCCAAACAACCCGTCGAACCGCAGGGGAGAAACCGCCCATCCAGACACAGCGGAATCTCGACAGCGGAGCGTGAAACGAGACTCCGGAGCCCTCCACTCGGAGCCGAACGCCATGGATCCAGCACTACACGTCCTCCCGGTGCTGTACGTGATACATCACCAGGCCAACATCGCCCGCCGCGGACGCCGCCGCAGGTACGTAAACAAAACACAATACAGCACAAAACAGAACACAAATTCCACGGGCTGAAACAGGGCACCTGGCCACACCAGACACACTGGTGTGGACAGGAACACATCCATCAGTGTACCCACACATGTCTCAGCTGGCACCAATTCACACCCTGCATCAAGCCCACCAAAGTACCGCGAACATAATGTAATGTGTAGCTGACGACACCGCAGCGGTGAGCATGCGGGAAATCCATCGCACAAAGCAGAATGCATGTACAGCAACGGACAGGCCAGAAAGACCCCAGGCCACCACCACCACCCACCACCCACAGCTCCGCCGCACACAGCAAGAAACATGCCAATCCCCCCCCCGGTGCACCCCCATGTCCAACACCAAGCGACCTAAATCCACACCCAGCAGCACACAACTAACACCTAGGGTGACAGACACAGCAGCATTTGGGGTAGATTAACACACAGCACAGAGGCACAGGCCCAGGGCAACACACACACACACACCACAACACCACATACATGGCAAGAAAGCAGAAGACAAGCACAAAATGAACATACACACAAGGAACATACAGACTACTGGACACACACCCTGCCAACTCACACAGACATACCCCACACCGACACACAGCCACATACACAGACTACATGCCACCAGCAATGGAGCACAACATAGAGGAAAGCATGAATGATGTGCACACAAATGGGAGGGCAAGGAGACAACCAACAACCAGGTGAACAGACACATGCAGGACAAGGAACCCAGAACAACATCCACACCCCATCCAAGCACATGGCTGGCACAGTGAGTGAAGTCAAACAACAGTCACCTCAGTGCAACAACTCAGGGAGACAGCAAGGTAACCCATGCATAGGGACAGGGATGAAAGGAAGGACCTCAAGTCAAACAGAGAACAGCAAGTACACATGAGTATCACACAGGGCACATTGGCACACTCAATGACTGTCAAACACAAGTAGGAGTCCCCAAACATACCCCCCTCATATCTGCAGCACACAATCCCAATGCCAGACACACAGAAGGGCCTACATAATGTCCAGACAAGATACAAACAAACAATCAAACCCCCTGGGGGCATCCACAAACATCACACACACACAGGGATTACAGTACCAACGTCTGCACCAAAACAAAAATGGCAAACACAATTCTAAACAGAAACACATACAGAACCACAAAAATAACACACAGCACCTGTGCAGCCAAACTAGGGGAAGGCAATGGGAGCACACACACAACAGGAGTGCACAACCTCATCAGTCAGGAAAAATGCATGGGCTACATACCACAACACAGACAAGAAGTGCACCATCACAGAACAACACAGACACATCAAACACACAACAGATGCACAACACCACAAAACACATAGCAAACACAGCAGTACATCAGGGGATGTATACTAGGACAGCACAAGGCAACATACACCCACAGCACTGAATGCACAACAAGCAGTGTGTGCACACAAACACACAACAGTCCCACACAGCCATGAGTCACACGCCAGTAACACACACATCAACACACACGACAAAGCCACAACCAACACACCGTACAACCCTTGACCACCCAAATGCACACCATGCAAGTAACCGTTGTGACTAGGATGACTGCCCATCACAACATGACTACACATCTACACTGCTAGGCATACATGAAAGCAAGAACGCACATACATGTTGAGCCTGGTCAGCCTGCCTGCAATCCCGTGTATATGACCCCTCTATGTGTTTGCAGTGCCCACATACCAGGATGCAGTAAAACATAGCCAACAGCAACAAGGAAGGAACATGAGTCTGGTATGGCACCGAAAACAACATCAATGACCCCACAAGTATCCGAGTTATGAAGAACTGAAGTCCCCGTCACCCCTGTAAAATAAATGATAAGTCAAACAAGCCAGTGGCACAGTTGAAGTGGCACACAGAGCATGTGGCACAGTAAATGTTAGACATACAGGAAAAGCCTAATCCAGTAAGGACAATGACACAACTGACAACATGAGCAACTGTTTTTATTCACAAATAGCACTGATAGGCAACAATATCAGACAGGACCAAGGCACAAGATGCAGAGCCTGAACATGAGAAGCTGCACAGGCAGGGGGCAAACTGCAAGGCCAGTGGCCAGTCCAAGGTGCTGACAGAGACAATGAGAAGCTGCACAGGGAATGTGTGTCACCAAACTCTGCCATGGTCAGCAACACAGTCTGGTGTGACACGATGGGCAGCACAGGTACCGGTGTGGGAGAGACAGGTCTGTGGCATTGATCAACATTCAGACCTGGCTGTCAGTCTGACTGGGAGCTGACTGTGTGTCGGGCACAGTTGGACCACTTGACTGGGGAGTGAGATGCCCAGCTGAGGAAGAGCTATCAGTGGCCTTGGACGCTGGAGGGCTGCTTGGACCAGGTGGTGTAGTGGCACGTGGAGGTGGACTCAGGCCGACGTGGGACACAGTGTGGGAGGGAGACAGTGGAGGGGTGCCTTTCCACTTCTTGGGGATTCTAAATGGCTTGCCTGTCTTCGTATCAATGGGAAGTGGTGTGGACACAAACGGCACACTCAGCACCAAGGCTGCCGCAGGTGCACACGCTGGACCTCCCTTTGGGGATGTGCTGGATCCAGAAGGACGCTTAGCCTGGCATTGCCTCTGCCCCTCCATCCCCTCTTTACCCTGTGTGCCCCCTACAGTGCCCTCCTGTCCCTGCTTCACTGGACTTGGAATGGGAGTAGAGGTAGTTGGTGAAACAGCCTTGGATACCTTACTATGTGTAGCCTTGCCAGGCCCCACCTTCACAGTGGGCATGGAGAGTGTCTGCATGCCTTTGCGAGACGTTTTTGGGACCACAGAGTCTGTGGCCGGGGATTGCTCTGAGGCTTGTGACCCTGAGTACTTCCTCCTTGAATCATGTGCCTTTGCAACGCCTGACGGACTCTTCCCTTTGCGCTCTGGGGTTGTATTTCTCTTTGTAAGGGAAGGTGTCTGTGACCTTGACCGCTTGGGCTGCTGCTGCTGTGTGCTACGTGTGCAGTATCGTGACGTTGAGGTGTGTGAAGCGTGGTCACCGTCGTCAGACGTAGCCACTAGCATGGGGGTGGCCAAAGGGACTGGAATTGGACTACGAGATTGAGCCAGTTGAAGTGCAGCCGCCATTGTGGAGGACATTGTCTGGACAGTGCGGTGCAGCCCACCCACGTCTGAATGGATGCCCTCCATGAAAGCTAACACCTGTGCCAATTTGCGGTCGTGGTCTGACAATGCATTGAGGAGCCCTGTCTGCCCCACACACATCTGGCGCATAAGGTCCACACACTCTGCACTGATGGCAGCAGGGGCACAGGGGCAGGGGCAGCGGTGCCTGGAATGAAGGACACTCTACCCCTCTTTGTGGTGCGAACACGGGCAGCAACAGAGGAAGTGGCTGGGAGGGTGGGCACTGCACGCTGTGTGCTGGAAGATGTAGCAGTCTCTCCGTTCCCTGTGTCCTCCAAGATGTCTGCACCACCGCCGTCATCAGATGATGTTGAACTTTGCATCTCGGGCTGTGATTCCTCCAGCATACTCCTATCCCCCTCCGAGGTGCTGGTCACATCTGTGTCACTGGGATCCTGTGCAGCTGTTGTGCTTGTCTCACCACCACTGGTGTCCGTCCCCTGTCCCTCCATGCCCACGGGAGATGCTGCATAACAGAGAGACATGTAGGGTCAGCAAAGTGACAGCAACAGGACAAACATATTCAAGCAAAGTAAAGTCCCGTTCCCGAGCAAAAAAAGGCTTTTCACATCAGTTAGTCAGTTCATTCAATATCAGTCCAGGTCTTGTGTGATATGATTCCTCTTTATTTATTTGATATAGCCGAAATGTAGCCAAATGTAGCCATCCATAGTGGGATTTAAGAGAGCTAGAAGATAGGAACACTAAGAAATCCATCCAGTGAACAGAAAGAACCTTAAAATTGTCAAGAAGTGAAAACCACAGAAGAACATAAAGATATAGGTTTGATTGTGAAAGAATAGTACCACTAAAAGACCAGTGATTATATCTACCACAGTGTATTCAACCAAATCATTGTGCACGTGCTCAAATCGTGAAAATAATCATAGCTGATAAAGCAGACACCCTATATTTGCAGTATTTCAGATAACTCACCACATATAAAATCTAAAACAAATCCGCCAAGTTCCAGGCAGAGCATATAATCAATCACATATAGCGTGTAGCTATAGAGAAAAAGGCGAGAAAATAAATAAATCAGGCCGAGAACACTAGAAGTCCCATTCAAGCTAAAGCTAACATTATCAATGCCCTTGTATTTATAAATATACCAGCTGGGGTGGAGAAACTGCCCCGTCTATAAATATATCTATACAGCATATATTAGAGAAGAACAGAAATTGCCTGAATTGGATCTGTGTCCTAAAGACATCACTCGATATACACACTGGTGTATGAAGTGCGCAAGATAACAAGATGAACCCCAAACATCTTCTAAGACGGATAACTGGCACTCTCAATAAATTAAGTTCATAGAACAAGGGGAATAATCTACTTCTAAGTGTGTAAAATAGCCACAGTCCAATAAATAAAATGCCGATGCCCTCCACTTAAATAGGTGGAACTCACCGGACTAATGGCGTCAGATATAAACTCGCTAACTCATTAAGTATTGAATTATTTTGAAAGACGTAAAATTTTACCTCTAGAACGTTTATGTTCCAATTACGAACATTTGGTTATGTATCTGAAACAAAAATAACATGAATTAATCACACTATTTGTGTGAGATTAATATATTTGTTTTATTACAGAGAATTGTCTTATGTTCAACCCTTGCCAATCTAGGAGCAACAGTAATTTAAAGCACTCCCAGTATCATGAGTAAATAATTAAGAGTATATCCCGAGTTAAGCAGCTTTACGTATTTAAAGGAAAAAAATTTAAAATAAACACGACAAGCCAAAGAATCCAGTAACCATAAGAGACATGGCTACACCAAAGCCAAATCCGTATACTAATAACGGATGCATAAGTCACAAACATCAGGCATACAGGCTTACCGGGTTCAGGAGAGTACTCCTATCGTAGTAAACGACCGAGTTCGAGTGAAACGAAGCACGAAAATCCCCCCGTTTAAATAGGTCGGAAAACTAATTGGCATTCATTAGTTCGAATGTAGAGCGAAAGAACGGACTAGTCTCCGGCAGTATTCAAAGTAATCGCCATCTTTGAATGGCGAAACATACACTATTAGATATAATAGGAATCATGTTTCAGACATAATCCTTTTATGTATATTCAGATACTTATTAGGAATTTCAAGATGCTGTGGCTAACAAGTAATAAAATTGTTTCTAATTCTAAAGGCTCATGTGCATCAATCTCGTACTGCGCCATCTTAATATGACTATATCGATAAAATTGAGGTCCCGCTACTTATACTCAATATAGTGTAAAGGACCAGGTTACATGAATATCGGACATGCTCCGCTATATTTGTGGTGCCAGTCCCATTGTTTAAAACGCATTAAAAAAACCGGATTAGGATGAGATTTAAATTCATTCCTAATTATCTGTAAACACAACCTCTGTTTGGGGAGCACATGTGAGTTAGATACTCGTAAGAAAATAATGGATATAGGAAGAGAAACGCAAGGATTAAGTTTATGCACTAAAAGAGTATAGGTGCCAACACGAGAACGATACATGAGTGAGTAAGAAGGAGCAGAAAGTAGCATAATCAAAGTCTAGTAAAGAGATAAAGTGGGACCCAAGGTATGCATTAGCCAATACATAAGCATGTGCAGCCCAAATTTCGATAGATGACATTAGAATAATACATAGGGGGTAAGAGGAAGCGAAAATTAGCATAATCAGAGTCTGATAAAGAAGTAAAATAGAACCCAAAGGTTTTAAGGCATGCATTAGCCGATACACAAACATGTACAGCCCAGAATTCAATAAATGACAATTATACATTCTTCATTGCGCAGACAATTGGGCGGAAACAATGAGTACTACCACTATATGTCTCAACTCAAGTAAGTAGTAAATTATAAACAAAGCATATATATATGTATACATAGTGTGAGATGTTCAAATGGTATATGTGCAATCATCAATATTAGGGTAAAATAAATAGTGGGGAAAGAACACTATGCAGGTGTATAACACATAACATAAACATTTATACAGTAGTTTGATTTACGGAATGGACAGGAAATCAGAACACAGGATACATCAGATTCATAAGAAATAATGTAATTCATTGTCCACATTAATCCCACACTCCACTGCCCGTAGCCTCATAATCCAGCGGGCCTCACACTGTCTGAGTCTTAACTCTCGGTCACCACCTCTAGGGTCAAGTTTAACGGTTTCTATGCCATGGAATTGGAATCCAAGAGCTGTTTTCAGTTCGGGACATTCATTTGCATGACTCCCTATTGGGTATCTTTTATCCAGATTTTTCAAAGCACGAAAATGTTCAGCCATACGGTCTTTAAGTGGGCGGATGGTACTGCCAACGTAAATTTTATTACATCTGCACTGTACCACATAGACCACAAATTTCGTCAGACAGTCTATGTGGTCGTGAATCTGAAATTTGCGTGAACCATTACATTCAAATTCTTTCACCCCTTTCTGGCCAACCTACACATACTACAACAGCCACAGGCAAATGACCCAATATTAAATTGTTTAAGCCAAGTGGTTTTGGTGTGAGGCTTTATCGGATAACTGGGGCTAATAATGCCTTGAATTGTTTTGCCCCTCCTGTATGTAATGCTAGGGAGTCTGGATATATATTGTTCCAGAGATCTGTCTGCAGTGAGTATGTGCCAATTACGTTTAAGTATTCCATACAGTTTATTTGACCAAGGGTGGTAATTGGTCACTAGTCTCACAATTGTGGCTTTCTCTTTAGATTTTTTGGTGTATTCTTTAAAATGTCTGGGCGTTGTAATCGTCTTGCTCTCTCTTTGGCTCTCCCAATTATTGCCTCTGGATATCCCCTTACGAGAAACCTAGTTTCAATATCTTTCAGATTTTTGGAGAAATCCTCATCTCTGCTGCAGTTCCTACGGGCCCTCAACATTTCTTCGTAAGGGATAGCATTGATTTGGCTCTTTGGGTGCGCACTCTTGGCGTGTAAGAGAGAATTGCATGCAGTGATCTTTCTGTGCATCGTACTGTGTATCTTTCCATCTTGATGGAACAGTTCAACATCAAGGAAAATAATCTTCTCAGGATCTGTATTCATGGTAAAAGTCATATTGTGCATGTTGTTATTCATATATTCAAAGAATCCTGCAAGATCCTCATCGCTACCTGTCCATATGAGTAAACAATCATCGATGTAACGCCCATAATACAGAATATACTCCTGCCACTTTGCTCCCGAAGGGCCCCAGATATGCCCCGCCTCAAACCATCCCATGAAGAGACAGGCAAAAGAAGGAGCAAATTTGGAACACATCGCAGTCCCGCAGATCTGCAGGTACCATTCATTGTCAAAGAGAAAGGCATTGTGTTTTAGGATAAGGAGTGACATTTCAATTAACATCTCAGAATGTTCCAGCAACTCTACTGGACGTCGATACAGAAAGTGCTTCAGTGCCTGTATCCCTTGTTCGTGTAGGACATTTGTATACAGTGAGACAACGTCCATTGTTACAAATCTCATATTAGGCTCCCAAGTTAGATCATTTAGGATATTTAGTACATGTTTAGTATCCCTAATATAGGATGGAAGGTTGGTAACATATGTTTGTAAGAAAGTATCTACAAACTCCGCAATCCTTTCCGTGGGCCCTCCAATTCCAGATATAATTGGCCTGCCTGGTGGGGTGGCCATGTTCTTATGAATCTTTGGGAGCGTATACATACAAGGGTATCTGGGTTTATCTCTCTTCAGGTAGGAATACTCATCATGGGACAAAAGGCCACGTTCACGCCACCTTAGTAGTTCACAGTTAATTGTCTTCACTATGACAAACATGGGATTGTTCTCAATCTTTCTGTACCAAATCGGATTATTTAGTTGTGACATGATTTCCATATCATATTTGGTTTTATCCATCACTACCATATTACCTCCTTTGTCAGCTTCCCTCACTATGAGCTCCGTATCTTTAGATAGAGTTCTAAGGGCTTCTCGCTCTTTAAAAGTCAAATTATGTGAGCTGGGTGCATAATTATTCACAAGCATATGTCTATCCCACTTGTCTATTTCAATGTTTACCATCTTATGAAAAAGATCAATATTGTTTCCGCTGGTTAGTTGAGGTGTCCATCTAGATTTATTTTTGAGGCCACTGTCTATACTCAAATTTGTACAGTGTTCCAAATCAGAAATAACATCAAGGACATTAACCGGGGCACTAGCGTCTTCATTCAGTGATAATAGAGTAGTTACATTATGGGCATCTTGGATCGACAGTTCCCCAGTAATAATATTACATCTCTCAGGTGCAGTAGACTTGGGATTGATTTCAAAAAACTTTTTTAATTTCACAATATGACTTTTACCATGAATACAGATCCTGAGAAGATTATTTTCCTTGATGTTGAACTGTTCCATCAAGATGGAAAGATACACAGTACGATGCACAGAAAGATCACTGCATGCAATTCTCTCTTACACGCCAAGAGTGCGCACCCAAAGAGCCAAATCAATGCTATCCCTTACGGAGAAATGTTGAGGGCCCGTAGGAACTGCAGCAGAGATGAGGATTTCTCCAAAAATCTGAAAGATATTGAAACTAGGTTTCTCGTAAGGGGATATCCAGAGGCAATAATTGGGAGAGCCAAAGAGAGAGCAAGACGATTACAACGCCCAGACATTTTAAAGAATACACCAAAAAAATCTAAAGAGAAAGCCACAATTGTGAGACTAGTGACCAATTACCACCCTTGGTCAAATAAACTGTATGGAATACTTAAACGTAATTGGCACATACTCACTGCAGACAGATCTCTGGAACAATATATATCCAGACTCCCTAGCATTACATACAGGAGGGGCAAAACAATTCAAGGCATTATTAGCCCCAGTTATCCGATAAAGCCTCACACCAAAACCACTTGGCTTAAACAATTTAATATTGGGTCATTTGCCTGTGGCTGTTGTAGTATGTGTAGGTTGGCCAGAAAGGGGGTGAAAGAATTTGAATGTAATGGTTCACGCAAATTTCAGATTCACGACCACATAGACTGTCTGACGAAATTTGTGGTCTATGTGGTACAGTGCAGATGTAATAAAATTTACGTTGGCAGTACCATCCGCCCACTTAAAGACCGTATGGCTGAACATTTTCGTGCTTTGAAAAATCTGGATAAAAGATACCCAATAGGGAGTCATGCAAATGAATGTCCCGAACTGAAAACAGCTCTTGGATTCCAATTCCATGGCATAGAAACCGTTAAACTTGACCCTAGAGGTGGTGACCGAGAGTTAAGACTCAGACAGTGTGAGGCCCGCTGGATTATGAGGCTACGGGCAGTGGAGTGTGGGATTAATGTGGACAATGAATTACATTATTTCTTATGAATCTGATGTATCCTGTGTTCTGATTTCCTGTCCATTCCGTAAATCAAACTACTGTATAAATGTTTATGTTATGTGTTATACACCTGCATAGTGTTCTTTCCCCACTATTTATTTTACCCTAATATTGATGATTGCACATATACCATTTGAACATCTCACACTATGTATACATATATATATGCTTTGTTTATAATTTACTACTTACTTGAGTTGAGACATATAGTGGTAGTACTCATTGTTTCCGCCTCAATTGTCTGCGCAATGAAGAATGTATAATTGTCATTTATTGAATTCTGGGCTGTACATGTTTGTGTATCGGCTAATGCATGCCTTAAAACCTTTGGGTTCTATTTTACTTCTTTATCAGACTCTGATTATGCTAATTTTCGCTTCCTCTTACCCCCTATGTATTATTCTAATGTCATCTATCGAAATTTGGGCTGCACATGCTTATGTATTGGCTAATGCATACCTTGGGTCCTACTTTATCTCTTTACTAGACTTTGATTATGCTACTTTCTGCTCCTTCTTACTCACTCATGTATCGTTCTCGTGTTGGCACCTATACTCTTTTAGTGCATAAACTTAATCCTTGCGTTTCTCTTCCTATATCCATTATTTTCTTACGAGTATCTAACTCACATGTGCTCCCCAAACAGAGGTTGTGTTTACAGATAATTAGGAATGAATTTAAATCTCATCCTAATACGGTTTTTTTAATGCGTTTTAAACAATGGGACTGGCACCACAAATATAGCGGAGCATGTCCGATATTCATGTAACCTGGTCCTTTACACTATATTGAATATAAGTAGCGGGACCTCAATTTTATCGAAATAGTCATATTAAGATGGCGCAGTACGAGATTGATGCACATGAGCCTTTAGAATTAGAAACAATTTTATTACTTGTTAGCCACAGCATCTTGAAATTCCTAATAAGTATCTGAATATACATAAAAGGATTATGTCTGAAACATGATTCCTATTATATCTAATAGTGTATGTTTCGCCATTCAAAGATGGCGATTACTTTGAATACTGCCGGAGACTAGTCCGTTCTTTCGCTCTACATTCGAACTAATGAATGCCAATTAGTTTTCCGACCTATTTAAACGGGGGATTTTCGTGCTTCGTTTCACTCGAACTCGGTCGTTTACTACGATAGGAGTACTCTCCTGAACCCGGTAAGCCTGTATGCCTGATGTTTGTGACTTATGCATCCGTTATTAGTATACGGATTTGTCTTTGGTGTAGCCATGTCTCTTATGGTTACTGGATTCTTTGGCTTGTCGTGTTTATTTTACATTTTTTTCCTTTAAATACGTAAAGCTGCTTAACTCGGGATATACTCTTAATTATTTACTCATGATACTGGGAGTGCTTTAAATTACTGTTGCTCCTAGATTGGCAAGGGTTGAACATAAGACAATTCTCTGTAATAAAACAAATATATTAATCTCACACAAATAGTGTGATTAATTCATGTTATTTTTGTTTCAGATACATAACCAAATGTTCGTAATTGGAACATAAACGTTCTAGAGGTAAAATTTTACGTCTTTCAAAATAATTCAATACTTAATGAGTTAGCGAGTTTATATCTGACGCCATTAGTCCGGTGAGTTCCACCTATTTAAGTGGAGGGCATCGGCATTTTATTTATTGGACTGTGGCTATTTTACACACTTAGAAGTAGATTATTCCCCTTGTTCTATGAACTTAATTTATTGAGAGTGCCAGTTATCCGTCTTAGAAGATGTTTGGGGTTCATCTTGTTATCTTGCGCACTTCATACACCAGTGTGTATATCGAGTGATGTCTTTAGGACACAGATCCAATTCAGGCAATTTCTGTTCTTCTCTAATATATGCTGTATAGATATATTTATAGACGGGGCAGTTTCTCCACCCCAGCTGGTATATTTATAAATACAAGGGCATTGATAATGTTAGCTTTAGCTTGAATGGGACTTCTAGTGTTCTCGGCCTGATTTATTTATTTTCTCGCCTTTTTCTCTATAGCTACACGCTATATGTGATTGATTATATGCTCTGCCTGGAACTTGGCGGATTTGTTTTAGATTTTATATGTGGTGAGTTATCTGAAATACTGCAAATATAGGGTGTCTGCTTTTTCGCTTATGATTATTTTCACGATTTGAGCACGTGCACAATGATTTGGTTGAATACACTCTGGTAGATATAATCACTGGTCTTTTAGTGGTACTATTCTTTCACAATCAAACCTATATCTTTATGTTCTTCTGTGGTCTTCACTTCTTGACAATTTTAAGGTTCTTTCTGTTCACTGGATGGATTTCTTAGTGTTCCTATCTTCTAGCTCTCTTAAATCCCACTATGGATGGCTACATTTGGCTACATTTCGGCTATATCAAATAAATAAAGAGGAATCATATCACACAAGACCTGGGCTGATATTGAATGAACTGACTAACTGATGTGAAAAGCCTTTTTTTGCTTGGGAACGGGACTTTACTTTGTGATTTGCCCTTTGTGTACCAGCGGTATCAAAGGATTTTGGATTCGTGGGTGGCCGTCTCTCAACTGTTCCCTTGAGCATTTTCTTGGATATTACTTGTATATATGTTATCTGACTACTATAATGGTGTTGCGCGAGCTTTAACCTAGCCACACCTCAGAGTTAAATATTCAAGCAAAGCAACACTGAGGATGACAAAGTCTACATGTTGCAGGCCACCCCGTGCATTCACACCATGCAGACACACATCACTACCTCAAACAGTGCGTACAAACATCTAAACACGGCACAGCTGAGCCATGTGATGGGCAGACAGCACAACATCATGCATGTTGGGGCGTACAAACACTAACACCAATGGACCAGGCCTGCAGCACACCACCCACAATGCCATTGAAATTCCCAGGACTGCAAAACATCAGTAAGTGCATGTATGTAATATCCGTGACTGCCACACCCAGCACAGGGGCCACTTACAACCCACTGCATCACAGTAACCACATCACGTACACCAGCGCAGGTACAGGCATGGTACACATGCAGCCACTCACAGACAAAATCAACCTTCACAGAATACTCACCCCTAGCTTGCTGTTGATGCTCCTTCAAACGTGTGTCCAGCTCAGGCTGTGTCACAGCCAAGATGCGGCACATCAGTGGTGTCAAGCTGCGTCGTGACAACCTGCCACTGCGAGGAGTATCCCCAGTGTCATCTCGGCAACGTTCTTTGCCAGTCGTGATATGTCGTCCCACCTCTTGTGGCAGTGGGTGCGCCGGCGGTTCGACACTCCCAGAGCCCGCACCTTGGTTGCAATGGACCTCCACACGGCCTTACGCTGGGTGTACCTTGAGCTGCAGGTGTGGGAGACAAGAGGGGAAAACATCAGTGACACACTCTCATGGTAAAACCTCTCCCTCTGAACAGTGGCATGACACAGACTCATCTCCACACGGCAGATATGGGTCATTGATGTACACTCATGCGAACCACACACGTATCACACTCTGTACAGTCAGTGATGTGTCCTTGTCACATTGGGCGTGGACAGTCCATGCCAGGTAGAATCACACAGAGATGGACAACGAGGACCCACACAAACAGTCACATGAACAATAACTGTCCAGAAACATGCATCACCAGATAGCTGTCACACCATATGGATGTGTACACAACACATGTCCATCCACCCTTCATGTCCATGCATTTAATGTGTGGGTTGCATACACCCCCTTAACAACTAGGAAACAGCATGTCAGCCAGTGCATTACACAACCCCACACTCTCAGGCACATACACCATCTGATCAACTACATGTGTGCCCCCTTGCACTCACACCCCACTGTTGGAGACTTACCACAACATTTGGGCCACCATATAGCCGTGGGTACTGTGTCAGCACCTCGTCCACCAGGACATCCAGCTCCTCGCTTGTAAATGGACTGGCACGGATCTTCTCCGTCCTAGCCATCACTGTGGACATGAGACGTCAGCGGCGGCAGTGGGCGGTGAGGGGTCTCAGGCAGCAGTCCCTGGAGGCAGCAGCAGGTGAGGGGTCTCAGGCAGAAGTCCCTGGAGGCAGCAGCAGGTGAGGGGTCCCAGGCAGCAGTCCCTGGAGGCAGCAGCAGGTGAGGGGTCTCAGGCAGCAGTCCCTGGAGGCAGCAGCAGGTGAGGGGTCCCAGGCAGCAGTCCCTGGAGGCAGCAGCAGGTGAGGGGTCCCAGGCAGCAGTCCCTGGAGGCAGCAGCAGGTGAGGGGTCCCAGGCAGCAGGCTCTGTGAGCAGTGGAAATGTGGTGCTCCCTTCCACACATATATAGGGCCCTGGACTCGTTTCAGTGGTCATAGTCTTCTGCCATTGGTGTTCCAGGTCAGCCTTTTTCAAAAGCATCCAATGACCGCCTCCGCGGGGGTGGAGCACGCCCACCGCGATATTAGAATCTGCATCATGCCACCGCGATAGCGGTCCCCATTGGCTGCAAGGGCATGGTTCATGGCGGTGTCACACCGCGGGGTCCTGGCCGGCGCTACCGCAGTGGTGCATCTTACAAATGCATCCTATCTCCGCATCCGCTGGGGCGGAGCACGCCCACCGCGATTTTTGAATCTGCATCATGCCACCGCGATAGCGGTCCCCATTGGCTGCAAGGGCATGGTTCATGGCGGTGTCACACCGCGGGGTCCTGGCCGGCGCTACCGCGGTGGTGCATCTTACAAATGCATCCTATCTCCGCATCTGCTGGGGCGGAGCACGCCCACCGCGATATTTGAATCTGCATCATGCCACCCCGATAGCGGTCCCCATTGGCTGCAAGGGCATGGTTCATGGCGGTGACACACCGCGGGGTCCTGGCCGGCGCTACCGCGGTGGTGCATCTTACAAATGCATCCTATCTCCGCATCCGCTGGGGCGGAGCACGCCCACCGCGATATTTGAATCTGCATCATGCCACCGCGATAGCGGTCCCCATTGGCTGCAAGGGCATGGTTCATGCCGGTGACACATCGCGGGTCCTGGCCGGCGCTACCGCGGTGGTGCATCTTACAAATGCATCCTATCTCCGCATCCGCTGGGGCGGAGCACGCCCACCGCGATATTTGAATCTGCATCATGCCACCGCGATAGCGGTCCCCATTGGCTGCAAGGGCATGGTTCATGGCGGTGACACACCGCGGGGTCCTGGCCGGCGCTACCGCGGTGGTGCATCTCACAAATGCATCCTATCTCCGCATCCGCTGGGGCGGAGCACGCCCACCGCGATTTTTGAATCTGCATCATGCCACCGCGATAGCGGTCCCCATTGGCTGCAAGGGCATGGTTCATGGCGGTGTCACACCGCGGGGTCCTGGCCGGCGCTACCGCTGTTTGATTGCCATAGAGTGACATGGGTGACTGGGATGTGGCTGGTGGAGCATGACAAACGCCATCTGCAGCTATGTGGAGGGCCATCACTGACACCAATGTGTCATGTGCAGCACATGACACACTTGCGTCAGTGGTGGGCATCGACACAGGTACAAATGGTGGTTGGCATGCTCCGCCACCCAATTCACGGACAGTATGTGCGTCCGCCATGGGGAATATGCAGCACAACATCGTACACTCTGTGTGTCATTGTGTTTATGGGGCACGTTTGAGGCACCTACGGACAGTTCTTGTGTGTGGATCAATGGGCATTACTGTGCTACACACAGTGGATACGTACAGTGGCACATGGCACAGGATAACATTGATATGGTCTCCTGTCACAAATGTCAGCCACTGTGTAACGTCTCACACCAAATGGAACACTGTACTCCATCATGTTGATCAATATTTACACACAATGTCGTATCTGCCATCATGCTGACCACTATCTCACACCTGAGCCCATGTGTTACACTGAAAACCCAGATGAACTCATTCATTCAGCATGACTGTCATCATTGGAAACAGATGGCACCCTGTTGTGTTATTGCTAGGACCAATTACATGCCGCATGTTATGTCTTTGTACACACTGGCAACTCCTGCAGTGTATGTCCACATGTACAGGGGGGGGCTCGACCCGCTAAAGCATGACGAGTACTTCAGCACCACACCTGGCATCCGTTGCATTATTATTGTTTGTCACTTGGGTAGACGGCCAGAGCAGATGTCTTTGCTACATGTCTGCCACCTGTAACCACAGGGACCTATGTGGTAGTGTCAGGTCTGTGCTCATGTTGTTTGGACTGTTGTATGTGAATCAGTGACATGTACATTTCAACAATGGTGCTTAGCTACACTATGTGTTTGAGTGTTGTGCTGTGTCCCGGTGCTACTCACCTGCCACCAGTGCATGTCCATTGTTCACATCAGGAATGTAGCGTTGGCAGATGGACTGCATGCACGGTTGTGGATTGTGCTAACTGTATGGAATATAGTATGCGACATTTGTCCACAGGCTATGGGTGTCCAGTTTTGCCCGTGCAATGTGTGTGCACTGATTAGCGGGAATTGTCTGCAATGTTGGATGGTCAGCACAAGTGGCACACGTGTGCAGTGTGTTGCCACCAACACTAGAGTATGTGCATGCTATGGGGTGCTAGCCATCCTTGCTCACCATCTATTCCAGCACTGTGTGGGTGGATCACATCTGCTGGTGTATCAGGATGGTGTGGGCACCCAAGACAGGTGAGATGTACCTTGACTGTTGTGCCTGTGACACTCATCCAACTCTGACATTTGGTCAATGTGAGGTACCAGTGTCCCACTACCCATGCACAGCCAGCATGTTTGTTAGATGTGGGATGTTGATTGTATGCTGTGTTGGGCCTGACAGCCTGTGTGAAATGAGGGTCAGGATGCATGTCCTTTGGGACATGTGGTGTAAAATTACATCCACTGGTGTCAGGTGTCTGAGCCAGTAGTCCATATGTCATGCATACAGTATGTTCATGCGTGGTCTTGTTGGCATACTAGCTTGGCGTTGTCCATGTAGTGTTGTATGTTTGTGTTGTGGCACTGTTCTGTCTTGAAACAGCTGGATGTGTATCACCAAGGTATGTGTTGTGGTGCACATGTGTCCTTGGGCAGTCCCTCCTTGATGCTGCATGTAAATGTCCAAAATGGGGGAAGATTAAGGGTGCATACAGGCCCTGCTGATCACGTCCCTCATCTATTGTTAATGTGTGCCACATTGGCTATCTGTGTGCTTGTAGAGAGTATTGGGCAGTGGGGTAATGGTGGCCTGTTACAGTGGTACACATACTCTGCACAGGCGTGACATCATCTGTCACTGTCCGACTTTGTATTCAAGTCAGCAGCAGATATGGCCTGTGTACTGATGACATTGGCACATGTATGGGTTTGGGATGTGAATGTCATTGAATTTGAGTGTGTTCGAAGTGGCACTGAGTACAAAGACAATCCCAATGATCCATCCACATTGTGTTGTTGATGTGTCCCCTGCAATTATTGTCCAAGGAGGTGTGGCAGGTACAGCAGCAACGTGGAAGCCAGCAGTGTCTCTGCTTCACACATGTCCTGTGTCATGTACACCCAAGGCTGAGTCCACCTCAGCTCGATATGTGACTCTTGGCATTCACATAGACAGTGTTCGTATTGTGTCCACTGACTGTGCACATCCATGACAGTTGTACAATTAATCTGTCTCATGTTGGGACAACACTGAATTGCACTGTGTGCTTTCAGGGATGACAGTCAATGTTAGCGCCGTGACAGGACAGACTTTATGAATTTGTGCACATCCTAATTTATGTTGCTATGACGTGTCCCCTTTCATCTCACCTAGGAGGCGACCTAATGTGTTTCGTACCTTCACCCTGCTGGCTAACATGGAGGATACCGACATCATAAGGCGATTCCGTCTGGATCGGACAAACCTCCTGGAACTTTGTGCACTATTGGAGCCACACCTGCTTCCACGCAGGACATACCCAACAGCACTCACGCCAACGGCAAAGGTGATGGCATTCCTACATTTCGTGGCTACGGGATCCTTCCAGCAAACTGTGGGCATTGCAGGGGGATGTCCCAACCAACATTCAGCATGGTGCTACGTGATGTCCTGTTGGCTATGATGCAACACAGGGACCAATTCATACATTTCCCCAGGCGGCATGAGTTGGCGGATGTGAAGGGCGAATTTTATGCACTTGGACACGTTCCTAATGTAGTTGGTGCAATAGATGGCACACATGTTTCCCTGATTCCACCCCAAGCACGGGAGCATATTTACCAAAATAGGAAACATTATCATTCCATCAATGTGCAGGTGGTGTGCCAGGCAGATATGGTCATCTCACACGTCTGTGCAAAGTTTCCAGGATCAGCCCACGATTCACATATAATGCGCAACAGCATTTTACCACAGCTGATGGCCAATCTGGCACCGGAGCGGGCATGGATTGTGGGTGAGTACAAAGGGTCGAGTCGTGTGCTGTTTGTGTGCCATGCTGTCCTCGGACACATGTCAGACACTCAATCTGTATGTGTCTGTCACACTTAGGTGACTCTGCATATCCCAACGGACCTTGGTTGCTGAGTCCACTTCGCAATCCCAGGACACCAGCTGAAGTGCGCTACAACAATGCCCATGGGAGGACACGTCGGGTCATGGAGCGAACATTTGGACTCCTGAAATCGCGTTTTCGATGCCTCGACAAGACCGGAGGGGCTCTGCAGTACTCACCCGTCAAGGTGTGTCAGATAGTGGTAGCATGCTGCATGCTACACAACCTGGCCGTGCGGAAGGGGATCCCCTTAATCCAGGATGATGATGACCAGCCACAGCCCCCACCTGCAAACACCCAAACGTCAAGTGACGAGGATAGTGGAGAGGAGGAAGGTGTTGGACAGCGTCAGCAGCTCATCAACAACTACTTCACTTGATGGTCAGTGGCAATGTCAATACTGGCTGTTGTCTGATGATGTTGTGCTTGGTGAATATGTGTATGTGAGTTTTGTGACTACAGCATGTTGCAGAGTCAGTGCTGGCTGCAGGTGTGTATGGCAATGGATCTTTTGACACAGCTACTTGATGTCTATGTTGGTACAGTTGCTCCTTGTGACATGTGCAGATTGTCGTACCTTGATGTGCTGTGTTGTGAGATGGTTGTCAGTCCGCCACCTGAGTAGCAACTGATGTTCTGTTGTGTTTTCCTAGGTCCCTTCAGCCTCTACTTGCCTGCGGAGTATCCCTGCTCCTGTGACATTGTAATCATGGGTGTGAGTTAACATACTGTGATGAACATGGAACAGTGACAACTACATTGGTGCGTTATTAGTGTTTATTTACAGTGGATACATGTGATGTAGATGTGGATATTGACAGATTTGTGAATGGTGAATAACAGATTTGTCAGTGATGGTAGATGAGACAATAGAGTATACATTAGATCAGTATGGCAACACAGTCCAACAGTCATTTGCCATTCCCACGCCATTGTGTGTGGGGACAGTCTGCAGGGTACACAGCAGGGTGTAGAGGGGTGCCATCATGGCTGGCTACTTGACTGGCTTTTGCCAGGTGCTTTGCCACGGGATGCTCCCAATGATTTTTCGGGCGGCCCCTTGCTCTTTTGGCAGGGGGGACACAGGTGCATGACCAGTGGTGTCTGATGAGTCCCCATGCTCGCTGGACGCAGGGGAGGGTGGGGGTCTGTCATCCTGCGGCACAACGGAGGGAGCTGTAGGTGTTGGCGGTGCCGCATGCCTGTCCCTGAGGACCCCCACTAGCTGGCCCAGGAGATCCCTGATTTGGCCCATGCAGGCCACGAGTTGGCCCATGCGGTTGTCAATTGAGCGCAGCATCTGTTGTTGCTCACGGGCATCCTGCTGAGCCTGCCTCAACTGTCCCTGGGCGTGTTCATAGGCCCCCACAACTCTGTGAATGTGTTCCAGTGATTCAGTGGCAGGGTCTTCTTCCCTTTGGGTCAGCCTTGTCCTCACACCTGGCCTGCTGTCACGGCCCTGTTGCCTCCCTCCTGTGGGCACCGGCCTACTCTCCCGTACCTCCGCAGTTGTTGTGGTCTGGTTGGCCTGTGGAGCAGGGCGAGTGTTGCAGGCAGCAGTGGTAGTGGTTGTGGTGGTGGAGGTGGTGGTGGTGGCACAGGTCGTTGCAGCAGGGCTCTGTGTTGATGTTGTTGCTGAGGGTGGTGGGGCTGTGGGGTCCTGGGACACATTACGCCCTGCCACACCAGATGGTCCGGGTTGGTCCTCCTCCTCCTCATTATCCAGGGAGTCTGCATCCGAGGGAGATGTTCGGGAGCTGGTGACTGGCTGTGCTGGTTGAGGTTGTCGTCCTCTGCAGTCAGTTGTTGGTCACCTGTGGGACAGGAAGTAGATGGTAATTGCCTTACACACCTCAGGGTTGCTGTGTTTGATGTCTCTTATTTACATGTTATGCTACACACAGTTGCCTTTTTCACACATTGTATGTCTGCACAGTGATGTGCCTCATGCCATGAAGTGGAGTTACATTCATCATTTCACAATGGTGTGACCTGTGATTGGTTAGCATGCCACACGTCTAGTATTGGTGATATCAATGTGAGGTTGTCATCTGACAACTGGCATGACTACAAGTTGATGTTCAGCATCTTTGCTGATCACTCTGCCTGGCAGACATTACCTGTGTGCATGGACTAGCCATTGTCATCACATGCATACCGTTGACATGTCCTGTGCTTGTATTTCTTTATACAGCAGACCATGCTAGTTTGGTTTTCCCATGGTCCTTCATAATCAGCTCCCATGTACGCTACAGAGGGAAGTCTGGGTGATGCATGTCAGAGGCCCGTTTACTTGGACATATTTGTTGAGAGTCACAGTTCTGTTTCTGTCACAGTTACGTACGCTGAGCTGTCTGCATCCTGTCAATGGCTGTGCTTTACTTTTCTATTTTTGGGTGAAGTAGAGCCTCATGTTGTCATGTCTCCCAATGCTTTTGTTGAGTGATGGTGGTGTACATGCACTGTCTGATTACCTGTGCAGTGTCACTTTGGTTTTTACTTACAGACACATGCTTCTGGGTGGGGTGCTCCATCCTGCTGAGGGGTGGGAGAGGGGGCCTGTTGGGAGTTGTAGTGCTGCCTCCAGATACACATTCCCCATCCCTGTGAAGATGGCTACCTACCTGTTAGGTGGTGGGGAGCGTTCAATGGCTGACACATGCTTCTGGGTGGGGTGCTCCATCCTGCTGAGGGGTGGGAGAGGGGGCCTGTTGGGAGTTGTAGTGCTGCCTCCAGATACACATTCCCCATCCCTGTGAAGATGGCTACCTACCTGTTAGGTGGTGGGGGAGAATTCAATGGCTGACACATGCTTCTGGGTGTGGTGCTCCATCAGGCTGAGGGGTGGGAGAGGGGGGCCTGTTGGGAGTTGTAGTGCTGCCTCCAGATACACATTCCCCATCCCTGTGAAGATGGCTACCTACCTGTTAGGTGGTGGGGGTGCGTTCAATGGCTGACACATGCTTCTGGGTGGGGTGTTCCATCCTGCTGAGGGGTGGGAGAGGGGGCCTGTTGGGAGTTGTAGTGCTGCCTCCAGATACACATTCCCCATCCCTGTGAAGATGGCTACCTACCTGTTAGGTGGTGGGTGTGCGTTCAATGGCTGACACATGCTTCTGGGTGTGGTGCTCCATCCTGCTGAGGGGTGGGAGAGGGGGCCTGTTGGGAGTTGTAGTGCTGCCTCCAGATACACATTCCCCATCCCTGTGAAGATGGCTACTTACCTGTTAGGTGGTGGGGGTGCGTTCAATGGCTGACACATGCTTCTGGGTGTGGTGCTCCATCCTGCTGAGGGGTGGGAGAGGGGGCCTGTTGGGAGTTGTAGTGCTGCCTCCAGATACACATTCCCCATCCCTGTGAAGATGGCTACCTACCTGTTAGGTGGTGGGGGTGCGTTCAATGGCTGACACATGCTTCTGGGTGTGGTGCTCCATCCTGCTGAGGGGTGGGAGAGGGGGCCTGTTGGGAGTTGTAGTGCTGCCTCCAGATACACATTCCCCATCCCTGTGAAGATGGCTACCTACCTGTTAGGTGGTGGGGGTGCGTTCAATGGCTGACACATGCTTCTGGGTGGGGTGCTCCATCCTGCTGAGGGGTGGGAGAGGGGGCCTGTTGGGAGTTGTAGTGCTGCCTCCAGATACACATTCCCCTTCCCTGTGAAGATGGCTACCTACCTGTTAGGTGGTGGGTGTGCGTTCAATGGCTGACACATGCTTCTGGGTGTGGTGCTCCATCCTGCTGAGGGGTGGGAGAGGGGGCCTGTTGGGAGTTGTAGTGCTGCCTCCACATACACATTCCCCATCCCTGTGAAGATGGCTACCTACCTGTTAGGTGGTGGGGGTGCATTCAATGGCAGACACATGCTTCTGGGTGGGGTGCTCCATCCTGCTGAGGGGTGGGAGAGGGGGCCTGTTGGGAGTTGTAGTGCTGCCTCCAGATACACATTCCCCATCCCTGTGAAGATGGCTACCTACCTGTTAGGTGGTGGGGGTGCGTTCAATGGCTGACACATGCTTCTGGATGGGGTGCTCCATCCTGCTGAGGGGTGGGAGAGGGGGCCTGTTGGGAGTTGTAGTGCTGCCTCCAGATACACATTCCCCATCCCTGTGAAGATGGCTACCTACCTGTTAGGTGGTGGGGGTGCGTTCAATGGCTGACACATGCTTCTGGGTGTGGTGCTCCATCCTGCTGAGGGGTGGGAGAGGGGGCCTGTTGGGAGTTGTAGTGCTGCCTCCAGATGCACATTCCCCATCCCTGTGAAGATGGCTACCTACCTGTTAGGTGGTGGGGTGCATTCAATGGCTGACACATGCTTCTGGGTGTGGTGCTCCATCCTGCTGAGGGGTGGGAGAGGGGGCCTGTTGGGAGTTGTAGTGCTGCCTCCAGATACACATTCCCCATCCCTGTGAAGATGGCTACCTACCTGTTAGGTGGTGGGGGTGCGTTCAATGGCTGACACATGCTTCTGGGTGTGGTGCTCCATCCTGCTGAGGGGTGGGAGAGGGGGCCTGTTGGGAGTTGTAGTGCTGCCTCCAGATACACATTCCCCATCCCTGTGAAGATGGCTACCTACCTGTTAGGTGGTGGGGGTGCATTCAATGGCTGACACATGCTTCTGGGTGGGGTGCTCCATCCTGCTGAGGGGTGGGAGAGGGGGCCTGTTGGGAGTTGTAGTGCTGCCTCCAGATACACATTCCCCATCCCTGTGAAGATGGCTACCTACCTGTTAGGTGGTGGGGGTGCGTTCAATGGCTGACACATGCTTCTGGGTGGGGTGTTCCATCCTGCTGAGGGGTGGGAGAGGGGGCCTGTTGGGAGTTGTAGTGCTGCCTCCAGATACACATTCCCCATCCCTGTGAAGATGGCTACCTACCTGTTAGGTGGTGGGTGTGCGTTCAATGGCTGACACATGCTTCTGGGTGTGGTGCTCCATCCTGCTGAGGGGTGGGAGAGGGGGCCTGTTGGGAGTTGTAGTGCTGCCTCCAGATACACATTCCCCATCCCTGTGAAGATGGCTACTTACCTGTTAGGTGGTGGGGGTGCGTTCAATGGCTGACACATGCTTCTGGGTGTGGTGCTCCATCCTGCTGAGGGTGGGAGAGGGGGCCTGTTGGGAGTTGTAGTGCTGCCTCCAGATACACATTCCCCATCCCTGTGAAGATGGCTACCTACCTGTTAGGTGGTGGGGGTGCGTTCAATGGCTGACACATGCTTCTGGGTGTGGTGCTCCATCCTGCTGAGGGGTGGGAGAGGGGGCCTGTTGGGAGTTGTAGTGCTGCCTCCAGATACACATTCCCCATCCCTGTGAAGATGGCTACCTACCTGTTAGGTGGTGGGGGTGCGTTCAATGGCTGACACATGCTTCTGGGTGGGGTGCTCCATCCTGCTGAGGGGTGGGAGAGGGGGCCTGTTGGGAGTTGTAGTGCTGCCTCCAGATACACATTCCCCTTCCCTGTGAAGATGGCTACCTACCTGTTAGGTGGTGGGTGTGCGTTCAATGGCTGACACATGCTTCTGGGTGTGGTGCTCCATCCTGCTGAGGGGTGGGAGAGGGGGCCTGTTGGGAGTTGTAGTGCTGCCTCCACATACACATTCCCCATCCCTGTGAAGATGGCTACCTACCTGTTAGGTGGTGGGGGTGCATTCAATGGCAGACACATGCTTCTGGGTGGGGTGCTCCATCCTGCTGAGGGGTGGGAGAGGGGGCCTGTTGGGAGTTGTAGTGCTGCCTCCAGATACACATTCCCCATCCCTGTGAAGATGGCTACCTACCTGTTAGGTGGTGGGGGTGCGTTCAATGGCTGACACATGCTTCTGGGTGGGGTGCTCCATCCTGCTGAGGGGTGGGAGAGGGGGCCTGTTGGGAGTTGTAGTGCTGCCTCCAGATACACATTCCCCATCCCTGTGAAGATGGCTACCTACCTGTTAGGTGGTGGGGGTGCGTTCAATGGCTGACACATGCTTCTGGGTGTGGTGCTCCATCCTGCTGAGGGGTGGGAGAGGGGGCCTGTTGGGAGTTGTAGTGCTGCCTCCAGATGCACATTCCCCATCCCTGTGAAGATGGCTACCTACCTGTTAGGTGGTGGGGGTGCATTCAATGGCTGACACATGCTTCTGGGTGTGGTGCTCCATCCTGCTGAGGGGTGGGAGAGGGGGCCTGTTGGGAGTTGTAGTGCTGCCTCCAGATACACATTCCCCATCCCTGTGAAGATGGCTACCTACCTGTTAGGTGGTGGGGGTGCGTTCAATGGCTGACACATGCTTCTGGGTGTGGTGCTCCATCCTGCTGAGGGGTGGGAGAGGGGGCCTGTTGGGAGTTGTAGTGCTGCCTCCAGATACACATTCCCCATCCCTGTGAAGATGGCTACCTACCTGTTAGGTGGTGGGGGTGCATTCAATGGCTGACACATGCTTCTGGGTGGGGTGCTCCATCCTGCTGAGGGGTGGGGAGAGGGGGCCTGTTGGGAGTTGTAGTGCTGCCTCCAGATACACATTCCCCATCCCTGTGAAGATGGCTACCTACCTGTTAGGTGGTGGGGGTGCGTTCAATGGCTGACACATGCTTCTGGGTGGGGTGCTCCATCCTGCTGAGGGGTGGGAGAGGGGGCCTGTTGGGAGTTGTAGTGCTGCCTCCAGATACACATTCCCCTTCCCTGTGAAGATGGCTACCTACCTGTTAGGTGGTGGGTGTGCGTTCAATGGCTGACACATGCTTCTGGGTGTGGTGCTCCATCCTGCTGAGGGTTGGGAGAGGGGGGCCTGTTGGGAGTTGTAGTGCTGCCTCCAGATACACATTTCCCATCCCTGTGAAGATGGCTACCTACCTGTTAGGTGCTGGGGGTGCATTCAGTGGCAGACACATGCTTCTGGGTGGGGTGCTCCATCCTGCTGAGGGGTGGGAGAGGGGGGCCTGTTGGGAGTTGTAGTGCTGCCTCCAGATACACATTCCCCATCCCTGTGAAGATGGCTACCTACCTGTTAGGTGGTGGGGGTGCGTTCAATGGCTGACACATGCTTCTGGGTGGGGTGCTCCATCCTGCTGAGGGGTGGGAGAGGGGGCCTGTTGGGAGTTGTAGTGCTGCCTCCAGATACACATTCCCCATCCCTGTGAAGATGGCTACCTACCTGTTAGGTGGTGGGGGTGCGTTCAATGGCTGACACATGCTTCTGGGTGTGGTGCTCCATCCTGCTGAGGGGTGGGAGAGGGGGCCTGTTGGGAGTTGTAGTGCTGCCTCCAGATGCACTTTCCCCATCCCTGTGAAGATGGCTACCTACCTGTTAGGTGGTGGGGGTGCATTCAATGGCTGACACATGCTTCTGGGTGGGGTGCTCCATCCTGCTGAGGGGTGGGAGAGGGGGCCTGTTGGGAGTTGTAGTGCTGCCTCCAGATACACATTCCCCATCCCTGTGAAGATGGCTACCTACCTGTTAGGTGGTGGGGGTGCGTTCAATGGCTGACACATGCTTCTGGGTGTGGTGCTCCATCCTGCTGAGGGGTGGGAGAGGGGGCCTGTTGGGAGTTGTAGTGCTGCCTCCAGATACACATTCCCCATCCCTGTGAAGATGGCTACCTACCTGTTAGGTGGTGGGGGCGCATTCAATGGCTGACACATGCTTCTGGGTGGGGTGCTCCATCCTGCTGAGGGGTGGGAGAGGGGGCCTGTTTGGAGTTGTAGTGCTGCCTCCAGATACACATTCCCCATCCCTGTGAAGATGGCTACCTACCTGTTAGGTGGTGGGGGTGCGTTCAATGGCTGACACATGCTTCTGGGTGGGGTGCTCCATCCTGCTGAGGGGTGGGAGAGGGGGCCTGTTGGGAGTTGTAGTGCTTTTTGTCTGTACACATGCATCCCAGTTGGTTTTGTTTAGCTTTGTGCTTTTTCAGGTTTAGTGGTGCTTACATCTGTGTGACCTGTTTTGGGTATTGTGGGTCAGACGAATGTCCTTTGGCCTAGGGGTTGTAGGTTTGAATTTGTGCAAGACGGTACATGGCAATGTGATGATATACATTGGTTTGTACTTACCAGCTTCCAGTCCCCGCGGATTCCTTCAAGACTCTCTGGATGTAGGATTCCAAGGACCTTCTCCTCCCACGGACTGTATGGTTTGGGTGGGATGGGAGTGCCTCCACCAGTCCCGTCAGCCAGCTGACGGTTCTTGGCCCTCTTCCTCTTCACCACGGTCTTCAGGTCATGCCACCGCTTCTGTATTTCCTGCTTGTTGCGGGGGTGGTCCCTACTGCATTGACCTTATTGACTATCCTCACCCACATTTGGGTTCTTGTGGCTAATGGGGTGTGTTGGACCATGTTGCCATAGAGTTGTGGTTCAACTCTTATTATCTCATCTACCATGACTGCAAGCTCTGCATCAGTGAATTTTGGCATTTTGTGTGGTGCCATGGTGTGTGCTGTGCAGATGTTCTGTGGTGCAGTTGTGTGGGTGTTGTGGGTGGTGTAGGTGGTGTGTGTGTTGTGGTGGTGCTGTGTGCAGGTTTGCCTCTCCTTTGTTCTCTGGGGTTGGGACCTTCAGTTGTGGAGTGTAGCAAAGGATTGTGGTCAGGGAGGGGCTAGTTTTATGCTCGGCTATGGGGGTGTGGCAAGCTGGTATGTTGCTGTCAGGTGTGTTGTGTGTGTTGTCCTGTGATTGGTTATTTTGAACTTTCTGGGGCTGTTGTCATTGGGCACTTTTGGTTTGTGTTGGGACAGGTCTACTTCAGTGTGTGCATTGTTTGGTTTTTTTTCGTTTTTTTCAACGTCCGCCATTTTTTTGCGGTTCCTCCGCAGCGGTTCCTCGGCAGCGGTGGCTATGCTGCAGCCCTTCCGCCGCCTATCGGATTCATCGCTGTTCGCGCACGATGCGGTCGGATTCACAGGTGGGTACCATGGTGGTGGCGGGGATGTCATAATGTCACGGGCGGTTACTCCGTGTGCATGGCGGCGGTTCTTGGCTTTTCCGCTGTGTATCCGGCCGTTGCGGTCGGATTTTCAGCTGGTCCGGCGTGTGCGGGCGGTTTTCGTTGTCTCCCGCCGCCGCGGACGGATTATTGTGGCGGTTCATCGTAATGTGTCCGGCGTTTTTCCCGGTGGCCATGCGGGCGGTTTTTTGCCGCTACCATGGCGGTCGGTATGTTTTTCCGACCGCCATCGTAATCGACCCCCTTGTTAGGGAAAATAATAAACAGGATGAGGGAGAAGCTTTTGCTTACTCATTGAGAGAAAAGGTGGGAGAAGTGCATGTTCATGTGCCACGGAACAAAAGTGAACTTGCAGCATTTCTGAACACATTCCCACAATTGAGAGACAAACTTATGCTGTGGTACCCACAAGTTGATGGATTTGTTGAAATTTTAAAGGAGTTATGCATTAATTTGGAAATGGTCTTTGACATTGCCATGCAGACTGAATTGTGGTTAGAATCTAAAGTTGTTGTGCAAAGGCCAGGTGAGGAGAGATTGATAAGGGTTTGCATGAATGTACCATCATTTTCTGTTGTTATTGAGAAAAACGTAGCAGTGATTATTTTCCTGAAGGGCAGAGTGCCAGCAAAGGATGTTGATTGGGTACAGATTAAAAGAACACAGGATGGAAGTAAAGGTGTTTTGGTCTGTGCAAATTCAGGTATGGATGTTGCACTGCTGGAAAAAGTATTCTTTTGCCATCTTTATAACAGATTAGAGCATTGGAAGAAGAAATTTTAATTTAAACATGATGCAGCAGTTGGAAATGTGCAAAAACAGAGAGAAATGCAGGTGCAAGATGTGTCAGCCAAGCAAATGCAAATATCAGTTCAGAAACAGGTACCAATGGCAGGAGTTTTTCAAGCACAGATGGTCCCACTAAATATGGAAAATGCTAAAATTAATTTAAATAAGTTGTCCAGAGCAAATGTGAATTATTTTCAGAAACAAAATCAGAACCCAGTTCAACAGGTTGCTATATTTGAAAATGAGAGTTTTAACCCTAACAATTCTGAATTTACCAAGTCCATTGTGAAAGTAGTGGAAGATCCAGACTTAATTGTAGGAATTGTAAAAGGAGAAATTACAAACCCAGTTTTAGAAGAATTTGCACCCAAAATAGGCCCATTTGAGGAAAATTGCCAAGTTGTTGTTTGTGACTCAGGCCTAGCAGGAAAACAATTGTTTTGCAAATTAAACAGCACAGATTACTGTACACCAGATGATGTTAATTTTCAGATTCCTGATGAGGATGCACATTTTAAAATGGCACAACAAGAGACAGCTGTAGCATTGTTTTCAGAAAAAACAGTTGAAAAATTACCTTCTGATTTGAAAGAAATAATAAACACAGAAGTAAGGGAGTTCACAGAGAAAGATGTCAGATTAATAAAATGTGCAGAACATGTCTTATTTAAATTAGAACCAGATGACATGTATTCAAGAACACCATCAGTTGTAGAAATGTTACCCATAATTGGAGATAAAGTGAGTAAAGTATTTTTGATGGAATTGATTGGAAGTTTATGTAACTTTCTGATCACAGGTTCACAGAAACTAAATAAAAAGAACAGATTAGTGCAGGAGATTAATAGCATAACTTTTCCATGTTGTCCTGTGGTACCAAATCCAGCCAATATATTTGTTCACATTCCATGTGCTGAAGAATGGCTTACTGTTAATGATTTTTGTCAAGTTCATGTCACAGTGCCATTGCATGAGAATAGTCAGGAGTACTGTCAAAAGAAAATGAATGTCTGGGACACATAATTGGAAAGGGAGGTAGAAAGGTGTCACCAAAGAGAGTGGAAATAATTCACCAGATAAATCCACCTCAAATTCAGAAAGAAGTCAGGAAATTTTGGGAATGGTTGGCTGCTGTAGAGAGTGGTTACTAAACCTTTCCCTAGTGGCTAAGCCTTTACTGAGGCTGACACACAAGAATGTGTCTGATCCGCTTCCATTGGACAACAATTGCACCAAAGCATTCCTAGAGTTGAAAGAGAAAAAGTGTCACGCCCGGCACTAGGAATGCAAGTTTATTTAAAAGAAAATACACCAATTTGCAGTGAGAGGGAGGGCTGCGCTCTCTCAGTGCCTGTTCAAAAACATGAATGTGTTCCAGGGTCTGTGATGTATTTCCCAATGACCTTTGATCCCAACATCAATGAAACTGAATATGAGTGTCTAGATGTCATGAAAATATGCATAAAGCCAAGATCAGACTTTAAGGATGAACGTCTGATTCAGCCCAACAATGTCCATTTTGTAGATGGCCCATATTTGAAAGGTAATAATGACACATTAAGAGCAGCACATGCTGTGCTTCCTATACATTATGTTGTCAAAGCTTCATGGCTTTCAGTAGTTACCTCAGCCCAAAATTCGAAATTGATTGCCCTTACCATAACATGCAGTATATCTGTTCAAATGGGAGTCACTGTTGTCATGGGAGAGAGAATTGCTAATTCAGTTGCACAAAATTGTGTTCTGTTAGCATATACATTCAATGGAATCTTCACAGGTGAATTAATAGAGGCTCAATAAATTGTTTCAGAAGCAGAACAACAGGGTTGTATCAGAACTGTTTTTGAAAAAAGTGACAACTGCATAGTAGCAAATGTGTTATTGCAAAAACTGATGCCAAGGTATAGATTGCCAGTTTCTCTGAAATCAGATCATAATGAGGTTTCAAAGATGATGAGTGCAGAACAACAGATTGGACAAAGATTCGGTTGTAGCCATCAGCCTGAAGTTTCAAGCATAATAAAGCAACACAAAGACAGCACAGAGTTACACTTTGCAAAAGACTGTGTTTCAGCATCACCGAAGTGGCTTGAAAATGAACATGCAAATGCACTTGTGAAAAACACAGATGAAAAGACTAGCCATTGCTGTGAAGGTCTGACTGATGTGGAGCGTGCAGTTTCTCACTAGATTGCAGCTGCTACACAAGATCTGCATAATGGACGGTGCAACGCTTTTGATCTGAGAGATGCTGTGAAATGGAAAGGCCTGTTCCAAATGATCCTGGCAAAGACTGTTGTGAAATGTGGTGGCCTTCCAAATTGGGTGCATGCCTCTCACACACGTATGGTCCTGTGTCCCTTTGATAAAACAGCTCCTCTTCAAGAAAAAATGCTGGCAGTGGTCAAAAGTCCACAGAAGAGGGTCAGTCAAGCTGTAAGGGAACACACAGAGTCTGAAGCAGCACTAGAGAAAACTGAAGTGGCACTGGAAAAGCAAAAAGTGGAAACTGACTCAGATGAAAGCGGTGTCCAAAGGGTGAAAGAGTCAGATGCAGCCTCTGAAGAAGAAATTAGTGCTGTGGGCCTACGAGTGGAGGTAGGAAAAAGCTGGCTGAAAGGGTATCCAAAACGTCTGAGTGGTCCTTTGAAAATCATTTGCACCCATAGCTGAAACATCTGAATCTGATCAAAGTGAAAATAAAAGTGAAAGGCTTGGATTGAAAAAGTGCAAAGAATTGATGGTGCTCTGTCAGAGTTTCTCAGCACCTGAGTCGTCAAAATGCATGGAAAAAGTACAAAATGCCACTTTGAATGAACTGTATGAGCCACCCTGATGGCAAGCTGGCGACAAAGAGAAAAAGAAAGGCTGAAACAATAACTGAGAATTGTCAAGAACTGAAGAGAAAAGAATCTTTGAATGATGAAAGAAGAAAAGAAAATAGAAAAGAGAACTGTCCTGTTGAATTTTCCTTTTATTATTTTAGTTACTTATTTTAGAGAAGACTAACAGTTCTAAGAAGCTACTTACAGAACTCTGCACTAAACTTTGAGCTTGGCTATATATGATCTGATTACAGACAAGACTTGTGTTTGCCTTAGAAATAGAAGTAAAATTGTTATATGCTCAGCTTTTGCAATAAAAATGTCACTTGTGAAAATAAATAAGTGTGATGATCTACAAATCATTTGAGGTATCATGATTTGTTATCATCAAAGGGGAGTTGATAGAGCTAGATTTCTCAAATTAAGCATTGCTTTATTTTTATGTTTCAGACAGACTGCATTTAAAAATGGCACACAAATTTTGGTGCAAGTGAAAACACATGGCACATGCCTAGTCCAAAGTTTTTTTAAAAGTGGCACTTTGGTGCATGCAGTGAAAAATATAAAATGAGGTTTGGTCATAAATGCTTTCAGTCTGAAATGCTTGTGCTGAATTAACATGTGTTTTTGCAGTGTAGAGAAAACTCGTGATTTCAGTGGTCTCTTTAGCTTTGAATCATGGAATGTGTTCTTTCTTCCCATCTCCTTTTCCTTGTAATCTACACTCCCTGTTCCTGTCTCAAGAGACTTTGGCTTTGTTGCATATTTAGACAATGCATATTCAGTTCATAACACATCTTTTTATAATGTGTATTAATTAACCATGCACCATCACTACACGGGGCAAAGCATTTGCATGAAAAGCTATCTAAAACATTAGAGCATGTTGCTATGAGTATGTATTAACTGTGTGCGCTTTCAAAATTTACACTAGTGCATGTTTTATGCTATGTTGTACATTGCACATTTTTTTTTTTTTTTTTGCATGTTGTGCACAAATAATAAGAAAAGCTGCTTTAACTAATCTAGGTTATCATTTATACAGGGTATTAGTATGGGGAGGTAAAACATAATGGGTTTTATTTCATAAATTAATACTATTTTTGTGTTTGTTTTGATTATGGGCCCACCATTAAATGGCTGCCTAAGAATCCAGCATGGCTGAGAATCGTGCTGAGAGACGCATGCGCAGATTATACCAGCAACATACTGCCAAGTGCCTCAAGTGAAGACCTGGTTCAAGGCCACCATGAACTGTACATTCTTGTTATCGTGCCAATGTACCAGTGTTTGTGGAATGTGTCCTTCCTGCGTGCGATATGACAGCAAGGAGGAAATAGACTGAAAATTTTTCCTAGTAAATGTTGCTAAAACATATAATTGTATTAATCATTCTTTGTTAAAACTGGTGTGGGTTGGATTTGCCAATGAGAACAGGATGGTGAGACCCTCGTCATCTAAGCTATCCAATCAGGGTGCAAGCTTTACTGAAAATTGCAACCTTATTAGTATAGTCAGCCAAGAATTAGAGTATAAATATGACCTCTTTAGGGGTCTTTGTTTTTTTAGTTTTTTTTAGAGGCTTTAGAAGCTTTAGCGGGTGCAGTCTGAGAGCAGATTGCGTCCGATGAGAGATAGAGGGAGGTGGGGGGCATAGGCTAGCCTTGCACGTCATATTTTGGGCAAGGTAGATCACATTCCTCTGTGGTCTGTGAAGGAGGGGCCTTTTCAGGAGCAGCGTCTCTCTGTGAACACAGAGAGGACAGATGAACAGACCAGGGCAGAGAGTGGAGCTGGATAGAACAGGATTAGATTTTGATGCTAAAACTTTTAAGTTCATGCTTTGACTAATTAATTAGTTTTGAAAAGATTTATTGGTCTTATGCATTTATTTCTCTTTATGGGAGATTTTTGCCAATTATTAATTATTGATTAGCCTTGCATAATTCACTCTTGAATTATATTTCCTGAACTTTCTTTGGAGAATTCTGATTGACATTTGATTGCCTCATTCCCTTCCTTTATGGAATGTTTTGTATGCAACCTATAATATGTTTTGTATTAATTCTATTTTTCCTATTTTCAATTCTGTAACCTGATTGATATTTGACTAATGAATAAAGGGTCAGAGAACTTTAACTTTTAACTAGAAAATAAACCCTTTAAAATACTCACAACTCTCTTTATTGGCTTAAATATTAATTGCATTTTTGATTTTTCATGTTTATGTAAATCTCCTGATGGTAATATACAGTGGCAAGGGTCCAGTACCTTTGCAGCGGTAAATTAGAAGGTAAATGAGGTTTTGCATTGAGAAATTACCGTGAAATTACCGCTGCATCAAGGGGAGGGGGCAAACTGGCAAAACACAGTGTAAGAGATAAATCTAGCCACCCAGAAAATGTTCAGGGTGGATCCACAGATGTCCAGCACTCTGGGCTTTATTCACAAAGATAAACTTACACTTTATTGTAAGTTTACAATTGTTCGCTATTCAAAAAGGGATTTATGAGTATTATCTTAATAAAAAGATACGTTTTTTGGGGGCGTGAGTAGCCGCCCAGCATGGCAGATAAGAGGTGAATGAGCTCCCGGGGTCAGCCCGTTCAATCTGCCAAACTCCACAGGAAATCGAGCACGCCTCACTCTCTCCCGTCAGACAAGGATGCCGCGGTCCCGACATGATGACGGAACTGCACCGAAGCCCTGTGCTGGGCAGAAGCTGAGAGTGGAGAGCCCCATGAGCACACCTGAGGCAAATAGAAGCAAAAATCCTGAATTACAGAAATCAGGACCACATCCCCGGAAAAACTGCCCGCTGTTGGTGGATAACCCAACTGTATAGATATTCCCTGACTTTACACTAGCGGTACAATGCCAGAGGGCTTCATTCTTATCAGTCAAGAACCGCTTTCGTAAAATGAGCCTAACTTACGCCTTACTCTTCCCGGCAAAGCTAACAGCGATTCTATGCCAAAAAATTCACTTTTTCACATCACCGGAAGAAGCATGGGCATAGATCGATCAGCAGCCTTCTGAGCAAGGGAGCATGAGGAACTCCCAAAACAACCCCTGGCTCAGGAGACAATGGATGCGGCCCAGACATACTGTGGCCCCAACCCCAAAGCAGATCTGGGAAGACTGGAGCTCAGCAGTGGCCGCAATGGCGACCTGGACCAGGCAATCTTTTCCAGAATCCACACGGTCCAGTGCAGAACCATCAAGCTCTGACCTGAGCAACTCAGGCTTCACTCAGTCAGTGTTACGCACAAGCTATGCTACGTATCACAAAACTGCTCATGGAAAAGTGGACAGTTTTTCAGTTACTGTGATAGACCAGCAAAGTTTTTCTGCCATTCTGGGAGTTGTTGTTGAGCGCGAGTTTAAGCCCGCCTAGATGGAAAGCGTTAATTGAGGCCCTAGTCCACGGTTCGAAGATACCAAGCCTACAGAGACCCTCTGGGCTCAGAGCTGTGTCAAGGTCCATTTCTCCACTTTCTCCGAATCGATACGACGAGCCAAAGTAAATATGTAGCCCTCACGTGGAACGTTTGGAGGTTGGGCAACCTGTGCAAATACTACAGAGTCCAAGCACAGCTGAGAAGACGTAATGCCAAAAATGATCTTCTTGCAGGAGACCCATTTGCTGGTGAAGGAAGTCAGTAAACTATGACACTGGTGGCATTGTCAACTGTATTGCACCATGTATTCCGCCTTTGCTAGGGGAGCGGCAATATGGATGAAGCCAACCGTGCCATTCCACACGGAGGTTGTAAGAGTTGATCCACAAGGCTGGTATATGCTGTTGCAAGGCCGACTGGAAGACTCTCCACTGGTCCACCAGCATCGATCATCCGACCTTCTTGATGACACTTTCGCAGAAACTGGTGGACTGGGCGGGTCTGCCCTGGCTACTGAGAGGCAACTTTAACTACCATTCACGCTCTCCACTACTGGACACCCCAGCCACCTCAAATACCAAAGCCCTGCAGAACTCGATACAGGTTTGGTTGTTAGCAGACTTATGGAGAATTCAGCACCCGGGAATGCAGCATCTCATTCATCTCCCCCACATGAGTTGCATGCCTACCTGGGCTACATCTTCAGCCCATCCGGTGACCAGGGGAGAGAGATACAGGCTATCTAACTGGCAAAACACTCTCAGACCACAAACCCATGGAAATGCAATTTTGCAGGAGATGGATACCAACTCCCATTCCCTTCTGGAAACTTCCACCACTATGGCTGGAAGGTCCAGTCATAAGAGACACCCTGCGCCAAGCTGCAGGAGGTTATGTTTGCACTAACGAGGGCACAGCATCGTCCCCCTTGGTTGAATAGGAAGCATTCAGTGTTGTGATGAGAGGGGTGTGCCTCCACAAAGGAAGCCTGAGGTGCGCTCCAAGCAGAACTAAAAGACTTGGTGGCATTCCTCCCATCACTAGAGCGGGCGTCTGTAGGTGACCCCTAAGTAAAGTCGGAGCTGCAGGAGGCGCAAAAACGTCAGGCTGCTATAATGGAACGACCAGGCCACGAGTCGGGGGTACACGCGGGTACACGGCGTCCACCCACTCTTTTCACAGGGTGGACGCCGTCCCCCCTGCTAAGAAGTTGGGCCCCACATAAATATGTTGAACTTGTCCCAGTGTAATTTAGAAACACCGGGACACGTTCATCAGCTCCTGCACGTTGTCTGCTTTCGATTCCCAGCAGCAACGTGCAGGCAGGGAGGGGGCTTTTTTTCCACTACAGCTGGGCAATCATAAAGACAAAAGGTAAGGGGCCATCAGGCATCCTTTTGATGGAGTGTGGGACTGGAGGCGTCCTGGAATCTCACAAATGCAAATACACCCGGGAGAAAACAAAAGGACACAGCTTGTTATCTCTTCACAGTTACATAAGAGATGCATGCTTTTTACTTTGTTTTATATAAGTGCATGCACTGTAAGAATGTCAGATGGGTTGGTCTGTCTCAGTATTTACACAAATACCAATTTAAATAGCACTTTTTAAATTTATTTTATAGTGCTACTAATCCCAATGCAGAGTGTTAGAGCACTTTACATAACATACACATTATCCATTCAAAATAAATCATGTAAGTGCGTAAATGAATGGACAAGATGTGTTACATGAGACAGTCAGGGTACAAGGTGTAGGAGTCAAATACACTTCATAGCTCACTGTGGTCTACTAGAAGGATTACAATTTATTAACTGCAAGTAAAAAAGGATCTCAGTGTTCATAGCAGTAATTCACTTACCTATCTACATAAAATAAAAATCTGTGATCTGCATGTTACATGATATGTTTTGCAGGAGACAACTTTAAAATAAAAACATATTTTATTGCATTTTCAGTTGGCATATGTTATAACATACACATATGAGAGCATCACTTCCAATGAGGTCACTTCCTGTGATGCCACGTGGAATGTCATGCGTTGTGACGTCATATGCTTTGATAGCACGTGTCATGATGTCACTTGCATACTGCCTGACTCGGTCAGTCCCCCACTTCTATTTTTAGGACTTGTGCCCTGGGAACAACTCCGATGCTGAGGCTATAACTCATACAATGAGCGCTCTCACGCCAAAGGTGACAGAGCGGGGAGCCTGCTGGCATGGGTAATCAGACCGCAGCAGACTAGCTCACCCATAACATCTATACATACGAGGGAGGGCAGAGAGGGCAACATGCAAGCAGACATTAACAAAGTACTCCAACACTATAAAGGGCTATACTCCTAGGCCACACCAACGGAAGATGGAAAGACGGAAGCTTTCCTTCTGGAACAGCGGTTCCCTACCGTGCCTGGAAAATTGTGGGAGAGTCTAACTGCCCTGATTACGGATCAAGAAATAAGGGAAGCCATCCGGAAACAGTACTATGCAGCTTTTCCGGTGACCAATGAGGCAATAGTGACATCACTCCTGAAACCGTGGAATAGTGGCATCTCTCCTGAAACCAGGGACGCAACCGGCTGAAATATCCTCATATAGCCCCAACTCTATCCTAAATGCAGATTACAAAATCCTAAGCAAACATTTCACTGGGAGACTTCTTCCACTTGTCCCCCTGATGATTCATAGTGATCAAAAGAGATTTATCCTGGGGAGGAACACTACTCTCAATATTAGGAGACTGAATGTTATGTTATGTTATGTTAAAGATATTTGCTATATCAAGTGAAGACCTGGTTCAAGGCCACCATGAACTGTACATTCTTGTTATCGTGCCAATGTACCAGTGTTTGTGGAATGTGTCCTTCCTGCGTGCGATATGACAGGAAGGAGGAAATAGACTGAAACATTTTCCTAGTAAATGTTGCTAAAACATATAATTGTATTAATCATTCTTTGTTAAAACTGATGTGGGTTGGATTTGCCAATGAGAACAGGATGGTGAGACCCTCGTCATCTAAGCTATCCAATTAGGGTGCAAGCTTTACTGAAAATTGCAACCTTATTAGTATAGTCAGCCAAGAATTAGAGTATAAATATGACCTCTTTAGGGGGCTTTGGGGTTTTTTTTTTTTTTTTTTAGAGGCTTTAGAAGCTTTAGCGGGTGCAGTCTGAGAGCAGATTGTGTCCGAGGAGAGATAGAGGGAGGTGGGGGGCATAGGCTAGCCTTGCACCGTCATATTTTGGGCAAGGTAGATCACATTCCTCTGTGGTCTGTGAAGGAGGGGCCTTTTCAGGAGCAGCATCTCTCTGTGAACACAGAGAGGACAGATGAACAGACCAGGGCAGAGAGTGGAGCTAGATAGAACAGGATTATATTTTGATGCTAAAACTTTTAAGTTCATGCTTTGACTAATTAATTAGTTTTGAAAAGATTTATTGGTCTTATGCATTTATTTCTCTTTATGGGAGATTTTTGCCAATTATTAATTATTGATTAGCCTTGCATAATTCACTCTTGAATTATATTTCCTGAACTTTCTTTGGAGAATTCTGATTGACATTTGATTGCCTCATTCCCTTCCTTTATGGAATGTTTTGTATGCAACCTATAATATGTTTTGTATTCATTCTATTTTTCCTATTTTCAATTCTGTAACCTGATTGATATTTGACTAATGAATAAAGGGTCAGAGAACTTTAACTTTTAACTAGAAAATAAAACCCTTTAAAATACTCACAACTCTCTTTATTGGCTTAAATATTAATTGTATTTTTGATTTTTCATGTTTATGTAAATCTCCTGATGGTAATATACAGTGGCAAGGGTCCAGTACCTTTGCAGCGGTAAATTAGAAGGTAAATGAGGTTTTGCATTGAGAAATTACCGTGAAATTACCGCTGCATCAAGGGGGAGGGGGCAAACTGGCAAAACACAGTGTAAGAGATAAATCTAGCCACCCAGAAAATGTTCAGGGTGGATCCACAGATGTCCAGCACTCTGGGCTTTATTCACAAAGATAAACTTACACTTTATTGTAAGTTTACAATTGTTCGCTATTCAAAAAGGGATTTATGAGTATTATCTTAATAAAAAGATACGTTTTTTGGGGGCGTGAGTAGCCGCCCAGCATGGCAGATAAGAGGTGAATGAGCTCCCGGGGTCAGCCCGTTCAATCTGCCAAACTCCACAGGAAATCGAGCACGCCTCACTCTCTCCCGTCAGACAAGGATGCCGCGGTCCCGACATGATGACGGAACTGCACCGAAGCCCTGTGCTGGGCAGAAGCTGAGAGTGGAGAGCCCCATGAGCACACCTGAGGCAAATAGAAGCAAAAATCCTGAATTACAGAAATCAGGACCACATCCCCGGAAAAATTGCCCGCTGTTGGTGGATAACCCAACTGTATAGATATTCCCTGACTTTACACTAGCGGTACAATGCCAGAGGGCTTCATTCTTATCAGTCAAGAACCGCTTTCGTAAAATGAGCCTAACTTACGCCTTACTCTTCCCGGCAAAGCTAACAGCGATTCTATGCCAAAAAATTCACTTTTTCACATCACCGGAAGAAGCATGGGCATGGATCGATCAGCAGCCTTCTGAGCAAGGGAGCATGAGGAACTCCCAAAACAACCCCTGGCTCAGGAGACAATGGATGCGGCCCAGACATACTGTGGCCCCAACCCCAAAGCAGATCTGGGAAGACTGGAGCTCAGCAGTGGCCGCAATGGCGACCTGGACCAGGCAATCTTTTCCAGAATCCACACGGTCCAGTGCAGAACCATCAAACTCTGACCTGAGCAACTCAGGCTTCACTCAGTCAGTGTTACGCACAAGCTATGCTACGTATCACAAAACTGCTCATGGAAAAGTGGACAGTTTTTCAGTTACTGTGATAGACCAGCAAAGTTTTTCTGCCATTCTGGGAGTTGTTGTTGAGCGCGAGTTTAAGCCCACCTAGATGGAAAGCGTTAATTGAGGCCCTAGTCCACGGTTCGAAGATACCAAGCCTACAGAGACCCTCTGGGCCCAGAGCTGTGTCAAGGTCCATTTCTCCACTTTCTCCGAATCGATACGACGAGCCAAAGTAAATATGTAGCCCTCACGTGGAACGTTTGGAGGTTGGGCAACCTGTGCAAATACTACAGAGTCCAAGCACAGCTGAGAAGACGTAATGCCCAAAATGATCTTCTTGCAGGAGACCCATTTGCTGGTGAAGGAAGTCAGTAAACTATGACACTGGTGGCATTGTCAACTGTATTGCACCATGTATTCCGCCTTTGCTAGGGGAGCGGCAATATGGATGAAGCCAACCGTGCCATTCCACACGGAGGTTGTAAGAGTTGATCCACAAGGCTGGTATATGCTGTTGCAAGGCCGACTGGAAGACTCTCCACTGGTCTTGGGCAGTGTCTATTCCACGAGCATCGATCATCCGACCTTGATGACACTTTCGCAGAAACTGGTGGACTGGGCGGGTCTGCCCTGGCTACTGAGAGGCAACTTTAACTACCATTCACGCTCTCCACTACTGGACACCCCAGCCACCTCAAATACCAAAGCCCTGCAGAACTCGATACAGGTTTGGTTGTTAGCAGACTTATGGAGAATTCAGCACCCGGGAATGCAGCATCTCATTCATCTCCCCCACATGAGTTGCATGCCTACCTGGGCTACATCTTCAGCCCATCCGGTGACCAGGGGAGAGAGATACAGGCTATCTAACTGGCAAAACACTCTCAGACCACAAACCCCTGGAAATGCAATTTTGCAGGAGATGGATACCAACTCCCATTCCCTTCTGGAAACTTCCACCACTATGGCTGGAAGGTCCAGTCATAAGAGACACCCTGCGCCAAGCTGCAGGAGGTTATTTTTGCACTAACGAGGGCACAGCATCGTCCCCCTTGGTTGAATAGGAAGCATTCAGTGTTGTGATGAGAGGGGTGTGCCTCCACAAAGGAAGCCTGAGGTGCGCTCCAAGCAGAACTAAAAGACTTGGTGGCATTCCTCCCATCACTAGAGCGGGTGTCTGTAGGTGACCCCTAAGTAAAGTCGGAGCTGCAGGAGGCGCACAAACGTCAGGCTGCTATAATGGAACGACCAGGGCACGAGTCGGGGGTACACGCGGGTACACGGCGTCCACCCACTCTTTTCACAGGGTGGACGCCGTCCCCCTGCTAAGAAGTTGGGCCCCACATAAATATGTTGAACTTGTCCCAGTGTAATTTAGAAACACCGGGACACGTTCATCAGCTCCTGCACGTTGTCTGCTTTCGATTCCCAGCAGCAACGTGCAGGCAGGGAGGGGGCTTTTTTTCCACTACAGCTGGGCAATCATAAAGACAAAAGGTAAGGGGCCATCAGGCATCCTTTTGATGGAGTGTGGGACTGGAGGCGTCCTGGAATCTCACAAATGCAAATACACCCGGGAGAAAACAAAAGGACACAGCTTGTTATCTCTTCACAGTTACATAAGAGATGCATGCTTTTTACTTTGTTTTATATAAGTGCATGCACTGTAAGAATGTCAGATGGGTTGGTCTGTCTCAGTATTTACACAAATACCAATTTAAATAGCACTTTTTAAATTTATTTTATAGTGCTACTAATCCCAATGCAGAGTGTTAGAGCACTTTACATAACATACACATTATCCATTCCAAATAAATCATGTAAGTGCGTAAATGAATGGACAAGATGTGTTACATGAGACAGTAGGGTACAAGGTGTAGGAGTCAAATACACTTCATAGCTCACTGTGGTCTACTAGAAGGATTACAATTTATTAACTGCAAGTAAAAAAGGATCTCTGTGTTCATAGCAGTAATTCACTTACCTATCTACATAAAATAAAAATCTGTGATCTGCATGTTACATGATATGTTTTGCAGGAGACAACTTTAAAATAAAAACATATTTTATTGCATTTTCAGTTGGCATATGTTATAACATACACATATGAGAGCATCACTTCCAATGAGGTCACTTCCTGTGATGCCACGTGGAATGTCATGCGTTGTGACGTCATATGCTTTGATAGCACGTGTCATGATGTCACTTGCATACTGCCTGACTCGGTCAGTCCCCCCACTTCTATTTTTAGGACTTGTGCCCTGGGAACAACTCCGATGCTGAGGCTATAACTCATACAATGAGCGCTCTCACGCCAAAGGTGACAGAGCGGGGAGCCTGCTGGCATGGGTAATCAGACCGCAGCAGACTAGCTCACCCATAACATCTATACATACGAGGGAGGGCAGAGAGGGCAACATGCAAGCAGACATTAACAAAGTACTCCAACAGTACTATAAAGGGCTATACTCCTAGGCCACACCAACGGAAGATGGAAAGACGGAAGCTTTCCTTCTGGAACAGCGGTTCCCTACCGTGCCTGGAAAAATGTGGGAGAGTCTAACTGCCCTGATTACGGATCAAGAAATAAGGGAAGCCATCCGGAAACAGTACTATGCAGCTTTTCCGGTGACCATTGAGGCAATAGTGACATCACTCCTGAAACCGTGGAATAGTGGCATCTCTCCTGAAACCAGGGACGCCACCGGCTGAAATATCCTCATATAGCCCCAACTCTATCCTAAATGCAGATTACAAAATCCTAAGCAAACATTTCACTGGGAGACTTCTTCCACTTGTCCCCCTGATGATTCATAGTGATCAAAAGAGATTTATCCTGGGGAGGAACACTACTCTCAATATTAGGAGACTGAATGTTATGTTATGTTATGTTATGTTAAAGATATTTGCTATAGAGCACGTCTCACCCGGGGGCATCTCGGCGCTGTTTCGGATCCTGACAGACCCTGGGGGCCCTATCAAGTCATAGAGAGAGCCCCCAGGGACTAAACCAGAGTGGCATGTTTATCTTTGGAATTGAGCAGGTGTTCAACACACTCAGATGACCATGCTTATTCAAAATACTAGATCATTTCAGGCTCCACCACCAACTGCTCCGATGGATTAGGCTCCTGTATAGTGAGCCCGCGGCTGGGCCAAAACTGGCCAGGACATTTAGGGAATGTATGAAATAGCTAGGGGTAGATGACAAGGCTGCCCCCCCACCCTAGCTATTTGCACTGACCATCGACCCCATGGCCATGTGACTTTGGAGGACTGGCCCAATTTGAGGTATTTCTCTGGATACCACAGCGCCTGCTGTATCGCTCTACATGGATGGCATGCGAGATGTCCGAGATGTAGAGAGGTGATGGACGGTGCAGGTAAGGGTGGTGGGGCAGGGGGATGGAGGAGTTGACAGACAACAACGAGGGAAAATAAAATGTAAGAAAAGAAAACCTCTTACCTTGCGCTCGCCGCATCACCAACTCAGCAATGCAGCGAGCGCAAGGTAAGTGGTTTTCTTTTTTCAAATGTTATTTTCCCTTGTTGTCGTCTGTTGACACCCCCTCCACTGCCCCACTGCCCAACCGCTCCATTACTCTTACCTGCACCAGCTGTCAATGATGTAAAGACCAATCTCACCACGATTCCTCGGGATCTTGCACCATTTGCCTTGGTCTCTGGTTTAAGGGAATAAACTGTTCTTCCCTGGAGAGAAAAGAGAGCAAGGGACCCCCCTGTTACTGGGCAATGCAATAACCCTATCCGAAAAGGGCTTAGAATACACAGGCGCTAAAGAGGCACACGCACCTGCACACCCCTTGAGTGGGTTCCCAACAGAGGTGGACCCTCTTACAGCCCGGAAGTTGGAGGCAGGGGAGGAAGCTGGCCTCCGCACAATGGACGATCTCTACCAGGAGGAGGAACTCATGGACTTTTCCACGCTGCACACCTAATATGATCTCCCACGGGCCAGTTTCTCAAATATGAGAGAATCAGAGGATCCATTTGAAATCGGTGTCGAAAGACCCTGCATATACCCCCTCAAATGTTCTATTGCAAGTGCTACATACTATGGGGAATGGCTGCAGATTGATAACCTGGCTATCTGGAGCAATCAGAGAGCACCCCAAAGCTTCTCTAAGCCCTTCAAGGAGACGTGGAAGGGACTATCAGTGAGCGTATCACATGACAAGGATGGCAGAGGGCCTTGGAATGCCTCTGAAGGATTTCTCGAAATGCTGGATTCTGTTTTATTCAGTTAAATGTGGTCCATAAGGCATATTTGAAGCGCCAGAATATTGGCCATTTGTTACAAGGGGCAAGTGCTGAAGGCATCCGTTGCCATCACTCTCCTGCAGACTTCAAGCATGTCCTATGGAACTGCCTGTTGCTAAGAGAATACTGGGAATCAATCCAGACCATAATAGCAGCTGTAACGAACAGATCAAAGTTGATGTCAGTAGAGGCCTACCTAGTTGGCACATCCTGAGATCCTCCCGACACAAAGTCACTACGAGGTTTGCTGATCTTCTACTCCTATTGGCCAATCAAGGCATTACCATGCGATGGAAGTCCGCTCGCCCCTTGTAGGCTGTCCTGGCAAATGGACGCCATTTTCTGGGCTTAGGCAGAGGTAAGGGAGCCCCAACGGAAGAAAATAGAGGTCTTCAATGACACCCAAATGCAACCAGTGGGATGCTCTAATAAAAGCCATCAAACATTATGGGGAAGAGGACAAATGTCCTCCGTAAAGGGGGAAGGACCTGCTCCCCCGGAAAAGACTGGACCCGCAGAGGTAAGCCCTAACAGAAACCCTCACAAGGAGGGCGCCCGTCCTTTAAGAAAGCCCCTACCAGCATGGAGTTACAGGCTCCATGTGCGGGACAATCATGAGACCGGGCCACCCACAAATGGAGGGTGAAATCAGGCCCCAGCTAGCATGCATTCAAAATATCCCCCCTCAGTATGGGCATGGTGAGGTGCTGGACCCAGGACATACTTGAACTGCACAAGTGACCCGGTGGGTTGGAGTGGGTGGGAGAGAGTTACAGTTAGTTGAATTGTTTGTGAATAACTGAATGGGTAGCAGACACAAGTCTTCAGAAAGTATTAGAGGGAACAGCAACATTTGTCTTCACCTTATAATTGCAATGTCTGTAAACCCTTCCTAGACAATACTGCAACACTTGCTTTGAATTATATCTCCGTCAACGGCGGTGTAGTGTGTTGTATGAAAAAACCCATATAGCTCATTAAAAAAAAATCCTCAAAGCAGGATATGCTGATGTACCTGTTTGCCTTTGGCATACTTACCTAACGTTGGTGCAACGCGCACCGTTCTAGTGAAAAGAGCAGCAAAGCCGCTCAGTAGTGCTTTTACATTCTAATATGATTGAAACCCAAAAGGAAGAAAAGGACAAAGACCCAGCAAGAAGGGGGATCCACCTCAGTCACTCTGCGGATTTCATATCTCATTACAGGGTTCAGTGATTGAAAGGTTGTACAGAAAAGCAGACCTAGTCCTGGGAGAAGATGGATTTTGCTGGAATATGCTAAACAATGGCATAAAATAGAGTAGGGTTTCCACTCTACTATGAATTCTGGGGCCAGATTTACAAAGATTTCGCGTCAGGGATGGGTCACTTTTTTGATGCCGCCCAACACAAAATCCTTTTTTGGTAGTTACACAGCCACACAAATGTTGATCTGCGTGGCTTTGTAAGAAAAAGTAATACAATGCAGTGCAGGTTGGGCTGGTGTCACGAAGAGAAATATCTTCATTTCTCCTCATTAGTTCCTCTTTGCATTACCCAGCATGCATGCAGGTAGGAATTAGCCTAAAGCATAGTTTTTGTACAGGAAGATTCCTCCCAAAAGCTATCCTGATCATAACGCAGGCACCCTTGCACTATGATGCAGGGGTGTCTGTCTCTAGGCAGCCACAAGTGCACTGGCACATGGAGAAACCAGAACTGCACCATTACTATGAAGATATAGCAGAGTTCTGCTCTCTCCCTTTCAGGCAATGCAGCTTCAGTTGCTGCGCTACTTTGTGTGAAATGTCAGTAAATTTGGCCTTTAATCTATTCTACATTGAAATTCAGTTTACAGACCTCTAGATCAAAATGTTCAGAATTCTGAGATCTGCAGAAAAGGGCTGGACCTTTCTATTTTATCTGAATCGTGGCTAACGTTGCAGAAAATGCCTCATCCTCTGCATCTGACATATTTTCTGATCACTTCAGCCAAGATCTCAATCATAGTCAAGTCTATAAAACCAACAGCCAATGTCTATTCCATCCTAAAATGAAGTTCCATTTCAAGATTGTGCCTATCACCATATGGTGCAGATGTGACAGACCTGGATCAGGGTTGATGCATTTATTTTCACTGAGGGAACAGCATTTCTGTTTGAGGTGCAGTCGTCATCATATTTACATTTTCATTCTGGTAATGGAGTACTGCAAATGGTGCATGGACAAGGACACATACCTGGTTTTGCTGTGACAGGGAAAAAGAAGACTATCAATGTATAATAACACAATAATACAACTAATAAGCATTATGCCTCGAATTGATTTGTTTTTTAGCATTCTGCGTTTTTGGATAGGTTTTCCAGCATAGTCATACAGGCAGAGGTTCTTTCCCTTCATCCGTTGCATGTGTGTGTGTTGGGGGTTCAACATTGTGTCACAGTAGAGCTGCCTATTCATTCCTCGCCGTCCAGCAGCAGGGCATGCTTCTATTCTGGAAAGTAGATGGAGATTCTGTAAATCAGCTAAAGCTCACATCAGATCAACAGGAAGTTGCAATTACTTGATGCAACAGTTCTCTGCCCTGTTTTGCTGACTTGGGGGTTCACAAACTGGTGCACTTCTAATATTACCTCTGGGAGAGCTTACCTTCTACATGCAAATAATTGACTACAATAAAAGTGACAAACTCAAGATGTTGAAGTCCCAACACCCCAAGGACCATCAACCATCAGTATTCCACTTTAATATCGACCACAGAATATTGTTCTACCAGAATATCGTAAGCAAAAAAATCGAGGCCCAAATGTTGTGACAGTGTAGGTTTACTTTACTTCACTCCACATCTACGTACCTTGCCAATACCTCCCTCTCTCTTTCTTAGATAGATCAATCGATCGATAGAATAGGTTAGTCTGTACCCTTCCTCTCTATATATTTACCTTCTTGATACTTTGGTCCTTGATAATCTGGTAGTACAATGTTAGTACAATATTTCAACACACAATCGGTCCAACAGTTCCTGGCCAAGCATTGTCCTTCATTGGGTATCAAACGTGTTTGGTTATGTGTGGGATATAGAGTTCATCCACTACATCAAGCTGATTCACTTTTGATAGGTGAAGGTTTGCCAATTTTCTCAGTAGGTCAGAATTTGCAAAATGGCTATAGGAGATTGCCATTGCTAAGGTTTCTGTGGAATGATCTGGGCTGCTTCCCCTGATGGATACCGCAAGTTAAATGTGGTGCTTTTTTGGTGCAAACTCCAGGATTCCAGAGGTTAGTTAGTCAGGTACTGGCCAGATAAGAATAATTTAGCGTTGCCTGCCTCTGTGGCATTGATGTGTTTAGCTCCATCTTGGTTGAGCACCAAGCTTTAGAAAGAGATTCAGGCATTCCAGCAAGCAAGTTTGACCACCACAGAAAATACTTGCCTGATAGAGGGACCCGTAGGGCATTGCAGCGCCGGCCCGACGAGGAGCAGACGCCCGATGATGAAGCATGACATCCTTCGGGGTGTGTGAGGTCAACAAGAGACAAGACATCGTGCTTGCCTCTTACTAGTGGTTCCGATACCTAGGACTTTTCTTTCATCTCCTCATTTTTCCCTCTTATCTCTCTTTTGTTACGGTGAGTGGGTGACTTACAGCACCCCTACCTTTGGAACAGTTACCCTCCATTTGGTATTGTATCTGGACAATCTTTGTCACTTTGGCATGCATCAGGACAAGGTCTGGCAGTAAAGCAGCCCTCTCTGTTGTAATATGGGCAGCTCCAGTACTTGCCTGTAACCGAAGAGTTTCACTAGGAAATCAATGACTTACAATTTTCTTCTAGACTTTTAGCTCAGCATGGACATGCAGCAATGTTTAACTATAGCACAACTTTTTCTGCAAGTGGGGCAGCATCTATCCTCTGCCATGTGTCATGTCAGGAGATTGAAAGTCTACTGTGGTAAACTTTAAATGGGTCCTAAATCTGCACCACTTTCCTAATAATTCTGCAGGAACTGTAATTTTACCATTTCCTGGCATTATACATTACTCAGCTCTTACAGCCTGCATGCCACTGGGCATTCATCCTACCACGTGTCAAGTGAGTCATTCTCCTTGGTTTGAACAGACTCTTAACCGGATGTCAGAGAATTGGTGCTCATGGACCCACTGGCTTGGGGCAGCTCCGTCTGGCTCCATCGTGCTTTTTTTCTCTCTTTCACGTCGCGGGATAACACACACAGAAATAGACTCACCAGGACAAATTAGGGTAGAAATCTGGCTGACACACTGTTTTGAATACTACAGTGGGGTGGTTAACCTTTAAAAACATCAGAAGAATTTTAAGACAAAAACACACTTGGAGTTAGATCACATTTTGCAAAAAGTTGTGCAGTTTGACACAGCATAGTTTTGACCGTGTTGTTTATAGTTTGGTCTGTGTATATTAAGGTGTTGGCTTTTTCCCCAAAACAATGTGTGAGAGAGGTACACAACCCTGGCAGGGACATTGGGCCTAAGTTTGTATAATGTATTTTGGTGTACAAGGCAATTGCAAATGATTTGCTGAAAAGACAAAGGGGACTGTTGCAGACTATGTTTCCTCCCAAGGGGTTCTCATTAGTGTTATTGTGTACATGTGCATTGCTTTTCATATCAGAGGTTTTAACAGTGCAAAGGAAGCACAGAGGGCATAGCTCCCAATTTTATGCTATGTTAAGGCATTTACAGAGTGTCTGATGCCAATGGAAGGGCGCCTTGGTGCTAAGATGCCTAGCGGCTCAGTGGCTCCTCCTCCTTATTTAATAGATGGAAGACCTGAAGAAGAAGTAGAGGCATTACCTGACTCGAGATATCATTGAAGGGAACTGTAGTACCTAGTAGCATGGAAGGGGTATGTTGGGAACCAGCAGCTTTTGCCCATGCCCTGAAACTGGTAAAATCATGCCGTAGAAAGTTTCCCCATTTAGTCCAGGCCTAAATGAACTGTGGGGGCTTTGGGAGGGATAATGTCAGGTTTTGACGAAATATGCCTCATAAGACAGAGTCAGGAAACATACAACACGGAGGAGATGGAAGATGGGGCAGTGCCCTATTACAGTCATGGAGGACAATAGCTTCCAGGCTAGGGTCTGAAACACAATGTCCAAGCCACCTAAGGACCAGGAGTTGACTTCCAGGTCAGAGAGGGCCGAGCACTTTAATGAGGTAGTGGATGCTAAAGACTGGGGGGCAGATTTGCTAATATTTGATGCAACCATACAAGACAAGTATTGCACCATGTATTCCGCCTTTGCTAGGGGAGCGGCGATATGGATGAAGCCAACCGTGCCATTTCAAACGAAGGTTGTAAGAGTTGATCCACAAGGCTGGTATATGCTGTTGCAAGGCCGCCTGGAAGACTCCACTGGTCTTGGGCAGTGTCTATTCCACCAGCATCGATCATCCGACCTTCTTGATGACACTGTCGCAGAAACTGGTGGACTGGGCAGGTCTGGCCTGGCTACTGAGAGGCAACTTTAACTACCATTCCCGATATCCACTACTGGACACCCCAGCCACCTCCAATACCAAAGCCCTGCAGAACTCGATACCGGTTTGGTCGTTAGCAGACTTATGGAGAATTCAGCACCCAGGAATGCAGCATCTCATTCATCTCACCCACATGAGTTGCATGCCTACCTGGGCTACATCTTCGGCCCATCCGGTGACCAGGGGAGAGAGATACAGGCTATCTAACTGGCAAAACACTCTCAGACCACAAACCCCTGGAAATGCAATTTTGCAGGAGATGGATACCATCTCCCATTCCTTCTGGAAACTTCCACCACTATGGCTGGAAGGTCCAGTCATAAGAGACACCCTGCGCCAAGCTGCAGGAGGTTATTTTTGCACTAACGAGGGCATACCATCGTCCCCCTTGGTTGAATAGGAAGCATTCAGTGTTGTGATGAGAGGGGTGTGCCTCTGATAAAGAACAAATCAATGGAGGTATCAAATCAAGGGCGCTTGAGGTGCGCTCCAAGCAGAACTAAAAGACTTGGTGGCATTCCTCCCATCACTAGAGCGGGCATCTGTAGGTGACCCCTAATTAAAGTCGGAGCTGCAGTAGGCCCACAAACGTCAGGCTGCCATAATGGAATGACTCCGATGCCGGGGCTATAACTCATACAATGAGCGCTCTTACGCCAAAGGTGACAGAGCGGGGAGCCTGCTGGCATGGATAATCAGACTGCAGCAGACTAGCTCACCCATAACATCTATACATACGAGGGAGGGCAGAGAGGGCAACATTCAAGCAGACATTAACAAAGCATTCCAACAGTACTAGAAGGGCTATACTCCGAGGCCACACCAATGGAAGATGGAAAGACGGAAGCTTTCCTTCTGTAACAGCGGTTCCCTACCGTGCCTGGAAAATTGTGGGAGAGTCTAACTGCCCTGATTACGGATCAAGAAATAAGGGAAGCCATCCGGAAACAGTACTATGCAGCTTTTCCGGTGACCAATGAGGCAATAGTGACATCACTCCTGAAACCGTGGAATAGTGGCATCTCTCCTGAAACCAGGGAGGCCACCGGCTGAAATATCCTCATATAGCCCCAACTCTATCCTAAATGCAGATTACAAAATCCTAAGCTAACTTTTCACTGGGAGACTTCTTCCACTTGTCCCCCTGATGATTCATAGTGATCAAAAGAGATTTATCCTGGGGAGGAACACTACTCTCAATATTAGGAGACTGAATGTTATGTTATGTTATGTTAAAGATATTTGCTGTAGCGCACGTCTCACCCGGGGGCATCTCGGCGCTGTTTCGGATCCTGACAGACCCTGGGGGCCTATCAAGTCATAGAGAGGGCCCCCAGGGACTAAACCAGAGTGGCATGTTTATCTTTGTACCTTGAGCAGGTGTTCAACACACTCAGATGACCATGCTTATTCAAAATACTAGATCATTTCAGGCTCCACCACCAACTGCTCCGATGTATTAGGCTTCTGTATAGTGAGCCTGCGGCTGGGCCAAAACTGGGCAGGACATTTGGGAATGTATGAAATAGCTAGGGGTAGATGACAAGGCTGCCCCCACCCTAGCTATTTGCACTGACCATCGACCCCATGGCCATGTGACTTTGGAGGACTAGCCCAATTTGAGGTATTTCTCTGGATACCACAGCGCCTGCTGTATCGCTCTACATGGATGGCATGCGAGATGTCCGAGATGTAGAGAGGTGATGGACGGTGCAGGTAAGGGCGGTGGGGCAGGGGGATGGAGGAGTCGACAGACAACAACGAGGGAAAATAAAATGTAAGAAAAGAAAACCTCTTACCTTGCGCTCGCCGCATCACCAACTCAGCAATGCAGCGAGCGCAAGGTAAGTGGTTTTCTTTTTCCAAATGTTATTTTCCCTTGTTGTCGTCTGTTGACACCTCCTCCCCCGCCCCATCGCCCAACCGCTCCATTACTCTTACCTGCACCGGCTGTCACTGATTTAAAGACCAATCTCACCACGATTCCTCGGGATCTTGCACCATTTGCCTTGGTCTCTGGTTTAAGGGAATAAACTGTTCTTCCCTGGAGAGAAAAGAGAGCAAGGGACCCCCCTGTTACTGGGCAATGCAATAACCCTATCCGAAAAGGGCTTAGAATACACAGGCGCAAAAGAGGCACACGCACCTGCACACCCCTTGAGTGGGTTCCCAACAGAGGTGGACCCTCTTACAGCCCGGAAGTTGGAGGTGGGGGAGGTAGCTGGCCTCCGCACAATGGACGATCTCTACCAGGAGGAGGAACTCATGGACTTTTCCACGCTGCACACCTAATATGATCTCCCACAGGGCCAGTTTCTCTGATATGAGAGAATCAGAGGATCCATTTGAAATCGGTGTCGAAAGACCCCGCACATACCCCCCTCAAATGTTCTATTGCAAGTGCTACATACTATGGGGAATGGCAACAGATTGATAACCTGGCTATCTGGAGCAATCAGAGAGCACCCCAAAGCTTCTCGAAGCCCTTCAGGGAGACGTGGAAGGGACTATCAGAGAGAGTATCACATGACAAGGATGGCAGAGGGCCTTGGAACGCCTCTGAAGGAATTCTCGAAATGCTGGATTCGGTTTTATTCAGTTAAATGTGGTCCATAAGGCATATTTGAAGCGCCAGAATATTGGCCATTTCTTACAAGGGGTAAGTGCTGAAGGCATCTGTTGCCATCATTCTCCTGCAGACTTCAAGCATGTCCTATGGAACTGCCTGTTGCTAAGAGAATACTGGGAATCAATCCAGACCATAATAGCAGCTGTAACGAACAGATCAAAGTTGATGTCAGTAGAGGCCTGCCTAGTTGGCACATCCTGAGATCCTCCCGGCACAAAGTCACTACGAGGTTTGCTGATCTTCTACTCCTATTGGCTAATCAAGGCATTACCATGCGATGGAAGTCCGCTTGCCCCTTGTAGGCTGTCCTGGCAAACGGACGCCATTTTCTGGGCTTAGGCAGAGGTAAGGGAGCCCCAAAGGGAAGAAAATAGAGGTCTTCAATGACACCCAAATGCAACCAGTGGGATGCTCTAATAAAAGCCATCAAACATTATGGGGAAGAGGACAAATGTCCTCCGTAAAGGGGGAAGGACCTGCTCCCCCGGAAAAGACAGGACCCGCAGAGGTAAGCCCTAACAGAAACCCTCACAAGGAGGGCGCCCGTCCTTTAAGAAAGCCCCTACCAGCATGGAGTCACAGGCTCCATGTGCGGGACAATCATGGGACCAGGCCACCCACAAATGGAGGGTGAAATCAGGCCCCAGCTAGCATGCATTCAAAATATCCCCCCTCAGTATGGGCATGGTGAGGTGCTGGACCCAGGACATACTTGAACTGAACAAGTGACCCGGTGGGTTGGAGTGGGTGGGAGAGAGTTACAGTTAGTTGAATTGTTTGTGAATTACTGAATGGGTAGCAGACACAAGTCTTCAGAAAGTATTAGAGGGAATAGCAACATTTGTCTTCACCTTATAATTGCAATGTCTGTAAACCCTTCCTAGACAATACTGCAACACTTGCTTTGAATTATATCTCCATCAACGGCGGTGTAGTGTGTTGTATGAAAAAACCCATATAGCTGATTAAAAAAAAATCCTCAAAGCAGGATATGCTGATGTACCTGTTTGCCTTTGGCATACTCACCTAACGTTTGTGCAACCCGCACCGTTCTAGTGAAAAGAGCAGCAAAGCCGCTCAGTAGTGCTTTTACATTCTAATATGATTGAAACCCAAAAAGAAGAAAAGGACAAAGACCAAGCAAGAAGGGGGATCCACCTCAGTCACTCTGCGGATTTCATATCTCATTACAGGGTTCAGTGATTGAAAGGTTGTACAGAAAAGCAGACCTACTCCTGGGAGAAGATGGATTTTGCTGGAATATGCTAAACAATGGCATAAAATAGAGTATGGTTTCCACTCTACTATGAATTCTGGGGCCAGATTTACAAAGATTTCGCGTCAGGGATGGGTCACTTTTTTGATGCCGCCCAACACAAATCCTTTTTTGGTAGTTACACAGCCACACAAATGTTGATCTGCGTGGCTTTGTAAGAAAAAGTAATACAATGCAGTGCAGGTTGGGCTGGTGTCACGAAGAGAAATATCTTCATTTCTCCTCATTAGTTCCTCTTTGCATTACCCAGCATGCATGCAGGTAGGAATTAGCCTACAGGAAGATTCCTCCCAAAAGCTATCCTGATCATAACGCAGGCACCCTTGCACTATGATGCAGGGGTGTCTGTCTCTAGGCAGCCACAAGTGCACTGGCACATGGAGAAACCAGAACTGCACCATTACTATGAAGATATAGCAGAGTTCTGCTCTCTCCCTTTCAGGCAATGCAGCTTCAGTTGCTGCGCTACTTTGTGTGAAATGTCAGTAAATTTGGCCTTTAATCTATTCTACATTGAAATTCAGTTTACAGACCTCTAGTTCAAAATGTTCAGAATTCTGAGATCTGCAGAAAAGGGCTGGACCTTTCTATTTTATCTGAATCGTGGCTAACGTTGCAGAAAATGCCTCATCCTCTGCATCTGACATATTTTCTGATCACTTCAGCCAAGATCTCAATCATAGTCAAGTCTATAAAACCAACAGCCAATGTCTATTCCATCCTAAAATGAAGTTCCATTTCAAGATTGTGCCTATCACCATATGGTGCAGATGTGACAGACCTGGATCAGGGTTGATGCATTTATTTTCACTGAGGGAACAGCATTTCTGTTTGAGGTGCAGTCGTCATCATATTTACATTTTCATTCTGGTAATGGAGTACTGCAAATGGTGCATGGACAAGGACACATACCTGGTTTTGCTGTGACAGGGAAAAGAAGACTATCAATGTATAATAACACAATAATACAACTAATAAGCATTATGCCTCGAATTGATTTGTTTTTTAGCATTCTGCGTTTTTGGATAGGTTTTCCAGCATAGTCATACAGGCAGAGGTTCTTTCCCTTCATCCGTTGCATGTGTGTGTGTTGGGGGGTTCAACATTGTGTCACAGTAGAGCTGCCTATTCATTCCTCGCCGTCCAGCAGCAGGGCATGCTTCTATCCTGGAAAGTAGGTGGAGATTCTGTAAATCAGCTAAAGCTCACATCAGATCAACAGGAAGTTGCAATTACTTGATGCAACAGTTCTCTGCCCTGTTTTGCTGACTTGGGGGTTCACAAACTGGTGCACTTCTAATATTACCTCTGGGAGAGCTTACCTTCCACATGCAAATAATTGACTACAATAAAAGTGACAAACTCAAGATGTTGAAGTCCCAACACCCCAAGGACCATCAACCATCAGTATTCCACTTTAATATCGACCACAGAATATTGTTCTACCAGAATATCGTAAGCAAAAAAATCGAGGCCCAAATGTTGTGACAGTGTAGGTTTACTTTACTTCACTCCACATCTACGTACCTTGCCAATACCTCCCTCTCTCTTTCTTAGATAGATCAATCGATCGATAGAATAGGTTAGTCTGTACCCTTCCTCTCTATATATTTACCTTCTTGATACTTTGGTCCTTGATAATCTGGTAGTACAATGTTAGTACAATATTTCAACACACAATCGGTCCAACAGTTCCTGGCCAAGCATTGTCCTTCATTGGGTATCAAACGTGTTTGGTTATGTGTGGGATATAGAGTTCATCCACTACATCAAGCTGATTCACTTTTGATAGGTGAAGGTTTGCCAATTTTCTCAGTAGGTCAGAATTTGCAAAATGGCTATAGGAGATTGCCATTGCTAAGGTTTCTGTGGAATGATCTGGGCTGCTTCCCCCTGATGGATACCGCAAGTTAAATGTGGTGCTTTTTTGGTGCAAACTCCAGGATTCCAGAGGTTAGTTAGTCAGGTACTGGCCAGATAAGAATAATTTAGCGTTGCCTGCCTCTGTGGCATTGATGTGTTTAGCTCCATCTTGGTTGAGCACCAAGCTTTAGAAAGAGATTCAGGCATTCCAGCAAGCAAGTTTGACCACCACAGAAAATACTTGCCTGATAGAGGGACCCGTAGGGCATTGCAGCGCCGGCCCGACGAGGAGCAGACGCCCGATGATGAAGCATGACATCCTTCGGGGTGTGTGAGGTCAACAAGAGACAAGACATCGTGCTTGCCTCTTACTAGTGGGTCCGATACCTAGGACTTTTCTTTCATCTCCTCATTTTTCCCTCTTATCTCTCTTTTGTTACGGCGAGTGGGTGACTTACAGCACCCCTACCTTTGGAACAGTTACCCTCCATTTTGTATTGTATCTGGACAATCTTTGTCACTTTGGCATGCATCAGGACAAGGTCTGGCAGTAAAGCAGCCCTCTCTGTTGTAATATGGGCAGCTCCAGTACTTACCTGTAACCGAAGAGTTTCACTAGGAAATCAATGACTTACAATTTTCTTCTAGACTTTTAGCTCAGCATGGACATGCAGCAATGTTTAACTATAGCACAACTTTTTCTGCAAGTGGGGCAGCATCTATCCTCTGCCATGTGTCATGTCAGGAGATTGAAAGTCTACCGTGGTAAACTTTAAATGGGTCCTAAATCTGCACCACTTTCCTAGTAATTCTGCAGGAACTGTAATTTTACCATTTCCTGGCATTATACATGACTCAGCTCTTACAGCCTGCATGCCACTGGGCATTCATCCTACCACGTGTCAAGTGAGTCATTCTCCTTGGTTTGAACAGACTCTTAACCGGATGTCAGAGAATTGGTGCTCATGGACCCACTGGCTTGGGGCAGCTCCGTCTGGCTCCATTGTGCTTTTTTTCTCTCTTTCACGTTGCGGGATAACACACACAGAAATAGCCTCACCAGGACAAATTAGGGTAGAAAACTGGCTGACACACTGTTTTGAATACTACAGTGGGGTGGTTAACCTTTAAAAACATCAGAAGAATTTTAAGACAAAAACACACTTGGAGTTAGATCACATTTTGCAAAAAGTTGTGCAGTTTGACACAGCATAGTTTTGACCGTGTTGTTTATAGTTTGGTCTGTGTATATTAAGGTGTTGGCTTTTTCCCCAAAACAATGTGTGAGAGAGGTACACAACCCTGGCAGGGACATTGGGCCTAAGTTTGTATAATTTATTTTGGTGTACAAGGCAATTGCAAATGATTTGCTGAAAAGACAAAGGGGACTGTTGCAGACTATGATTCCTCCCAAGGGGTTCTCATTAGTGTTATTGTGTACATGTGCATTGCTTTTCATATCAGAGGTTTTAACAGTGCAAAGGAAGCACAGAGGGCATAGCTCCCAATTTTATGCTATGTTAAGGCATTTACAGAGTGTCTGATGCCAATGGAAGGGCGCCTTGGTGCTAAGATGCCTAGTGGCTCAGTGGCTCCTCCTCCTTATTTAATAGATGGAAGACCTGAAGAAGAAGTAGAGGCATTACCTGACTCGAGATATCATTGAAGGGAACTGTAGTACCTAGTAGCATGGAAGGGGTATGTTGGGAACCAGCAGCTTTTGCCCATGCCCTGAAACTGGTAAAATCATGCCGTAGAAAGTTTCCCCATTTAGTCCAGGCCTAAATGAAGTGGGGGGCTTTGGGAGGGATAATGTCAGGTTTTGACGAAAGATGCCTCATAAAACAGAGTCAGGAAACATACAACACGGAGGAGATGGAAGGTGGGGCAGTGCCCTATTACAGTCATGGAGGACAATAGCTTCCAGCCTAGGGTCTGAATCACAATGTATAAGCCACCTAAGGACCAGGAGTTGACTTCCAGGTCAGAGAGGGCCGAGCGCTTTAATGAGGTAGTGGATGCTAAAGACTGGGGGGCAGATTTGCTAATATTGGATGCAACCCAACAAGACAATAGTAAGACAAGGCCCTCTTATTCACATGCTTCCATGCAGCATCATAATGACCCAGTTAGTCAATCAATAAGCTTTATTCGATTTCTCACAAGAAAATCATAAAAGCAAGTACAATAAAATTACTTAATATTTTCCAAATTCGAAGAAGTTATATAATAGCATTGTTAAAATACATTTATCTACACAAAGTTAAAAACTTTTGCTACACCTAGGTACAAACATGATCAAAAAATGTCATAATAAAATAGTTTTTCCACAGCTTTTTCCACAGCTGATTACATTCTTTAAAAAGGATATTACAGACCTCGTAAAAGTTTCATTATCTAAAAGTTGTAAAAATAAAAATGCAGGACAGCATTGTCTAAGACCGAGCAGCCTTAAAATTGGCAAGATCTACTTCCTTCTTTGTACTTCATATAATTTACAAAAGAAGAGTACATGTATTGTCGATTGCTGAGACTTATCATCAATTGGACATTTACTAAATGACTTTGACCAATCGTTAGGTACAGGATGTGAGAAGCTGGCCTGGTATATGATGTCCACTAATTAAAGTGGGCACCTTGCACCAGTCCAGACAACCCTTATGGTGATTTAAGAGGTCTCAGACAACCTTTTAGAAAGCTATCCAAGTGGTAGCTGTGGAGAGCAGCCTTCAGACTAAGTCCTGAAGGAGTGTAAAGCAGCTTGTTTTACCAGAATGCAATCTTATAGTATAGATTAAATGAAAACAGAAACAGGGGGGGGAACAAACCATATACTAAGAAAGTGGTATAAGAACCACGACTCGAGTCAGGACGATGTCAAGAGGACGTAGAATCGCTGCGACCCCAAGGAACCACCCAAGGTGAGTTGATAGGGACCCCACGTAGGACGGGTGCAGTATGGGAACATGACTGCATGATCCGTACAACTCTATGTGAAAGTTGCGGTTGAAGTTTTAAAGATTAGGGACCCTTCCCAGTGGACCCTGAAGAAACCCCGTGGAAGACAGAAGGTTGGAGAGCCACCCCACCCGTGGATACCGTAGTACTCAAGTTACCTATCCCAGGGAAGCCAGGTGCATAGGTGTTAAGTGGCGTCGAAAATCGCCATCGAACCCAGTGGAGGACTTCAGGAAAGTGCCGCTGCAACGTGGATTCTTGTCGAAGAGTACCTGAAAGCAGAGGGGACAGAGTCTGGGTCACCTAAGAGTGACCAGGGGCTCGGTAGACGAATGCCCATCGATGTCGGATGCTTCAGGATAGTTGACGGTGACCTTGACTCTGCAGCTGTGGAGACCAGGCGATGTTGAGGACAACCAGGAGCCGGATCCGAGCTGTCCCAGGAAGGATGTCAAGTGCCGAGGGAGGAGACTCACCACGAGCAGGGGAGTCAGGGCAAGCCTAGAGCAACCAGGGGAGCCCAGGAAAAGCAAAGTTGACCCTCAATTGGACCCACAGGCCGGAGGCACAGGAGTCGCGGGAGGACCTCGAGCAGCTTCACAAAAAAACAGGCCACGGAGCACACGGTGTGAGGTGGTTGAAGATCGTTGTGGAAAAAGGTGCCAGAGGTTGGGGCTACTTGGAGCCCAATGCACTTAAAACAGAATTGCCAACAAGCATATGCACTTGCAAAAGTACGCAGTGCACAGGGGTTCAGGTATTGCAGCCCCCATGAGGGATTCTGACCTCAAACTTGCTCAGAGGGCAACTCGGGCCTCGAGGGACGTAGAAACCCACCTCCTGTTTTGCTGAGCTTTTCGGAGTCTGGAGGAGCTTGGGGTCAGCAGACCGGTCAGCAGTGTTGCGGTGCCTGAGAATGCAGGGCAGTGACTCCTTCACTCCAAGGGAGATTATCTTCAGTGGTCTTGGATACTCCACAGGTCCTACACGGATCCTGTACGGTGCACAGGCACAGACGATGCAGCAGACTGAGAGGGAGACGGAGTCAGGCCCAAACGAATTCCAGCGAAGTCCAGGGTGCCCAGACGGTCGAAGTGCAGTGGTTTCTGTTCTGAATCTTGTCCACGACAAATCTAAGGTCCTAAAGCCAGATAAGCCCTTAAGTACCCACTGGAGAGGGTTGGGAAGATTCAGGGGACCCTCCCAGGGAAGGGTCTGGACAGGGGGGAGGTTTCTCCCATGTACTTTGTCTAGTTTTGCGCCAGAGCGGGAGCCAACGGCTCCCAAGACTGGTTTGAACTGGATTTTGCACAGGGACACCAAATGTGCCCCTCATGCAGACTATCAGGCGCTGGCAAGCACACCCACCCAGCCCTAATACACTAAATCCTGTCTGGGAGATGGCCACACCTCCCTGTGACAGGATGCCTATTGTTCTGCCTTCCCCTGCTTGAGCTTGGCTCAGCAGCAGGAAGGCAGAAATGTGTCTCTGGTCGGCAGCAACCATTTTGTGCTGTCCGGAGTTAGAAGGCTGGTACCGGGAACACCAGGGACCCCACGAAGCACGCTTCTGAGGGGTGGAATCATACCTCCCACACCGGTTACCGGTGTGGGGGTATGATTCCAACATGTTTGACACCAAACACGATAGGGTTTATTTCAGAGTGTTGGTCATCACGCGGTCGCAAAATGCCCCTCTATATATAGTATATGGCTGTTTCACTGACAACCCGGGAGAATGGACTCCTTAGGCTGCAGGGGTGTCCTGCTCGTGCAGGGGCACCCTCTCACTTAGAACAAAGCACCCCGCCTTCAGGATTGTTAAGGCTTGCTATAGGGGTGACTTAGAGGTTTTAAGTGCAGTGACCTTAAGATATAGTAAACCTATATCTTTAGTAAGTGGTGCATGCACCAACTTACACAGGCTGCAATGGCAGGCCTGTAGTTCTGTTCTGAATGGTCTCTCATGGGTGGCATAATACATGCTGCAGCCCATGAGAGACCTCTGGGGTACCTATGCCCTGGGTACATGGGTACCATATACTAGGGGCTGACAAGGGTACCACAGTATCCAATCTGGGGTGTACCTAAGTACATAACACAGCCAATTTAGGGAGAAAGCAGATAGACTGGGGCCCTGATTAGCAGGATCCCAGTCGGACTAGTCAAAAACCAACATAGCACCAGGCAAAAAGTGGGGGTAACCATGCAGAAGGATCCTAACTTCCTACCCAGGGAAACTTATTAATCGATGGAAGATACCAAGCCTAAAACGAGTCAGGACAAATCTGTTATGCACACCTAAAATATTTTTAAGGTACAGATGAATGCCGTAAGTGGTCAATATCATTTGATTAGACTGTACAGTTGGTCTCAATATTTCTCCAGAAAGTCTATTTGTCTCCAGAAGAGTCATACAATTTCTGTTGAGATCTCTTCTAGTACCAGAAACTATAGAACCTGGATCTTCATAATATTCTGCGTGTCCCAGGTCGTTCATGAAATCTTTTATATATTTCAAAAAATGGGATATTGACGGTCCGATGAAGCTTGACACAGTCTCTTATATTGTCCCTGTTAAAAAATGATTTTTGAAGAGGTCCAAATCCTATGCCACAAAAGGACTGTTATATAAGGGAACCCCAACTCTGAGTGGCATATGTAAGTAGAAGTACTGCCTGGGACAGCCAAAAGGAATCTTGATAAGGCATTGTCGACCAACTGTAGGGGCTGGGGATCAGAATAGCCCCACACGCCTGCACAATATATAACAATGGTGGCACATTTTGCCTTATATGTGTTTAGCAGCTCTACGGGTGGTCTTTTACCCAGTTTCCTTGCAAAATTAGCTAGGGCACCCCTAGCTTTCGAAAATAAAAGCATCCTAGCTTTATCTGCCTCGGACCATGACCCCTTTTGGTCGAAGAGAATACGTAAGTAGGGGAATGTTTTTGTAGATTCAATCTTATTGTTATCTATATATATGTCCCAATCCATTGGTATAAAGTGTAAATAAAAAGGTACCAGGACACAGCCCTGTGTTACACCCCTCTCTACGTTGAATGGTGCAGTGCATTCGCCCCTTGCCCTATAACTGACCCTTGCGCTTCCACTTCCATATCGGCCAAAATATTCCATAGTTTATCATGTTCTACACAGTCAAAAGCTGCAGTTAAATCTACAAACGCCAGATATAATCTACCCTGTTTGGCCAGCGTATACTTCCCAAATTAAGATGTTTAAATCCCTGCTCGACTGTACCTAGGCCTGGCCAGAAACTGAATTGTAGCTCAGATAGGACGTTGTTATCTTCAACCCAGTCCTGAAGTCTATTCAGTACAATATGCCCCACCATCTTGACCTGGGAATCGAGCAGTGATTTTAGAAATGCCACTTTTAGGAGTGGGCATTTCTGTGTGCTATGTGTCTTTGTGTCTGCCTGTTGTGTGTTGACTGCTGGCTCTGGATGACAGGGGCTGGGGAGGTGCAGTGGCTCCAGAGGGGCTGGGTGAGTCAGTGCTAGGCTGAATAGGCTGATCTGCATTTGGAGTAGTGGGAGGGGTAGCACCTGGACCTAATTAGGACTGTGCTTACCTTACACAATGCTGGCTCCGCCCCCCAGTGGTTTGTCTGGGGCCAGGGCCTACACCGACAATGAAGGGTGTTGTGCACATGTAAGGAAATGTGTAAGTGCCCCCCAGAACTGGTTTGGACCGGGCACAGAGCTGTGTGCCAAGGGAAGAACAAAGACATGAGTGGTATAAGTACTGGGGCTGTGACCCCATTTTGGGTAGTTGTACCTGCTTGGAGCTGAAGGACTGCTCAGCGGGAGGAGGAACCGCTGTGGGACCCAGCTGCTGTCTCCTGGGGGTCCTACGGGCTGGCCTGTCTGTGCCCAGCTCTGCCCCTCTGGACTTGGGGGCCCAGCGCATGGTGAGCGCTTGAACTGTTCCCTTCAGGGCTTAGGGGGATCCTCCCCTGCATCCCTCAGAAGCCGCAGTGTCCGGTGAGAAGAAGAGCGCTTTGTGCCATGCAGCGTGGGCAGCACCTCCCTCTCTTTTATGGCCTAAGCAACGGAGGGGAGAGCCAAGTGGTGGAAAGCGCTCTCCCGGCCGTGCCCCCTATCGCGTTCCCAATTATAGGCAGCCAGGGCTCTGCTACGTGGCCCCGGGCTGCGAGGAGACGCCAAAAGCCCTCAGGAATCCCTGGCTAGGATTGCCTGGGGATATCAGAAGGCCGGCCTACCCCGCATTTTTGCACACCGAGGAGCTGCCGTTCGAGAGCGGCTGCACATTGTTGAAACTGCTACCTGGCAACCAACCCCGCGGTGGAGAGGCCGGAAGCCAGGCAGAGGCTGTAGCCTAATTGTGGGCGGAGGTTTGCCCAAGAAAGCCTGACTCTGGGCCGGGTCGACCAGAGAGCCTGCGGAGCCGCAGGAAGTCAGGCACAGTCTTCGCCTGACTGTGGGCAGGGCCCACTATCCTGAGAGGGGGCAGGAGACTTCGCTCCGTGAGAGGAAAGCCCAGCCTGCCTCTCCAGCGAGGGAGGTGAGGCCGCACAGTGTGCACAACCGGAGACATGGGGGTAGCCGAAGAGCCTGAATCCAGGCAGGAGCCTACCCCGCGTTCGTGGGCGCAAAAGAAGGAGACGGATGAGACAAAGAGGCCCTGGTGAGTAGGGCCTGTGAAGAGCCCTGTTTACTTCCTCGGCCTTACTGCAGCTGCACCCGATGGTCACGGGCGGCTGCATTGTCAGTTTCTTCAGCACCCGGGGCATTCTCTATTGACGGAGATAGGGTGAGCTGCACCCCCAACCCCTTGCTTTTTGGGTGCTCACGCAAACCTACGGATCTCCAGGTGGGAGACCCTTTTTCCTTGCTTCCACCTTCACAGAGCCTACTGCAGGCTGCCTCTCTGAGAGGGAAGCTGTGGCTGCCTATGTGGCAGCAGGGGTTAGGCCCCCCATTGCATATGTGGGAACCCCATGAGGTGTCTGTCATAAGTGCCTAGGAGGGCACAGGGACCTATGCAGTTTTTGTGGGACACGTGCCTAGTGGCACCAGGAGGTTGCCTGATGCACATGTATTGCCCTGGTTACTGTGGTGCCCTGATTACTGTAGTGCATTGTGCTGAGGATGTATTTACATAATGTGCAATTGCTGAGTACCCATGTGTGCAGTGTTTAGTATGGTACACTGCTGCTGATTATGGTTTGCATAACATGCCTACTAGGTTTATGTTAAGTGTACCTCTACCAGTAGTTACTGGTTGTTTTTACTATGCCCTGGTGTGGTGATAATATGTATCGTATTGTGCCATTTTATCCCTAGGGGGGCATGATAGGCTTAAGGAATGTGCACTCTGAATATCCCTGTGTGCAGTGATACTGATAGGGTGCACTACTCATGATGTATGCGTAATGTGTTTATGCTACGTACGGTGCCCTATTGCTAGTAGTTACTGGTTGTTCTCACTAATTGTGATATGTTGGTTATGACAGTGGCCAGATTGGCCCTGTAGTGTATATAATCCCTGTGAAGTCATACCTAGTGCCAGGTGGCACAATGTATATATGTGATTGCGTTCTAATGTGTTTTATGAGCAATACAAAGGCTACTTTTGGTATAACCTTGTGTGGAGTTTCTTTTGTGGTGTGCCTAGTGTGTCGCCGCTGTGTGAGTGTGTTGCGCAAACGCTTTACACATTGCCTCTGGGATAAGCCTGACTGCTCTGCCAAGCTACCAAGTGGGTGAGCAGGGTTTATCTTCAGCGTGTAACTCCCTTGCCCTGACTAGAGTGGTGGTTTCTGCCTGGCTTAGGCGCATGCCCTAGCCAACCAGGAATCCCATTTCTAACAGTGACAAATGCAAAAAGAACAATTGATGGACGAAATGCTGAACAATGTCAAACATTCACCCCAGTACAGGGATCTGGGCCTCAATCCATCATTTTTTTTGCTCACCATGCCATTCCAGTTTGTTCCCAGCCATATGCAAACCAGTCTCGACCCTGCTCCCCATGGGAAGAGTCCAACCCAAACTGTCAGGCCAGGTCCTTCCTGGAGCAGAAACAAGCATCCTGGGACCGGTTTCGGGGTATCACATCGCATCAGCCAGGCTAGCTTGACTACAGTAGCATGGAGAAACCACGTCTGGGCATACCCATCCCACTCGGGGTGACAACTGCAAAAAGAACAATTGGTGGACAGAATGCTGAACAATGTCAAACATTCACCCCCAGTACAAAGATCTGGGCGTAAATCCATAGTTTTTTTTGCTCACCATGTCATTCCCGTTTGTTCCCAGCCATCTGCAAATCAGTCTCAACACTGTTCCCAAGATGGTGGCAGCATCCAGGTGAGAAGAGACATTTTGGATGGGAACAAACGTGAACTAGATAGTGGCAGCCATTTTTAAACTATAGTATATTGACACACGTACCCAGAAGATCCTTGCTTCCAAATCATTGCTTTTCATCTGCTTACGTTTCAGTTTGTGAAACTTCTCTACAATCCTCGTTAAATAGCTTTTTCAGTGTTCTTCATCTTAGATTCTGGAATAATCTTCATTCATGATGGATCTAGATAGTCATTACCGCTGCATGGTTATAGATATTTCTACAAGGGCAGAAATTGCTTTTTAAATACTCACTTTATGCACAATTCTAGTTGAAAATAACTGCATGAGGTTGTGGCGTCAATCCCCTTTCTTAGAAAGTATTTAAATGTAATTTATGAATTTACAGAGAGCTGCATTCAATATCCTTGCAAGATAGTGCAGTCATCTATATTTACATTTAACACGTACACCATATAAAGAACAGATTTCATACAAATTATAGTACTATAAGTTTTAGGAGAAATATTAAACTACACGAACGCATGAAGCTGCAGCAAATTGCTCTGTTCTAAAAAGTATATCTGTTCTAAAAAGTATATCATACACAATGATTCTGAGGGTATTAATTATTTTAAAATGTTGATTTAATACTACTTTGTTATTTCCTTGCACACTCACTAGTGGTTTCAATAGTGCAAAAATAAGAAAGGATTACTTGAGTTCAAGAGAGGGGTCACCCTAGAGGTCAATAATACTAGGAGGATTGTTACCACATTGTGCGGCGTAGAATAATTAATTCTAGGTAGTGTGGCACAATTCAGTGTTTCGTCCACGTCGGGGGGGAGCTTCTTAATTGGCTTAAATGTGTTGCACTCTTCTTAATTATATATGTTGTGGTTCTATGCAGTGCGCACAAGACTCAGTAAATATGAGGTCACTACTTTTTTCCACGTGTTCGCCGAAAGCACACATTATAGAGAATGTACAAGTTACATAGGGGAACTCACTTTTGCGCAAAATGGTAAAAATGTAATATATATATTTTTTAAAAAGACAATTTGGAAAGGTAGTAGAAGAAATAGCAGACTCAGAGAATGAGGCCAGTCGATACATTATTAGGAGCAACCATTAAAAACATACATCATATTACGTTCATTAAAATGTGCGAGTAAGTATACCACTAATCCTTTATGGGTTCCAAAGTAGCGTGCTTCTCACCAAAAAAGCACTTCAACACCACATCAGGGGTAGCAAGCGCTATATAAATGCAAACCTTTTTCCCTTCTCTATCCTTCCACTATCCTTCTCAATCCAAATACCTGATTAACATATCCACCACTCAAATTACGTTCATATTTTCACTATACTAATTCACCACTAATCCTTTCTGGGTTCCGAAGTAGCGTGCTACTCGTCGAAAAAGCGCTTCAACACCCCATCAAGGGTAGCAAGCGCTATATGAATGCAAACCTTTTTCCCTCTTCTATCCCTCCACTATCCTTCTCGATCCAAATAACTGACTAACATATCCACAACTCAAATGACTCTCATATTTTCACTATACTAATTCACCACTCGTAATGAGGACTAAAGTCAAATTTTTTGTCAAGGCTATTCAAAGAGTTCAGTTATAAAAATTGAATAGATGCAGTGCGAAAAAGTCTCATAAATGTATGCAAACTACCTTAGAGAATGGACCAAACATTGGCCCATTCTGAATACCTACATTGCCACTTTTCAATTTTTCACTTACCTCTTTGGACATTAGTTGAGACTTTGTTGACATTAGTAATAGCTCAACTGTGAAGCACAGTCAGTGCGGTTTTACAGCAAGTAGCTTCAGTGACTGCATTTTTACATCTCTCAGTACATCAGGAGGTCTTTAGGGGCTGTACATCCTTTGGTGATAAAGCAGTTTTAGATGATAAAAGCCATCAGAGGTTTCTTGAAGCCTCTCAAGGACAAGGAGTTGTAGACCACCAGACAGGTCGAATTCCAGGTCTTAGTTACCCAGACTGAGAAATGCCTAGTGCCAAGCCGAGTTCACGGCAAGCCTAGTTCACGGCCTAGTTCACGGCAGGACAAGGAGCAACTGGTCACCGCTGGATACCCCTTCTAAAGATATATGCAAAAAAATAAGGGGTAAAATAGTTAATAAGATTGGACTGAGTTGGTTTGTACCAACATCTGTAAGCCAGATAATGATTTTGTATGTCAAGACCTTGGCAGGAAGGCAGTGCACAGCAAAGCCTAGCACAGAGTCCTGCCCATGTGTACGATGGCCTGCAGCCAAGCAGACTGTGACATTTTTGGCCAGCTGATGTTTGCTAATAAGTGGGACAAGGAGACCTGCATTAAGCAACAGCATTTGAGGCAGGAGATAATCACAGACCTCAGGACTAGAGTTCGGTCAGATAGGAGAAGCAGCAGAAGAATAGGTTTTAGTTTTCATAACTGAGATAAAGCCGCTGCTGACTGCTGTGCTCACCCGAGGTGCCAATGGTATCTGAGCATCTAGAGTAACACATGGTTTTTACATTTGCTGCAATGGGAAGATGCACCTTTTTATTCGGTTCCACCAGTAAAAGAACATAAAAATAAGAACATAGAATAGCAGGTAACAACCAGCAAATGATAAGCCATGCACTGAGTTACAAATCATGGCAAATACCTATCTAAGGTAAGGAAGTAATTTCCCAGGTATATGTCAGCTGATATATTTAACTGTAGTTGAGTGAGTTGGGCACATGCCTTTGTCTCAAAGGCGAGTGGCAGTAAGGGGTGGTCAGCCAGAGAGGCTTCAGGTGAGTATAGCTATTAAATGTATTCTCTAGCTCTGAGTCTGTCCAAAGCCCAAACTGTGCAGTGCATTGTGTCAATTTCCCAAGTGGGACGATGAACCTAGGACCAGAGTATGGTGTCAAGTAGAAGTGGTCAGGCCATGTCAGCTTCGACTGCCAATTGTGGCTGGAATTTGGTGGGATGATACCAGTAACGTGCGTAGTGTCGCATAAATAGTACAGCTTAAGATCCAGGGCCATTATGCCTCCCTGTTCAAGTAGAGGCATGAGTGTGTCCCAGCACAAACTAGGCTGTTTGCCAGTCCATGCCACTTTTGCGATGCAGGTCCACAATCTGTTGAAAACGTGTCTTGTGAAGTGGATGGGAATGTTGAGAAATAGGTATAGGAAGCAGGGCAGCTTGGCGGTGGCCTTACCCTCTTTTTCCTCCACTCTGCAAACGCACCTCCTGCTGCACTGCAATTTGGGGGATGAAGTCCCCTTGGCTCTTGAGGGTTCTTGGGGGCCAACTACCCCTCCTGTTACCTCCAGTAAGTCCCACACAACAGGATTGCTGAGAAGTTGTCAGAGGCCACACCCCCTTTCTTCACGACTCTTCAAACGTGCCTCCCAGCGCACTAGGAGTTGGGGGATAAAGTCCCCTGGGCTCCAGAGGAACCTTGGTGGCCAAGAAGCCCTCCAGGTACCTCCTGCAAGTCCTACACAGCAGAATTCCTGAGAGCTGGTCGGAGGCCCAGCCCTGTTTCTCCACCACTCTGCAAATGTGATTGCTAGTTTAAAAAACCATAGAACTTCACTAAAAAAAGCACAACGATTACATGGACGTTATAGTTGGGAATTAGCATTTAGAAAACCTTAGAAATTCACTGAAAAAAAACAAAGGTTGAAAGCACGTTATAGTTAGCAAATAGAATTTTAAAAAACCTTAGAAATTCACAAACAAAACCAAAGGTTGCAGGGACATTATGAGCTCACATATTACATATTACATCACTCATGACATGGTCAGTGACATCACTGATGACATCACTAATGACATCTCAAATGACATCAGTGATGACATCATCCACAGCATCTCTGACGCACTCACTCACACCCCTATAGAATCTTTTATACATCGACTGCCACTCCCACACAACCATTCAACAACCCATTCACAGAGCCCTACCAATACTTACACACCCACTCACTAACTCATAGATCTACATATACATCCACTCGCTCACCCATACTGCCACTCATACACCCACTCACTAATACAGCCATTAACGTATCCACTCATACACTCATACATGCACTCACACACTTAATGAGTCAGCCATAGAACTACTCACACACCTAGACACTCAATCACACAGCCACTTACTCCCCCAAACAGTTACACAAACACTCACTTACTTACTAATACAAATAGTAACACGTAGTCACTCACCTATACAGTCACTGACAGAAGCATCCACTCATCCATATAGCCGCTTTCACATTCACTCACTCATGCATACAGTCACTCATATACCCAGTCACTCGCCTATACTGCCTTTCACATACTCAGTTACTCACCCATACTGACACAAGCACTCAATCCCTGACACAGCCAAACAGACACTCACTCACCCATACAGCTTCTCACACACGCACTCACTACCCCAGACAGCCACTGACTCACCCACTCACTCATCCATACAGGCAGTCACACACCTCACCCACACACACAGACACCCAGACAACCATAGAGCTAGTCAGATAACTAATCAGTCACCCATATAGCTTTCACATACCCACTAACAAACTTATACATCCACTTAGACATCAACTTATAGACAGATGCAAACATTCACACAACCAGTCACTGACCCATACATTCACTGAGACACCTAATCACTCACTTATACTATCAGTCATGCACCCACTCAGTCATCAATACAGTCACTTATACACCCACTGATTCACCAATACACCTAGGTATATATATATTTAACACTCATAAAATTTTAAAAACACTCACAGTCACTTGATGATGTCATGAGTGATGTCATTTGAGATGTCATCAGTGATGTCATGAGTGATATCACTGACCATGTCATGAGTGATGTAATATGTGAGGTCATAAGCAGTGCATTGCGGGTGCGCGAGTAATAGTTAACTCAGCTAACTATAACGGCTGAATTTTTCTGGTTTTGTATGAGTAAAATCTGACTCTAACTATAATGTCCGTGTAACCTTTGTTTTTTTTTGTGAATATATATATATATATACATATATATATATATTCACTCCGTTCTGCTCCTCCAACAGACGTACTCGGACTCAACACGTATGCTTGTGAAATATTTAATTGCAGGAAACAACACGTTTCGGCTTCCGCCTTGATCACGTTTCAAAGTTGCAACAAACAGTGATTGAATTTAAACTATGCCTAACATAGACATAGGACTAACACCACATACGTGTAGCACCCACTAGAAAATGGCATCCATTTTAGAAGTTCTTAATACAATCAATATATATATAAAAATTAAACACTTCCCTCATTATTTGATAATTACAAAAGAGAATTATAACTCCCATAAATATTTCATGTAAAAACATACAAAATTGATTTATAAAATATTTTTTCTCAAATAATGTTTACATATTTATTCGTCACTATGTTTGCTCCACAATACTCGCAAATGCGTATTTTACTTAAACCGAGATTTTTACCCAAGCCTATTGGTGACTAATGTATATGTCATTCTACTAGTCATAAAGTATCAACTAATAAAGTTTTTCTGCATTGAATACCTGCTGAAAACATTGTGATATAACACAAACAAACACCAATAATGTATAGTTACGACAGTAACGGCCCTGTGGGCAGATTCACCCATAAGTTTCTACACAGATGTACAGTTGATTACTATACATCACACTTCATCTCGCCCCAGTGGGCAAATATTCCAAGGACAATATTACTGTTTCAATCGGTTGTCCCAATTAAGTGGAACCCATAGCTGGAAAACATGATTAGACACTCGAATCATTGTAGCGCCAAGATCAACAAGATGCCATTTCATACCTAATAAAAAACCAAAAAGTAAAAAATGTTAAAAGTGTTTAAAATCAGAAAAGGGTCGAATACCGCCTGATGTTCATACATATACAGATTTCATTCCATCAAGTGAACAGCTAGTTCCTCGCTTGAATTTAACCCATTTGGGGTCAGACAATCAAAATCAATAATGTACTTTGACTCCAACTTACGCAGGGATAGTTCCCGATTCCCTCCCCTGACACCCATAACAACCGCATCAATCACCACCATTCTCATAAGATTTTCATTTTGGAAGTGACAATGATAAAAGTGCTGTGCTACTGGATACTGCTTGTTATTATTCCTAATGGCACGAACATGCTCCAATACTCTCTTCCTCGCCCGATGTATTGTGCTTCCCACGTACCACTTGTTACACGGGCATATCAGAACATATACACAATACATAGAATTACATGTCAAAGACTTACGTATTGTAAACTCCCTGTCAGTGTTAGGAATAATCAATGTACAGCAGTCAATACTTTTACGACATGCTTTACAGGTTTTACAGCATCTGAACCCAGATGTAGTCTTGTTCCTACTCATGTCCTGTTTCCTCACATGATTGTGGCTCAAGTCATCCCTCAATGATCGACTTTTTCTGAAGGTGATTTGTGGGTTGCTGGATATATATGGTTTGAGATGTCCATCAGTAGATAGCACATGCCAATGTTTTTAAAGATCTTTCTGATCTCATGGGCTTGTCCCGAAAAAGTGGTCACAAATCTTACTGTCTCCTCATTCGTATCTTGTCTATTAGGATGAAGCAATTCGTTTCTAGTGGTAGTCTCCACTCTATTACAGGCTTGTCTGATGGTTATAGCTTTGTAACCTCGTTCTTTAAAACGATTACACATAATTCCCTTCTCTGTCTGGTATGCTAGCTCTGTACTGCAGTTCCGTTTAGCCCGTAACAGCTCCCCGTAGGGGATGCTGTCAACGAGATTACGAGGATGTGAGCTTCTGGCACTCAAAATGCTATTCCCTGATGTCTTTTTACGGAACAGACTTGTTGCCAACATTTCTCCTTGGATTTCCACTAAAACGTCTAGAAATTCAATAGACGTATTACTTATCTGTTCAGTGAACACAAGATTACACGTGTTCACATTCAGTTTACTCACAAAGTTCTTAGCTGCTTCAGCACTACCATTCCACACCATAAAAATATCATCGATGTACCGCAGCCACAGGACCACATTGTGAGTAAACTGAATGTGAACACGTGTAATCTTGTGTTCACTGAACAGATAAGTAATACGTCTATTGAATTTCTAGACGTTTTAGTGGAAATCCAAGGAGAAATGTTGGCAACAAGTCTGTGTCTATGTTAGGCATAGTTTAAATTCAATCACTGTTTGTTGCAACTTTGAAACGTGATCAAGGCGGAAGCCGAAACGCGTTGTTTCCTGCAATTAAATATTTCACAAGCAAACGTGTTGAGTCCGAGTACGTCTGTTGGAGGAGCAGAACGGAGTGAATATATGTATCGGGCTTCTGGTAGCCCTAACTCGGACCGCCCGTGAATTTGCCAGGCAGATCCCGTAACCGGAGTTGGTGTAAAATATACATATATATATATTCACTGAAAAAACCATAGGTTTTAGGGACAGTTATAGTTACTTGGACATTGCACTCGTACAAAACCTGTGAAATTCCCCGTTATAGTTAGTTCAGCTAACTATAACTCGCGCCCCACAATGCACTGCTGATGACGTCACATATTACATCACTCATGACATGGTCAGTGACATCACTGATGACATCACTGATGACATCTCAAATGACATCACTGATGACATCATCCAGTGACTGTGTGTTTCTCTAAAGTTTAAATATTTTTAATATATATAGGAAAAGACGTATTGAAGAATGAGTGGGTGTGTAAGTGTCTGTATGGATGATTTAGTAGGTGCGTGACTGACTGTATAAGTGAGTGATTTAACGTATCTTACTGAATGCATGGGTTAGTGACTAAACTGGGTGAATGTCTGTATCCGTCTGTCTGTTGCTGTGTAAGTGGCTGCATGTGTTTGTGAATAGCTACATGAGTGTCTATTTGAGTTATTGAATGCTTGTGTGAGTATCTGTATGGGTGCCTGAGTGTTTGTGTGGGAGGGGTGTGTGCGACTCTGTGCATAGATGTGTGAGTGGGTGATTCACTGGGTGGATGGTTTCAAGAGTGCATCTGTGATAGACTTTATGGGTGGGTAAGTGTGTGTAAGAGTGTGTTAGTGAGTGAATGTATGTCCCAGTGGTACATGTGTGAGTAACTACATATGTGAAAGGCAGTATATATGTGTGTTGGAGTATATAAATAGCTATAAGCGAGAGTGACTGATTGTGATAGTGGCTGTATGGATGAGTGTGTGCTTGTATCAGTGATTGTATAAGAGCGTAAGAATGTGCTAGTATTTGTATGAGTAAGTGAGCTGGTGTGTGTATAACTGTATAGGTGAGTAAATGGTAGTGTGTTTAATTATTTGCATGACTGACTAGGTGTGTGAGTATCTCTATGGATGAGTGGCGTTGTTTGAGTGTCTATATAGGAGTAAGAGTGCATATGATAGTCCTGTACTGAGTGACCGTAAGTATGAGTGACTGTACGGGTGAGTGAGTGGATGTGTGTGTGTAGACCTAAGAATCAGTGAGTGGGTATGTAGTTATTGGTGTTGGAGTGTCTATGGTTTTGCGAATGGCAGTCTGTAATTTAGAGTGGGTGTATCAAAGGTTATATTAGGGTGTGAGGAGGTGCATCAGATTATCACGTGGATGATGTCATCAGTGATGTCATTTGAGATGTCATCAGTGATGTCATCAGTGATGTCACTGACCATGTCATGAGTGATGTAATATGTGACGTCATCAGCAGTGCATTGCGGGGCGCGAGTTATAGTTAGCTGAACTAACTATAACGGGGGAATTTCACGGGTTTTGTACGAGTGCAATGTCCAAGTAACTATAACTGTCCCTAAAACCTATGGTTTTTTCAGTGAATTTCAAAGGTTTTTTAAATGCTAATTTGTAACTATAACGTGTCTGAAACCTATGGTTTTTTCAGTGAATTTCAAAGGTTTTTAAATGCTAATTTGTAACTATAACGTGTCTGAAACCTATGGTTTTTCAGTGAATTTCAAAGGTTTTTTAAATGCTAATTTCTAACTATAACGTGCCTGAAACCTACGGTTTTTTCAGTGAATTTCAAAGGTTTTGTAAATGACAATTTTTAAATGTATTAATTGTTATATTAATTTTTTTCATACTGATTTACTACATTTTTAGAAACAATTTTTTTTTACATATATTATTTTTTAAATTACATTGTAATTACATTATACATTACATTACAAAAATACTTTATCAGAATGAATTACTTTAGTTTAAATACTTTGCAGATAGGCAATAGACTTTTAAGTACAGTAGTTACAGTTGTTGCAATGGGCAACACATTTTCAAACACAATGCAACATTCAGCTCAATGTGAATTTCTAGTTAAATGCAATTAGTTACTTTATGGATTACTTTTGTAACCACAGGACTGGATCCTAGATTCAGTCCTGGTACATCTCCTGTAAACAGTTGAGTAAAAGCGTTTTGGTTACAGTCGTGATTTTTAAGGAATATTATTGTATTTTAAAAGTTGACACTTTGAAACTTTTTCTCATAGAATCACCAATGTTATCCTATGGAAGGAAATTCACTTAGCAGGTAAAAACTGTTATCGTTACTTTTTCTTACTCAGTGTTGGATCCTGGATCCAGCACTGGTGCATCTCCTGTAAACAGTTGAAAGAATGCGTTTAAGTCATACTGTCGATTTTTAAGGAATATTTGTAGTTTGTGAAAATCAACACAAACTTTTTTGCTGAAAACCAGTCAATGTTAGCCTATGAAGGAAATTCAAGTTACCGGTAAGTACGGTTAAAATTACTTTTGAGGATCAGTACTGGGCTGAAACATGCAGCACTGAGGTCTCTCCTGATAACAGGTGAGTAAATCGGAATTCGTATTTCGGCTGATTTTAGAGGAATATTTTAAAGTTCCAAAACTCCACACTTAGAAGAATTTCCAAGTGAAACCAGTCAATGTTAGCCTACGGAAGGAAATTCAAGTTACTGGTAAGTACGGTTAAAATTACTTTTCAGGACCAGTACTGGGCTGAAAGATGCAGCACTGAGGTCTCTCCTGATAACAGGTGAGTAAATCAGAATTCGGATTTCGGCTGATTTTAGAGGAATATTTGTATGTTTCAAAAATCAACACTTAGAAGAATTTCCAAGTGAAACCAGTCAATGTTAGCCTATGAAGGAAATTCAAGTTACCGGTAAGTACGGTTAAAATTACTTTTCAGGATCAGTACTGGGCTGAAAGATGCAGCACTGAGGTCTCTCCTGATAACAGGTGAGTAAATCGGAATTCGTATTTCGGCTGATTTTAGAGGAATATTTTAAAGTTCCAAAACTCCACACTTAGAAGAATTTCCAAGTGAAACCAGTCAATGTTAGCCTATGAAGGAAATTCAAGTTACCGGTAAGTACGGTTAAAATTACTTTTCAGGATCAGTACTGGGCTGAAAGATGCAGCACTGAGGTCTCTCCTGATAACAGGTGAGTAAATCGGAATTCCTATTTCGGCTGATTTTAGAGGAATATTTGCACAATGGTGAAGGGAGGGGGCGGGGCCTGAGGTGACATCTTTGCAAACGCGCCCCGTGGCGCGTTTTAAGTTCGGGGAATAAGTCCCCTTGAATCCTGAGGGTCCCTGGGGGCCAACTAGACCACCAGGAACCTCCAATATGCGCCAGGGGCTGCGTTGCAGAGACGTGTAGAGAGGCCACACCCCTTTTACACCTCACTGCAACGCAGCTCTGTGGCGCATTCTGGATGTACCTGTTGGGCTAGTTGGCCCCCAGGGACCCTCAGGATTGAAGGGGATTTAATTCCCCATCTTAAAACGCGCCACGGGGCCTGTTTGCACACATGTCACCTGAAGCCCCGCCCCCTCCCTTCACCACTGTGCAAACGCACCCCGTGGCGCGTTTAAAGTAGGGGGATTAAGTCCCCTTGAATCCTGAGGGTCCCCGGAGTCCAACTAGCCCACCATATACCTCCAAAAAGCGCCACAGAGCTGCGTTGCAGAGAGGTGTAAAAGGGCGTGGCCTCTGTACACCTCTCTGCAAGGCAGCCCCTGGCGCATACTGGAGGTACCTGGTGGGCTAGTTGGCCCTCAGGGACCCCCAGTATTCAAGGGGATCGTTCCCCTCTGCAAACGCGCCAGGGGACGCGTTTGCAGAGTGGTGAAGGAAGGGGTGGGGCCTGCGGGCCCGATCGTTTTTTTGTTTTTTTCCCCTGAAGGGGGGCTGTGTGGCCCCCTTCCTTTTTCTTTTTTGGGCCCTGGGGACCCCATCCCCCAGGGCCTTACACCTTTTTAAATTACCTTTTAAAAAAAAAAAACGGGAAGGGGGCCGCGTGGCCCCCTTCCCTGGGCCTGTATTGGCCCGGGGACCCCATCCCCGGGGCATGGCCTCTATATTTATTTTTTTGAGGGGGCAGCGTGGCCCCCTCCTCTGGCCATTTTAAGGCCCCGGGGACCCCATCTCCCGGGGCCGGCCTTTCCATTTTTTTTTTTTTAATTTTTCCTCTTTTTTGGGGAGGGGGCCGCGTGGCCCCCTCCCGGGCCACTACTTGCCCCGGGGACCCCATCCCCGGGGCTGGCCCTCTCCGTTGGGGACTGTGGGGGGTCCCCAATACCCCCACAGTCCCGCCGGCTCCCCACGTCCCTTGGGAGCCGGCATTGCTGTTCCACATGGGGAGCAGCTGACATGCTGCTCCCCATGTGGAAAAGCAATCGCTTTGGATATTGGAAGAGAGAGCAGGTTTCCCTGCTCTCTCTTCCAATATCCAAAGCAGTTTGCTATGGCAGGACGGGAGCCGCGAGGCTCCCGTCCTGCCATAGCAAACTACAGTGTCCCGGGGGTAGGCACCCCGGGACACTGCAGGAGCCGGCCCTGGGGGTGGTGGTCCCCAGGGCCATCAAGGGCTCCAGGAGGGGGCCGCGCGGCCCCCTCCCATTCAGTACACAGCCCCGGGAGGTGGTGGTCCCCGGGGCTCTGGGGTCCGTAACGGACCCCCATATTAAAATGTTTAGTGCCCCGGGAGGTGGTGGTCCCGGGCGTGTGGGGGGCTGGAGCCCCCCCACACAGGTTTAATAATGTATTTTAAAAAAGCCCCGGGGAGGAGGTGGTGGTGGCTGCGGGAGGGCTCAGAGCCCTCCCGCACCATTTTTTAAAAAAAGCCCCGGGAGGTGGCGGTTTCCGGGGCTTGGGGGCCCTTTGAGGCCCCCACACATTAAATTATCCCCCACCATGCCCCCGGGACTTGGGCCACCCGGGGGCCAATTAACATCGAGCGCGGAGACCGCGCTTCGATTTTTCGGCAGGATTCGCGCACCCTGAGCGCATCCTGCCGATTTTTAAAAAAATCTTTTTTTGCCCAGGGGGTCCTTGTGGGACCCCTGAGCAAACCTAGGGGTCAGGGTGTTTCTACCCTGCCCCTTTGTGCGCTTTGCGCACTTGTTTCTGTCCCTCGGTTCTACCGAGGGACAAAATGGCTGCCAACATTGCCTGAATCGGAATGTTGACAGCCAGCTGACAGCCAATTAACATGCAGCTCGTGATCGGGAGGGTACGCGGACCCTACTCGTCCCTAGATATCACTAACTTTTTACTTTTCATTTTCTCAGCAACTACTGAACGGATTTACACCATTTAACAAAAAGGGTTCTTTCTGAACCAAGAACTACCTCTTTGCCAAATTTGGTGTAATTCCGTTCAGCAGTTCGGGCTGTAGCCGTGTCTAAAGTTTCCTATGGGAAAATGCATGGGGAAAACGCGTTTTGGGACCCCCCTTTTTTCTCGGCCCCTGCTTGACGTATCACCCCGAGACTTTCAGGGTAGGAGCGGACCGGAGCGCCCCACGAAGTTTGAAAATTTCGCGAAGATACGTCAACCGGCAAGAGAGTTATTTCAAATAGAATGTCGCGGATTTCCTATGGATAATAGGTTGTAACTATAACTATCTACTGGCGACCGCCAGTAGATAATAAACACTAATGTATATATTTCTATATATGTTTTCATATATTTCCACATATATAAATAAATATATATATATCTTTTATATATGTATATCTATATATACACAAATATAAAATCCATACATATATAAATATATTGTCTGCTCAAAGGTCAACTTGAACTGCCGAACTCTGGACAGGTGCTTTCTCCGCTAAAGTGAGGGTGAAATCACTTGGTAATATTCGAAAACAGAAAGACACGGAGCACTCACGGGACATTTGTGGGGTTTAATTTGAGCAAATGCATTTCGGCACACTGCCGTCTTCAGTACTCATTAATTAGCACAATGGGTTACATATGTCTTTAAATTGCATGGAAGATACTTTCAATGGAGAACACAAAAACATAACCAACAAAAAAGGACTGCCATTTTTCGTTCAGATACCAGTATTATTGGCCGCCATGCCAGTGTGTAAATAAACTGCTCCAAACCAAATGGATGACACTTCGTTTTCATTATTCTGAAGTTCTTAGTTTCAAATAAACACATGCAGCACTCTCTCTTGCATAGAGTAAAAAACGAAGATGCCTGTTGTACCCTGCATGTGGGTTGGCTCAATTCAGTCCTTTTATGGCACCTCTGGTGAGGGAGAACAGTGACCTGTCATCTTTTAACCCCTTCGGTGCGCGTGACGAGCTCAGCTCGTCATGCTGCGCGGTAGCCCTGTGCGCATGACGAGCTGAGCTCGTCACGACCGCACCCGCGATTGGAATGTCCAGCACACGAGCGGAATTCCGATCGCGGTCAAGGGGTTAAAAGGTCTTAATTGAGCCAACCCACATGCAGGGTACAACAGGCATCTTCGTTTTTAACGGAGAGTACTACTATAGGGACATATAAGCTTGCACTTATATGTCCTCACCTTTAATATAATGCACCATACCTCCTCGGCTCACCGGGCCTTCCACAGGGGTGACTGGCATATATTAAAGATAGTGCATTGACTTTGCCACACATTGTGAGGTCAAAGTCAAATTCAAGCAGTGTGCACTGCTCATGCAGTCTGTAATGGCAGGACTACGGTCATCTGTTTACCTGGGTCATTCAGGGTGGCACAACCAGTGCTTCAGGTTCTGGTGTCTTCTTTAAATCCCATGCCCTGGGTACCCTGGCACATTTACCAGGGACTTATAAGGGGGTTAAAGTCCTTGCCGATTGGGGTGGTCAATTCATATTCATCAGTTTTAGGGAGAGAGCACTGGAACTGGGGCCTGGTTGGCAGGCTTCAGTGCACTTTCAGAGTCAAAAACCAGCATCTAGTAATCCAAACGGGGCTTTGAATAGAATTCAAAGCGCTCTACATTGCGTTTAAGGCCACTCACGAGGCGGGGCCAGTGTTTTTTAAAAAGAACTTGCAGCCGTACATGCCTGCCCGTCAGCTCCGTTCAGCACATTCCTATAACCTGGTAGTTCCCAGGTTCAAAAAGTGTGCTTGGGGGGGAAGGAGCTTTCTGGTCAGTACGACCCGACTTTGGAATACACTGCTGGTGCAGATTAAGAAAGAAAAGCAACTGCTGTCTTTTAGGAAAGCTTTAAAGACGTGGCTGTTCAACCTTTGAGCTGTCTCTATCGCTCTTTTCTGTTTTATGCTGAGCTAGCGCCATGATACCTTTGGGTGAATGTTTTGTGCTCTACAAGTCTCCTTTTCATTTCATTTCATTTCATTCAAAAGGTGGGGTGGCACCTGCAAGAAACGCCTATTTTCTTGCAAGTGGTAGGAGATAAAATGGTCAATTGTGCCCGGTTAATGGAGATACCAGATAGCAGGCTGTATGTTACAAATTCTCTGATGACGGATGATAGATTCAGCTCGGGTTTGCACATATATAATGTGACATCATTGGCATACAATGATATCAGTAATCACTGAGCCAGGAGCTGAGTCCTTGGATTGGTGTTGGTGCAGCCTCGCCTCCAAGGGCGCCATGGCTATAGCAAAAACTATAGGAGACAGTGGGCAACCGTGTCTTGTGCCTTTGGTGATCTGAATAGGAGCAGGTACAAACCCATTAAGAGGACTGTCAACTGGCTGTACTGGAATGCCACCCACTCCATGAAGACCAAGCTGAGGGTCCTTCTTCTGAGCACTTGGTGTCACAGAGTGGGACTCACACAGCATTTATATCATATACGGGAGTGTGAAGGCTGTGCAAGATTGAGCGCCATGGGATGAAGCCTGACTGATTCGGGCAACTTAATTTTGAGAGCAATGGGAGTATCCTATTTGCCAGTACTTTGGTCAAGATTTTATTCTCAAGGTTGATAAGCATCAGTTGGCGATAGCGTTCCCAGCTTTCAGGACGTTTGTCAGATTTCAGAATCATGACTATCATAGCCTTATATAGTGAGGTCGGGTGGGTAAACAGCCACTGTCAGACCTTCCAACTCACACGGTGCCACCGTGTGTCACACGATATCGCCTCCCATCACACAATCACCCGGTGAGGAGCCGATTGCAAACAATGTGCACACTATTAGCTGGAAACCCCTGCAGAGAGCAGGTTTCCAGCTAATTGTTTAGCTCAGCTGATGTCCCTTTACGATGTGTGAAACCTCCCCAGGGCATCTGTAGCAGCCTCAAATGCTATTTTTGGTGTTGGCAGGGTGAAGAGGGGGATCAATGGGCAGTGGGGGGCTTGGGACAGTGAATTAAAAAACTGCTTTGGCTGAGCTCAGCATTAAGCCTTACCGCTTCCAAGCCCTGCTCCCTCCTCACATGGTGAAAATGTTTTTACAAGTTGGCATGTTTGCACCCTCCCCCATGAACCTAGTCCCCTTGAACATTGCCAAAAGTTTGGGGGGCCAATAACGGAGTGAATTCTTTATAAAACTGCGCAGTCCAGCCATCTTCTTAGGGGGCTCTGCTAGAAGGAAGACCAGTATCACTTGCACTATCTCCTCCTTAGATAGTAGGACGTCTAGGTACTGGCGTGTGCCTCATTTAATTATACCAGTCTCACCAGGTCAAAGAGTGAGGCAAAATCATTCTGGGTTGGGTTAGTCTTGGATTAATAGAGGTCTGCATCATAATCAGAGCCTAGCTGAAGGCAGTGGCGTAACAAAGGCCCCCGCAGCCCCTGCAGTGCGGGGGGCCTGAGCTCCAGGGGGCCCCCCTCTGAACTGTACCTTAGCCTGAAAGCTCCTGAGTGAGGCCTGAGGGAGGCCCCTCTATGTACTATGCAGGGGAGCTCCCTCAAGTTTCGTTACAACACTGGCTGAAGGATCTCCCCAGTAGATTGTGCAATAGTGCTGTTCGCATGGTGCATAGCAACAATGTCAGAGCTAGTCCAAGGCGATGAGTCAATTATGCCAGTGTCATACCCTATCTATTTCCTTCCCCATAATGCCTAGCTGTTGCCTCTTTGCCTAGGTAGCTGATCTCCCTCTCCTCCTCCTCATTGTACTCCTTAATTTTTGCATGGAATTTGGCAATTCAGGTTGCATCACATGTAGTGTAACAGTCTAGCTCCAACACACCTATCGCCTTCAGCAAGGTATTAACTCAAGGTAGGTAGGCCAAAAGGGCAGGGGCATGATCCGACAAAGTTCAGAGTAGATGCTTCATTAATGTTGTCCAGAAGCTGATGTCTCTGGTCACCAACCAGTAAGCTATGTGTGACTATGAGTTATGCGGGATGCATGTGCCCTTACTGCCGTGTGGGTGACTGAGCCGCCGTATATGTATGAGACTGCTGTCCTCAAATATAGTGTGCAGTTGTGTTGCAGTTAATGGGTGTGATCTTCGAGTAGTGCTGGATCTATCCAGGTAAATTTCTGGAATGATATTAAAAATGTCTCCCTCGAATATCGCTTGGGGATGAAGAGTGGTGACTCTGCCCTATGACTCCAGGAAGAAGGAGGGACAGTCTGAGTTGAAGCTGGGAAGTTATACATTAGAAAGTGAAAGACCTCGGCTGTGCTACTATTAATATGAAGGGAACTATTGTGAATGAAAAAAGGAACTTCCACAAGGAGATTCTAGTGTTGTTGACGTACGACTGAATACCTAGGTTGAATTGTAGAGAAGGCGGTAAAGTAGATATGAAACAAAAAGAGTGATGGGAGCTCACTGCTTCACATCACAGCACAGTTCGCCCCTTAGAATTCTGGTAAATGTAGTGCAGTGTTTGCGCTTCCTTGAATATTAGCTGTAGTTTTTCACCAGAGTTGGTGCAGAGAGTGCTGTAAATCTCTAGACGCGTGTTTCTGGATTTTATCCTTCATCAGTAGAGATTAAAGAAAAAAGAATTTCATCAGGAGTTGCTGAGAATTCTGCTTCAGTCCTCTTAGGTCTTAGTACCTCTCACAGGTGCACAGGTGCATCTCCAAAAGCTCGTCAGCTCTCTGGCTCAAGGGAGCCTTTTTAGACAGAAGGGGGATGGGAGCACACTGCTTCTCATCACAGCATAGTTCCCCCTTTAGCATTATGGTAAATGCAGTGCAGTGTCTGCGCTTACCTGAATATTAGCTGTAGTTTTTCACCAGGGTAGGTGCAGATAGTGCTGTAAAGAGATGAACAGCACTATCTGCACCAAATCAGGTGTAAAACTACAGCTAATATTCAAGTAAGCACAAACATTGTGCTGCATTTAATGTAATGCTAAGGGGTGAACTGTGCTGTGATGTGAGGCAGTGTGATCCCATCTCCCTTCTAGATATTAAGCGAGGCAGGAGATATGGAGGAGGCATGCAGATCACCACAGATCATGGATGTGCATGGACGGAGATATAATACGAAATGTATCCTTTGGGATTTATTATAAAGGAATAATAATAAAGGAAATTCCTAAACCACAGGGTTTTGCTGACTTGTATTCTTCTTGACTGCCTAAGTGAAGAAAGTGTATAAATATTGTGGAAATTTGGGGAGGAGTTAGCATTAGATGATCAATTTCAATTACTTGTGGAGACAAAACTCTGTCTCTCTGTTCTGCAATATCAAGATTTGTGCACAGTGTCTTATGCCTCATGTCTGCTGCTCTGAGAGCACCCCATAAGTGCTACTCACGTTCTTTGGCGAGGTCGGAATTACACTTGGAGCAGGAATAGGCATTTGAAGGTGTTGAGGTGCAGTTGAAGTTGATCACTGTTCACTAACTACATTCCCAATATTTTTGGCGATGATAGGCAGGATAGTAAGGGTGAAAAAGTTTGATTAGGTACCTGGATGTTTTTATGAGCAGCTGATATGGAAGCAGCGAAAAATTGATCAGCGTTGGTCATGAAAAAGCAAGCACAAGTAGAAGATAGATGCACGCAAGTCGACATCTCCAAGGAAGAAAAAGTTGTGTTTCTAATGTGGGTTTTCATTTCTCCATGAAGGCAAAGATCCAGCAATAGGACAGACGTGCAAACATTGCAGGAAAGAAAACCAGTTGGTAACGGTTTGCAAAGCGAAAGAGAAACCAAATACATCAGAGCAAGAAGAGAAAATGGACGCCACAAGGTTCCAGAAGCATTCTTACCACTCCCACAATGCCAAAAAGCAACATCAGTTGCGACAAGTAGAAACCAGACAAAGTCGATCATCGTCAAGTTCATCCTATTAAAGCTTGTCAACGTCATTATCAAGCGTCATTGAAGAAGATGGCTGTGCAATGATGGTATTGACCGAGGAACGGCAGGCCCATGTAGGTTGGGCTGCTTGCAAGGAAGAACAAAAGACAAACAACCAAATGAAACAACCAAATTCATTTGGACATTGCTCCACGATTACAATACAGGTCAACGGTTGCCTCATAACCTTTATCATAAACAGCAGTGCGTCGATTAACATCATGCCAGTCAAAATGTTCAATAGCCTGTCTCCTGTGCCCCGCCTCAACCTGTTAAACACAAAGGTTTTCATGTGGGCTGCTTCTAAACCGTTGCAGAGTCAAGGGTCATTACCTGCGACAATGTGACAAAAAGCAGTATCAGTGCAAGTGCCGATTCATGTTCTTCAATTAACTTCATCCAGTTCATGCCTACTTAGTTTTCCCACTGCTGCTGACATGGGACTGATATCTCTCAATTGCAACCTCGACACTCAATCTGAAATTGTTTCCGTCATTATTTCGTAGCCTATGCAAGCTTAAAATAATAAAAGTGCGACTTCACATTAATGAAGACATTTCTCTCATTGCCCAACAGCACCGCAGAGTCTCTTTTGAATTGCAAGACATCATTGGGCGCAGCAAAGGGTCCTATGCCATGGGTTTCGCCCATAGTGGTGGTGCCAAAACAGGACAGTGGAGGTGCAGTGCACATCTGTGTTTATATGCGCCAGGCAACAAAGCACTCAAGACTGAAAAGAGGAATTACGTAACTTGCTTGGAGGTGTTAAGGTGTGGTTATTAACGGTTATGATGTAAGAATAAAGACATCTGTCACAGAGCTCCGTGTGTGGCATGTTCATTTGCATGCTCCCGGGCTCGGGAGGATGCTGCACCCATTATAACTTTTTATCTGTGAATATGAATTTATTATAACACACTACGGGCCTCATTACGATGTCGGTCAGAAACCAAACCGACCGACTCCTTGTCGGAATCGGTTACGTCCGACTGGCGTTCAGCGAGTCTGACCGACCGATTACGATGCTTCCGAACACTGTTCGGAAAGTCTCCCGTTGACTTCAATGGGAGCCTGTGTTCCGATGGACAACACAGGCTCCTATTGAAAAAGGGGTGGTTGTGGAAAACCTTGCACCCTGTGGTGGGCACCCCATGGTGCCTGCCACACTGTGCATGGTTTAACAGGGTTGTCCATTGGGTACCCCAAAGGCTCAGGATGAAGGGGCCTTTACTATCACTTAGCTCTACCCCGCCTCAAATGCTAAAAGCCCCTTACTCCTACCTAGCCCTGAACCCTAAAAACCCTTTACTACCCAGTACCCCTACCCATCCCTGAGCCATAGAAAATCCCCACTACCCCTTAGCTACACTTACTTACCTTTTTAGTATTGTAATAACTTGCATTGTAAAGAAATGCATTGTAATAAATGTTGTCACAACCAGTAGCGGCTCGTGCAGGTAAGAGCAGTGGGGCGGGAACTCGACAGACGATGACGAGGGAACATTAAATAATACATTTTCCCTCGTCGTCGTCTGTCGAGTCCCGCCCCACCGCTCTTATCTGCATGAGCCACTCCTGGTCACAACTGCATTTGCGTTGTAAGGACTGTGTGATAGAGATAGTAAGGGTTACATACCATCCATTGAGGATCCAGATCCTTTCTTTTTAGTTTAGTTCTGTTCCAGGACAGATATTCTCTTAGGAAGTTTACTGCATCTGTTTCTATTACCTTCCCAATCCATTTTGGCTAGATAATGCGGCCTGTGCTCCCTGTGCTTTCTGTTTCCTGTTCTAGTTCAATGCTATTGAGTTTTCTGCGGTTGCTTTTTCCTCGAAGAGCTAACATTTTCCTTGGTCTGTCACGATTTCCACTCCTCCTACAGTCATCATTCTGGAGACAGAAATGGAACAAGCATTGGTAAATGCAATAGGTTTTGCCTATGTGATTAATAATAATTTCTTTGTAGTTGTAAGTTTTAGCTTGGTGAGCAGGTGTAAAACTGATATGGTAAACAAATATTTGAACGGGGGAACCTGAATGCCAGAAGGTATGGGTGAGACATGCAAAAGGTGTGCATGCTCACCGATAGATGTAATGAAAATAATAGTACCTTACTCTGGAACACTGTAGGAGAATAAGGGACAACATTACAATGGGCTGAGCCAGGGAGAAGAAAATGATGCAAAAATAAAATGAACAGGCAAGCGACTTACTAAGAGTAAAGTTTGTATTACTGCCCGAGCAGGTGGGTTCAGACGCTGTCGCAGGCTCCTGGTTTAGGGATGAGAGGCAAAAAGGAGTAATATGTGGAGCCGTGAGGAAGGCACGCTGGTACAGCACTAATTGTGCTGAAAATGCATGGGTAAGAGGCTTACTAAGAGTAAAGTATGCATTACTGCCCTTTGCAGGTTGATTCAGACGCTGTCGCAGGCTCCTGGTGTTGCTATGAGAGGCAGAAAGGGGTGATATGTGGAGCCGTGAGGAAGGCACGCTGGTGCGGCACTAATTGTGCTGAAATAGAGACCCAGGGGAGTGTGCAGCTACGGACACAGCGTTACCGACTAGAGCATTGGTCTGTGGCATTCCATTGACTATTTAAGCGACTAGCGGACCTGCCCTTACCCTAATCAGAGATTGGTGCACGGAGACTAGATACAGGATGCAGGGCAGGCTTGCGGCTCACCAAGGTGTTATAAGTTGTAGGATAGCACAAAGGTGACCAAGAAGAGGCTGAGAAGGTTGGCATGCTAGGGTTACAAGAGAGGAATGGGGATACATAGAGGCGGCAGGAAAGCAGGGCATCAGCAGATGCAGAAGCGGCAAGGGGTGCACATAAAAGTTGCCGGACGATAGAAAGTACAGAGGGGTGATTGGCCACTCAAAGAGAGTGGAGGGGAGCTGCTGCAGACGGTTAGGTAGGGCAACACACACACATAGACAGCAGAGAACGGTGGTGCCATAGGCTGGTTGCAGGTCAGGCACAAGGTTCACAGAAGGTCTCCAGAAGTGCACACAGGACCAGGTTCTAAGCAGAGGCTACATGGGCAGGGACACACAGCAGCAAGTGTTGCAGTGGCACAAAAAGTACATGCAGAGGGGGAAGGGAACTCTCAGGAACAATTCAATACACAAAAAAGGTCCAGCACAGGATGGGACAAAAGGGCTGCAAGGGGTATGGGGACATATAGGAGTTCCAAGGGACAGTAGCACAACAAGTTGTTGCAGGAGAAATGGAAGCACAAGTGGATTCAGGGGTGGCGGAGAACTCAAAGAAATGCTGCAGGGGGTAGGGACACAAAAGAGGTAGGCTGCAACTAAGGGACTGCAAGCTGGCGGGGATGCATAACAGCTATTGGGGTCTGGGAGCACAAACAACAGGAGCAGGGGAGCAGAGGGTCACACCTGGAGAAGCTGCAGGTTCACAGCAATGCACACTCGACCAGTGGGGGGGGCAGGAAGGGGAAGGCAGAGGAACTGCAGGTAAGCAGGGCTACATTGAGGGGAGGGGGGTGTGGGACCCAGAGGGCTGAATGGGGAAGTGATCACTCAGAGGAGTAGTAGGACCTGCATGGGCACTCTGAGGGGCACTCAGAGGGGCACACAGAGGGCAGGCTTGCAGAGGCACAATTGGGGGCTGCAAAAAGCACATGCGGAAAGGCAGGGAATCTAGCAGGGTTTGCAGGGTGAGGTGGGTGCACACAAAGGGCCAGCCAGGGTTGAACAGGCTGGCTCATGGGCTGTAAGGAGGAAGGGGACAAATAAGGGCAGCGGTAGGGGAGGGGTTCAGTTGAAGGGCCACAACATGAAGAAACAGGGGAGGCAAAGAACATTACCTGAAGTTATCATGGCCAATTTAACCACGGAGGCAAGAAACTAAAAGCAGCAAGTTTATTTTCAAAAGTGAAAGTAAAAAGGGTGATAGGAGCAAGCATAAGGATTCTGCTCAAAAATTAAAATGGAAACTGATAAATATATTCTTCCACTTGAGAAAAAATAGAGATCAACAAATCATTGAAAATATAATCACTATTAAACTTTGTTGATAATTAAATTATTCCATGCGGTTAACGTATTCTTATATTTCTGAACAATGCTGACAGGAATTTTCCCAGTAAACTGTCAATCAATCATGTCACTTATAAAGCGCACTACATACCCGCGAGGGTCTCAAGGCGCTGGGGGAAGAGGGGGGTGGTGCTGCTACTGATCGAAGAGCCAGGTCTTGAGGAGTCTTCTGAAGGCCAGTAGGTCTTGGGTCTGCCGAAGGTTGGTGGGGAGGGTGTTCCAGGTCTTGGTGGCAAGGTGGGAGAAGGATCTGCCGCCGGCGGTCGTTTTCCGGATGCGGGGGACTGTGGCGAGGGCGAGGCTGGTGGAGCGGAGCTGTCGGGTGGGGGTGATGAAGCTGAGTCGTCTGTTGAGGTAGGCTGGTCCGGAGTTGTGGAGTGCTTTGTGTGCGTGGGTGAGGAGCTTGAAGGTTATCCTCTTGTTGACAGGGAGCCAGTGCAGGTCTCTCAGGTGGGGTGTGATGTGGCTGCGTCGGGGGATGTCGAGGATAAGACGTGCAGAGGCGTTCTGGATGCGTTGCAGCCGTCTCAGGAGCTTAGCCGTCGTTCCTGCGTAGAGGGCGTTTCCGTAGTCCAGCCTGCTGGTGACGAGGGCCTGGGTGACTGTTTTTCTTGTTTCGGTGGGGATCCACTTGAAGATCCTGCGGAGCATTCGGAGGGTGTTGAAGCAGGATGAGGAAACGGCGTTGACCTGCTTAGTCATGGAGAGGGTGGGGTCGAGGATGACCCCTAGGTTGCGTGCGTGGTCGGTGGGTGTCGGGGCTGTTCCCAGTGATGTCGGCCACCAGGAGTCGTCCCATGCTGAAGGGTTGGAACCAAGGATGAGGACCTCCGTCTTGTCCGAGTTCAGCTTCAGGCGGCTGGTACTCATCCATTCGGCGACGGCCTTCATTCCTTCGTGGAGGTGGGCTTTGGCGGTGTGAGGGTCTTTGGTGAGGGAGAGGATCAGCTGGGTGTCGTCGGCGTAGGAGATGATGTTGAGGATGTGCTGTCGGGCGACGTGGGCGAGGGGTGCCATGTAGATGTTGAACAGCGTTGGGCTGAGGGAGGAGTCTTGGGGTACGCCGCAGATGATCTTGGTGGCTTTGGATCGGAAGGGGGCGAGGCGGACGCTTTGTGTTCTGCCGGAGAGGAAGGATGTGGTCCAGTCCAGGGCCTTCTCTTGGATCCCGGCGCCGTGAAGGCGTGTTCGTAGTGTGTGGTGGCAGACCGTGTCGAAGGCGGCTGATAGGTCCAGGAGGATGAGGGCTGCTGTTTCTCCGTTGTCTAGCAGGATCCTGATGTCATCGGTGGCGGCGATGAGGGCGGTTTCGGTGCTGTGGTTGCTGCGGAAGCCGGACTGGGAAGGGTCCAGGATGTTGTTCTCCTCGAGGTAGCGGGTCAGTTGTTTGTTGACGATTTTCTCGGTGACCTTCGCGGGGAACGGGAGCAGAGAGATGGGTCGGAAGTTCTTGAGGTCCTTGGGGTCTGCCTTGGGTTTCTTGAGTAAGGCGGTGATCTCGGCGTGCTGTGATATCATTTTAATGAAATTCATGTTATTTTGATATGTTATGCAGATTTGTAGAGCACACTCTCGCGGGAGGGTATCCGGGCGCTGGGCAGGTGTGACTCTAGGCAGTGGCGGCTAGTGACATTTGAAAAGTGGTGGGCGTAAGAGTTAGGTATGACTTTTAAGTAGCTTTCACCTTGTCATTATTTTAATGACTGTGTACCCCCATGATTGGGGCCCCATCATACACTTTTGAACAGAATCATAATTACAACTTGAAAATGTGACTACTGCCCTGTACTCTTTCTGCAAAGAGGCCAATGATTGGATGACCATGTATTCTGAGCACGTTTTTGACCGTCTGACAGGCAGTGTGAGAAACTTGCACTGCCTTCAGTCTCAGCCCAGAGCTCTCAACCGTGGCATAAACACTGGTGCTGGTGCGTGTGACTTGGTTGATTGGAGACAGAAGTGAAAGGGGGTAGGAGAGCAAAATAGAACTGAGAAGGAGAGACAGGAGGGAGAGGGGATGAAAAGGAAGGCATAGGGAAGATATCAAGGAGAATAGGAAAAAAGATGTGGACAGAAGAGGAAACCTGGAATAGTGACAGAGATAAACAGCTAAACACCTGTAATTATTTAAAACAAATAGCAAGGAAATATCACAGCAGGCATTGTGTTGGTGGCGCGTTACAAATCCAGCATCATGTAAAACAAAAGGCCAGTAGGGTGGGGGAGGGGGACATGTCAGATCAGGGTCCAGTGGAGAAGGGGGTGGCGAAAAATATGGAACTGTATGAGATAAACTGAGCGCGTGGGTGGAGCCTGCAGGGTTAGGAGGTTACCCAGAGAGTTCACCATATAAGCTAACATACAGCGCACTGGTATATTTCCTTCAAGGGGTTCTGCCGTTTGCCAACCCTGGGAGATTACTTTTGCTACAGCAGCATTAAGTATACTCAACATACATGTTGTCCTATATTGTGCATAGGATACATATTGCCATATATTGTGTAGAAAAATGTTTTCAAATTAAATGTTAGAGTTTTCAAAAATCAGCTTACTCTCTTGTGGACAGTGAGCTTATAACGCTACCTCAACGGAAGGTGTTGAATGCTCACACGAGCATAGACATCATTTAGAGGCCGCCAGGGGTCGCAGCTGCGACCCCTGGCTTGTCACTGCGACCCCTGACACTGCCTTTGCGACCCCTGGCCACAGAGGTGACAAAATCAGTGCCAGGAACACAGTGGCAGCTCGTCCTTATGGACTTTTCTCTTTGTTCTCTCTCAATTGTTTTATTATACTAATAGTGAATAATGTTACATGATTCACTATTAGTGTATTAATACATGGGAGTACAATTTGGTGGAATATGACCTTTCCTTGGCAGCTGGGAAAAGTAAAAAAAAATGCTTCGAAATGTAGGTTGTGTGTGTGCTTGCAGGTGAGTGTGTTTACGTGACAGGGAGAGTGTGAAAGTGTGAATATGTGTGTATGCATTTTTGTGGGAGTGAAATTGAGGGTCAAAGGACATGTGATGTCACTTCCGCTACCCCAGGCTTTTTGGTGAATTGACGTTTATGCACACGAGCACCATTTACATTACATAGTCACATTCATTTTTGTTTTGTATGTGAGGAGATTTGTCCAGAATCACAGGATGTAGTGGCGATGCCGAGACTTACAGATACTGCTGTCTGGTGCGGTGCCTCGTGAGGCACTAAGGTTCATGCGTCAGGTGCCCGGCCTTGTTTATTATTAGACTGGTGATGGACAGGATTCCCACTGGTGATTGGCTGGGAATCATCTGCTTTAATTGCTTTAAGATCTGAGCCCAAGATGAGCTGTTCGAGCTTCACCCCTTTGAAACCCTATCAGATGCCTTAACTAAACCATATTGTAAACCCTTCACTCCGAAGCTGCAGACAGGCAACAGTTACAATCAACTTGCACAAAAGAAGCCAAATTCACAACTCCAAGGCATTCCCATCGCAACACTTCTCTACGGGATTTTCAAATCCAGTGCTATGCCACAGGAACACTGCACTGTGATGTGTGAGATCCAGTTTAACACTGCACAGTGATGTGTGAGATCCAGTCTGCACTGTTATGTGTGAGACCCAGTTTAACACTGCACTGTGATGTGTGAGATCCAGTCTGCACTGTGATGTGTGAGATCCAGTTTAACACTGCACTGTTATGTGTGAGATCCAGTCTGCACTGTTATGTGTGAGACCCAGTTTAACACTGCACTGTGATGTGTGAGATCCAGTCTGCACTGTTATGTGTGAGATCCAGTTTAACACTGCACTGTTATGTGTGAGACCCATTTTAACACTGCACTGTGATGTGTGAGATCCAGTCTGCACTGTTATGTGTGAGATCCAGTTTAACACTGCACTGTTATGTGTGAGACCCATTTTAACACTGCACTGTGACATGTGAGATCCAGTTTAACACTGCACCGTTATGTGTGAGACCCAGTTTAACACTGCACTGTTATGTGTGAGACCCAGTTTAACACTGCACTGTTATGTGTGAGACCCAGTTTAACACTGCACCGTTATGTGTGAGAGCCAGTTTAACACTGCACTATTTGTGTGAGATCCAGTTTAACACTGCACTGTTATGTGTGAGACCCAGTTTAACACTGCACTGTTATGTGTGAGACCCAGTTTAACACTGCACTTTTATGTGTGAGATCCAGTTTAACACTGCACTGTTATGTGTGAGACCCAGTTTAACACTGCACTGTTATGTGTGAGATCCAGTTTAACACTGCACTGTGATGTGTGAGATCCAGTCTGCACTGTTATGTGTGAGATCCAGTTTAACACTGCACTGTTATGTGTGAGATCCAGTTTAACACTGCACCGTTATGTGTGAGACCCAGTTTAACACTGCACTGTTATGTGTGAGACCCAGTTTAACACTGCACCGTTATGTGTGAGATCTAGTTTAACACTGCACTGTTATGTGTGAGATCCAGCTTAACACTGCGCTGTTATGTGTGAGACCCAGTTTAATACTTCCCCGTTATGTGTGAGATCCAGTTTAACACTGCACTGTATGTGTGAGATCCAGTTTAACACTGCACTGTTATGTGTGAGATCCAGTTTAACACTGCACAGTTATGTGTGAGACCCAGTTTAAGACTGCACTGTAATGTGTGAGATCCAGTTTAACACTGCACTATATGTGTGAGATCCAGTTTAACACTGCACTGTTATGTGTGAGACCCAGTTTAACACTGCACTGTTATGTGTGAGATCCAGTTTAACACTGCACTGTTATGTGTGAAATCATTGAAGGTTTGCACAAGTGTCACATTTGCAGCACGGATATAGATACGGGTCTGTTGATTTTCGTAGATTTTTTAAAATGCGCTTAGCTGGCTTCAAGGAGCTGCGGAGCGCTTGTGTTCCTGTGTTGCTTCCGGAGCATAATCTCTATGAGGCAGGCGAACAGGACTCAGGATTGGTGAGGTCTAATTACAGCACTATCACAGCACTAGACTGCGCTAAATAACGTAAAGGATTGTCTCTCGCCGCTTTTTATTTATGTTTTCTGTGTACAGCGCCCTGAAGTGTTGGCGTTAAATACACAAGAGCACTACCATAAGAAAAGCATTGGAACAACCCCACGGCAGCCCCACAGGAGCACGCGCGGTGCATCGCCATGAGACTGCCCCGTGTAGTGCGCCACTCACCTGCAACCCTTGTGCCCTGGACAGTGTCTCTCTCTCTCAGGGGATGTCTCGCTTCACACGTAGCCCCAGTCCGACAGCTGGTTCTCCTGATCCCATGTGTGCCGAGTCCGCCTGAGAGCAGCAGCAGGAGGAGCCTGGTCCAGCTTCAAAGGAAGCAAAGGCAGAAGTCTTTCTTTACCAGAGCGAAGAGTCAATAAAGGTAACCAATCCTGAAGCTGCTCTCATGCCGTTTTCAGAATGAGAGAATCGCCAGGAGTAGTCGGGGCAGGCCAACGCAGCGCTCCTTTCGACACTATGAGCCTGTGTCTACAGTCTGTCCAGCTGTTTAAAACAGCTCAGATTGGTGCAGTCTGGAGTGCTCATCCGACATGCGCACTTTACAGCTTTAGGCCAGTCAGTACTTCTGCCAATTAGCAGGAATGGCCCTGCCCTCATATGCGAGATGGAAAAGTGGCACTTCACTTTATAAAAATGGTAATGACCATTTTATTCAATTTACGTGTGCTGCTGCACTTGCAAGAGGCGGGGCGATGCTCTTTCGCCCTAAAGGAGGAACCGCCGCTGAGTCTAGGCAAACCTAGGTCCTAGTGGGGCTACTCAAAATGCCAGGTCTTTAGCTTCTTAAGAAATTCAAGAAGTGAGGAGGAGGCTCTTATGTGTAGCAGCAGGTGGTTCCATGCTTTAGGAGCAATTGTAGGAAAAGGCTGGACTGCCAGATCTGGTGTTCCATATGTGTGGGATTTTTGCAAGTAGGAATCCAGATGTGCAGAGGTGTCTAGAAGTTTTGTGAAAGCAGATGTGATTGTTGAGGTATGTTGGGCCAGCGTTATGTAGTGACTTGAAAGTGTGGGTGAGAAGTTTGAATTTGGCTAATTTTGCGAATGCAGTCAGTGGACCTCCTTTAGGTGTGATGTGATGTGAGTACTGCATGGGAGGTTGATTGTGAGTCTGGCCACTGAGTTCTGAGTGGTCTGTAGCCTTCTGGTGTTTTTTGTGTTGATCCTGGCATAGAAGCTATTCCCATAGTCCAGCTTGCTTGTACCAATGGTGTGCATGAGTGTTTTCTGGGTACTGATTGGAAGCCATTTGAAAATCTTCCTCCGCATCTTTATGGTATGAAAGCAGGATGCGGTGACGGTGTTGACTTGGGCAGCCACATAGAGTTTGCTATCAAGGATGATCCCGAGGTTCTTGGGGTGGATGGGGGGAGCTGGGGTGGTGGCCCTAGCTCTGTTGGCCACCAGGTGGAGCCCCTTAGTGATGTGCTCTTCCGCAAAATCACAATTTCACTCTTGTCGGTGTTCAGCTTTGAACAGTTGGTCTTCATCCAGAAGGCGATTTCTGGTGTGCAGGCACTGAACTTGATACAAGTATTGGGCATCTTGCCAATGAAGGAGGGAATGAGTTGTGTATCATTGGTGTAGGAGAGAACGTTGATATTGTGAGAGCGGATGATGCTGGCTAGAGGGACCATATATGCATTCAAAAGGATCGGGCTCCAGGAGGATCCTTGCAGAATTCCGCTGATGAGGTTGTGGGCGTCCAAGGTGTATGGTACCAGGCTGACAGACTGAGTCCTTCCGGTCAAGAAGGAGGTGATCCTTTGGAGTGCTTGTCCTTGCATTTCAATGTCATGTAGGCAGTGGATGAGGATGGGGTGGGAGACTGCATCAAAAGCTGCGGAGAGGACTAGGAGGATGACAGCCACTGTGTCTCCTCTGACCAGAGCTGTGTGGATGTCATCCTTGGCAGCAATGAGGGCAGTTTCAGTGCTGTGGGTGGGTCTTGAACCAGACTGTCTGGTGTTAAGTAGTTGTTGGCCGTTGAGGTATTCGGTGATGTATCTGTTGATGATCTTCTCTTGGCTGGGAATGGTAGCAGGGAGATCGGTCTGCAGTTGGTGAGCATTGATGGGTCCGCAGAGGGTTTCTTCAGCAATGGGAGGACATTTGGGTGTTTCCAAGAATCTGGGAAGATCATGGAAGAGGTGGAGGCATTTAGAATGGGCATGAGCATGGTGCTGATGGGTTATGTGTTGCGGTCCTCTGGAGAAGGTGCATTGGGGCAGTGGCCTGATGGGGCCCCTGAGTAGAGGGACTTCATGAAGCCAGCCTAAGGTTCCACCTCATTTACAGCAAGAGGCATAACAATAGTATGGACAGCCATACCTACTTGGGATGATTTGCTTCTCCAGGATATTCTGTGACATAGGAGCAGGATATAGTCATCAGAATCCAAAGCATTTCAGCATCCATAGTCACCAGGCAAGTCAGGGTATAACAAGGAAGGTCTGAGGGATTGAAGAAGCAAAGATAAGGATAGCTGGAAGATATGGAAAGTAAGGAAGCTCCACCTATGGAGGCTGGGGTTGAGTAGGAGGATGGCCTTACAGGGCAGAGGGAGAATCAGGCCAATCAGAATAGTGAGATCACAAGGCAACACTGTCAGGGCCGCGTAAGGAGAGCCAATACCTGAGCAGTGTTGCTGCACAGCTTTCTTGATAGTATGGCTCCCGCTGGCATCAGTTCTTTCACTTTTCGCTTCCCACACCTTTGTTGTTTCTCCCATCCTGCTCTCTTGAACAATATTATCTCTTGCGTTTTCCTTCTCGTACCCCTTCTGACCCTGTACCCTCAGGTGTGTTATTTATGTTTGCCAAAGGATACTTCAAAGCAGAATTACTTGACTTAAGACTCATGGAACTTCCTTCACTCCTGAGCCTGGCTGGTTTGCCCAAGATCTCCTGGGATCCTTATGGGCAATCGTCATTGGCCCATCGGATAAGACTTACTCATGGGAAAGGAGATCGAGGCATTAGTATGATCAATGCCCATATTCAGAGAGATTGCCTTTGGGTACTTCTCATAGGCAAACCACCATAGGAGTCTATATTACTGAGAGGCGTAGTCTATTGCCAGAGGTTGAGGCCTGAGCAAGACACGCTGAGACGCCTGTGTTTCTCCCTCTTTCCCTAAATGCTAGTATCCTATTTTTCCAGGAAAGATTACGTCGATGGTTCTTACTCCTGTTTGTAGTCTCCTCTGTTAGACACACTAGAAGATTATAATCAGAGTTCCTGTCACATTGTACCCACATCCTGAATGGTGCAGCTGGAAAGGGACCAGGTGACCTAATTAACGATGAGTGATTGATCACACTGGAACAAAGGGGGACAAAGGGACCCATGTGGCCCAAACCTGTGCAGCGCTGTATCCCTAAAATGAAGATGATATTATATTGGACCTAGGTCAAATTTCTGTTACAAAAGTGAAATCTCATTAAATTTACTTATTTCGTGTCATCCAAATTTTGTGAAACTTTGCATCATTTTCTCTTATAGTAGATTGTTCATGCAGTCAATGTGTTATAATCCGTGAAACCACAGGAGCTGGGCGTAGAGTCATCGAACTAGTCTCTTGCCTGTATGGCGCATGACTTGTGAGTTTAAGGTATGCCCTCATATTCTATTTTCACGAATGTCCTGTCCAAAAAATGTTCATGAGATAAATATAATTTCAAATAATTTGAAATAATTTCGCAATAATATTCAGTATTTGGCAAAAATAATATTTCACAATTTCACTAACATCTAAAAATCAATACCATTGGCCAGGTTACAAGTTGGAGATTGTACTTTAACGTTTTTATTTGGTTAACGTGCTTGATTTCAGATAACTGTAACTATTTTAAACGGACTGCAAAGGACTGTAATTGGTAGCACCACCCATATATTCTACAGAACTAAAATGTGTCTTTGTTCATTTTCATTGTTCATTTTCATCACGGGTAAATTAAAGACCTACTGTGCAGACAGGCTGGTTCCACAGTCAGTAATAATTAACCCGGCTACAAGCAGAATATATCCTGAGCAAACCCAGGCTGATAGACATTTCTGCCAGGCCTTCTGAGTTCTGTCCATTGCTCCATTTCTCCATGCCAATATATCTCTGTTTTCCTGTACCTCTTTGTCTGCTGTCATTTTAGTGAATGTAACTTGTTGACTTTCCTCCAGACCATGCGATATTGCCAGTCCAGCACTGCTCAATGCAAATAAAAGATGCTGATACTGCAGCTGATGCTGATGGTAGTTTTGGAGAGCAGACAGTGAAGTGAGTTGCGGGGAAGTGATGTAGAAGTGTCCCCTCTGACCTTTGCCTCTAGTTGAATGTGGTTGTGGCAGTTGCAGCAGTGACCTGTTACTAGTGTCTAGATTGCAGTGTACATGGTCTTCACATCTCTGACCTACATGTTTCAGTCTTTCTCTTTCAAGTGCTGACACTCTTTGCATGAATTGCCTTCTGTATTTATTGAATTATTTCTCAGAAAACCCCTCTGATTTTTCTCCAGATGCAGAAGCAGAAGGAGGTGATTGGTGGTGATTGGTTAAACCAGCAGCTTCAGCATTTTGGCTATAGAGAAATGTTTCCAAAGGCTGACACACCTCACACCACACTGTGTGGAGTGTCAGAATGGGATCTCTCACTGCAGCCTTGTCCTGGCTGTGTGACAAAGTGGTTTATGCTTTTTCATTATTTACATTTTTTGCCCCTATTGATCAACAGGCAACGCTATAGCTGCCTGAGCTATGGTGCCCAATATTTATATGACAAATGTAAATATGATCTAGTGTTGCTCAAGCGTGAGTTGCAGCGGTCGAAGTGTGAGGTTCTCTCATGGCGGAACCTCTGGTGTGTGGGAATGAAGTGGTGCCCATTAGCATGATGAAGCACCCTCAACAGGTTGGTGCTTGACTTACTACTGTTGTCTTTGGCAGTAGTAACTTACAGTCGTATATTTAGGTGCACCCCTCATTTTGAGAAGAGCCAAAAGAAGTAAATTACACATGTAAATCACCTATAAATGTAAGTTACCTGTGTGAATAGCGCCACAGTGGTACAATTAAAAGAAAATGACTCTGTAAATCCTTTAGGATGTGGCCCTGAATTTGTCAGTTTTCTTTGCCGTTGATATGCTGCTTATGAAATGAAAAGGTGGCAATGGTTGGGATCTATTTTTCAATATGGTGAATATCAGACATATTTCTCAACCCTGTCTTTTTGTAAAAAGGATGATGATCCTGTATACAGCATACTCAGGTGTAATTTATCTGTAGAGCATGGAGTTAATTGAAGCTGTTTCAGATGGGATATTGGAACATCATTGGCATAATAAGGGTGGGGTGGGGCGGCGGTCCGCCCTGGGCGACATGAGTTTTGGAGGTGGTGGACCCCCCCCCGGTCTTACCTGCTTACCCGCAGCCGTCGTGGGCGGCAAACGCAGGGACCGTCGCCACCCATCCCTGCCGTCACCTGTGGCCGTTGCAGGGCGTCAATCGCCCAACCGCCACGGGCGTCAAAAAGTCTAGCTACGCCACTGTGGAACATTTGATAGCTGGGAGCTCCATTGAAAACAGTGGAGTGTTATGGGAATAGAGATGTGGGTATAGCATATCTGTTCCACATATCCAGTGTCTCTATTTCTGTTTCTCCCTATTTAATTTACAAAATTCAATCTTCAATGGGTGGAAAGTTTTGATATCATTATAGCCCTTCAGCCTCACCTGCTGCTTGGGTACAGCTCGGGTAGAGACCTTTTAATAACCATATAGCCCTAAACAGTGGGTATTAATTGTCTGAGACGAGCATGCTATGCCAATCATGACAATGACGGTGATGATGAAGCTCTAGGCACAAGTGAGTGAATTTGTGGGGACCACATGGAGTCATCTCTCTAGTAATCATGAGATCCGGATAGATTTTCAGGTCACCCATTGTGGAAGCCAGAGCTGTAGTGCAAGCTCAGCAGCTTATCTTCTGTTTGGTCAGCACAGTTGGCAAGGTCCAAGGTCACTAAACTCCAGCTCAGCAGATGCTTATGTGGGCAGCACATCAAAGGGCTTCCCCTCTGCCGGCATTTAGCAGCCTATGATGGGTGCACATGGGCTAAACAGCTGAAAGTGGGCTCCTCCACATGTAAGCCAAGGCGTGCGTCACAATCCCCCTCATGCGCCGTCTGTGCAGTGGGCCTAGCATGCAGGACTCATGTAAGCCAAGGCGTGTGTCACAATCCCAGTGGGCCTAGCGCACAGGCCTCATGTAAGCCAAGGCGTGTGACACAATCCCACTCATGCGTGCTCTGTGCAGTGGGCCTAGCGCGCAGGGCTCATGTAAGCCAAGGTGCGTGTCACAATCCCACTCATGCGTGCTCTGTGCAGTGGGCCTGGCGCGCAGGGCTCATGTAAGCCAAGGCATGCGTCACAATCCCACTCATGCGCGCTCTGTGCAGTGGGCCTAGCGCGCAGGGCTCATGTAAGCCAAGGCGCATGTCACAATCCCCCTCATGCTCCCTGTGTGTAGTGGGCCTAGTGTGCAGGGCTCATTTAAGCCAAGGTGTGTGTCCCAATCCCCCTCATGCGCGCTCTGTGCAATGGGCCTAGCGCGCAGGGCTCATGTAAGCCAAGGCGCGTGTCACAATTCCCCTCATTCGACCTCTGTGCAGTGGGCCTAGCGTACAGGGCTCATGTAAGCCAAGGCATGTGTCCCAATCCCCCTCATGCTCCCTTTGTGTAGTGGGCCTAGTGCGCAGGGCTCATTTAAGCCAAGGCGTGTGTCACAATCCCAGTGGGCCTAGCGTGCAGGGCTCATGTAAGCCAAGGCGTGGGTCACAAGCCCACTCATGCGTGCTCTGTGCAGTGGGCCTTGCGTGCAGGGCTCATGTAAGCCAAGGCGTGTGTCACAATCCCAGTGGGCCTAGCGTGCAGGGCTCATGTAAGCCAAGGCGTGTGTCACAATCCCACTCATACGCGCTCTGTGTAGTGGGCCTAGCGTGCAGGGCTCATGTAAGCCAAGGTGTGTGTCACAATCCCAGTGGGCCTAGCGTGCAGGGCTCATGTAAGCCAAGGCGTGTGTCACAATCCCAGTGGGCCTAGCGTGCAGGGCTCATGGAAGCCAAGGCATGTGTCACAATCCCAGTGGGCCTAGCGCGCAGGGCTCATGTAAGCCAAGGCGTGTGTCCCAATCCCCCTCATGCTCCCTGTGTGTAGTGGGCCTAGCATGCAGGGCTCATGTAAGCCAAGGCGTGTGTCACAATCCCAGTGGGCCTAGCGTGCAGGGCTCATGTAAGCCAAGGCGTGTGTCCCAATCCCCCTCATGCTCCCTGTGTGTAGTGGGCCTAGTGCACAGGGCTCATGTAAGCCAAGGCGTGTGTCACAATCCCAGTGGGCCTAGTGTGCAGGCTCATGTAAGCCAAGGCGTGTGTCACAATCCCACTCATGCGCGCTCTGTGCAGTGGGCCTAGCACGCAGGACTCATGTAAGCCAAGGCGTGTGTCCCAATCCCCCTCATGCTCCCTGTGTGTAGTGGGCCTAGCGTGTGGGGCTCATGTAAGCCAAGGCGTGTGTCACAATCCCAGTGGGCCTAGCGTGCAGGGCTCATGTAAGCCAAGGCGTGTGTCCCAATCCCCCTCATGCTCCCTGTGTGTAGTGGGCCTAGTGCGCAGGGCTCATGTAAGCCAAGGCGCGTGTCACAATCCCACTCATGCGCGCTCTGTGCAGTGGGCCTAGCGCGCAGGGCTCATATAAGCCAAGGCGCGTGTCACAATCCCACTCATCCGCACTTTGTGCAGTGGGCCTAGCGTCCAGGGCTCCTGTAAGCCAAGGCGTGTTTCACAATCCCACTCATGCGCGCTCTGTGTAGTGGGCCTAGCGCGCAGGGCTCATGTAAGCCAAGGCGTGTGTCACAATCCCCCTCATGCTCCTTGTATGTAGTGGGCCTAGCGCACAGGGCTCATGTAAGCCAAGGCGTGTGTCACAATCCCCCTCATGCTCCCTGTGTGTAGTGGGCCAAGCGCGCAGTGCTCATGTAAGCCAAGGCATGTGTCACAATCCCACTCATGCTCCCTGTGTGTAGTGGGCCTAGCGCGCAGGTCTCATGTAAGCCAAGGCGTGTGTCACAATCCCACTCATGCTCCCTGTGTGTAGTGGGCCTAGCGCGCAGGGCTCATGTAAGCCAAGGCATGTGTCACAATCCCACTCATGCTCCCTGTGTGTAGTGGGCCTAGCGCGCAGGGCTCATGTAAGCCAGGGCTCATGTCACAATCCCAGTGGGACTAGCGTGAAGGGCTCATGTAAGCCAAGGCGTGTGTCACAATCCCCCTCATGCTCCCTGTGTGCAGTGGGCCTAGCGTGCAGGGCTCATGTAAGCCAAGGCGTGTGTCACAATCCCACTCATGCTCCCTGTGTGTAGTGGGCCTAGCGTGCCGGGCTCATGTAAGCCAAGGCGTGTGTCACAATCCCACTCATGCACGCTCTGTGCAGTGGGCCTAGAGCGCAGGGCTCATGTAAGCCAAGGCGTGTGTCACAATCCCACTCATGCGCGCTCTGTGCAGTGGGCCTAGCGTGCAGGGCTCATGTAAGCCAAGGCGTGTGTCCCAATTCCACTCATGCTCCCTGTGTGTAGTGGGCCTAGCGCGCAGGGCTCATGTAAGCCAAGGCATGTGTCACAATCCCACTCATGCTCCCTGTGTGTAGTGGGCCTAGCGCACAGGGCTCATGTAAGCCAAGGAGTGTGTCACAATCCCCCTCATGCTCCCAGTGTGTAGTGGGCCTAGCGTGCAGGGCTCATGTAAGCCAAGGCGTGAGTCACAATCCCACTCATGCTCCCTGTGTGTAGTGGGCCTAGCGCGCAGGGCTCATGTAAGCCAAGGCGTGTGTCACAATCCCACTCATTCTCCCTGTGTGTAGTGGGCCTAGCGTGCAGGGCTCATGTAAGCCAAGGCGTGTGTCACAATCCCAGTGGGCCTAGCGTGCAGGGCTCATGTAAGCCAAGGCATGTGTCACAATCCCACTCATGCTCCCTGTGTGTAGTGGGCCTAGCGCGCAGGGCTCATGTAAGCCAAGGCGCGTGTCACAATCCCCCTCATGCGCCCTCTGTGTAGAGGGCCTAGCGCGCAGGGCTCATGTAAGCCAAGGCGCGTGTCACAATCCCACTCATGCTCCCTGTGTGTAGTGGGCCTAGCATGCAGGGCTCATGTAAGCCAAGGCGTGTGTCACAATCCCACTCATGCGCACTCTGTGCAGTGGGCCCTAGCGCGCAGGGCTCATGTAAGCCAAGGCGCGTGTCACAATCCCCCTCATGCGCCCTCTGTGCAGTGGGCCTAGCGTGCAGGGCTCATTAAGCCAAGGCGCGTGTCACAATCCCCCTCATGCGCCCTCTGTGCAGTGGGCCTAACGTGCAGGGCTCATGTAAGCCAAGGCGTGTGTCACAATCCCACTCATGCGCGCTCTGTGCAGTGGGCCTAGCGTGCAGGGCTCATGTAAGCCAAGGCGCGTGTCACAATCCCCCTCATTCGACCTCTGTACAGTGGGCCTAGCGTGCAGGGCTCATGTAAGCCAAGGCTTGTGTCACAATCCCCCTCATTCGCCCTCTGTGCAGTGTGCCTAGCGTGCAGGGCTCATGTAAGCCAAGGCGTGTGTCACAATCCCACTCATGCTCCCTGTGTGTAGTGGGCCTAGCGCACAGGGCTCATGTAAGCCAAGGCGTGTGTCACAATCCCACTCATGCTCCCTGTGTGTAGTGGGCCTAGCGTGCAGGGCTCATGTAAGCCAAGGCGCGTGTCACAATCCCACTCATGCGCGCTCTGTGCAGTGGGCCTAGCGTGCAGGGCTCATGTAAGCCAAGGCGCGCCCCCTGAATATCGTAACTGCAATATTGATTGGACAGAATATTGAGAAAATATCAAAAATTAAATTTTGACAGGTAAGTCGACTTTCCATACCTAACTCCACAGAAATGTACCTATGGGTACATATATCGCTAAGGTATACTTAGATGTGGAGTTAGGAATAGTAAATCTGTTTCCCCCATATCCTCTTACCTTTCAGCACTTTATCCCTCTGTATTCTGTCCTTGATATTCTTGTTCCACGATGTGGTCGGTGGCGATATTCAGAGGTACAATCATAAGCCAAGGGTCAATGGACCTATGAAAATGGATGCTCTCGACCTTAGACGCACCCCTGCACGGCTCGGGTAGGGTCATGCATGGTACAGTCACAGCTATGCAGGGAGAACTGTAATGCATGGCCAGTATGAGTCATGTACCAACATGAAAAGAAAGGGTGAGAACCAGAAGAGAGCAAACACATAGGGCATTATCAATGTGATAATATGGAGAAATAGAGAAATGCACAACTAGTTAAGGGGACCGACAGGCAGGCTGATTGGATGGATGGATGGATGGGTAGATGTAGATGGATGGATAGATCGATGGGTGGATGGATGAATGGATGGATGGATGCATGGATGGATGGATGGCTAGGCGCATTGGTGGGGTGGGCGGGTGAATGGATGGGTTGGATTGATGGATGGGTCGGTGGATGGATGGGTGGTGGATGGATAGATCCATGGGTGGATGGATGGGTGGATGGATGGATGCATGGATGGATGGATGGATGGTTAGGCTCGTTGGTGGGGCGGGTGGTGAATGGATGTGTTGGATTGATGGATGGGTCGGTGGATGGATGGATGGGTGGATGGATGGATGCATGGATGCATGGATGGGTAGGTGCGTGGGTGGGTAGGTGGTGTGGGTGGGTGAATGGATGGGTTGGATTGATGGATGGGTCGGCGGATAGATGGGTGGATGGATGGGTGGATGGATAGATGGATGGGTGGATGGGTGGGTGGGTGGATGGATGCATGGATGGATGATATTAACAATCAAATAAACAGGCAGAGGGTTACATAAACACATGTAGATACAGAAGCCTAGAGAAGAAAATTAATGAACAGTTTAAAGCAGAGCACATGTTTTCTGTTGTTGCAGTTTCACCCCCCAGTGCTAGACTGCACGTTTACACTGCTTCAAAGGGAGGGCGTATATTTCGTCACGGTACCTCTGACCCTGTTTTCAAATGATTCCGATTGTGAAACCTGCTGTTATGAAACAGGCATGGCATGAGTTCAAGGTGGATTTGTTTTTCTGCCCACGGACCCTGTCCTCCCCACCTCCGCTGCACGTTAACCCTGAGCCCGCAGAGTGCTGCATTCAGACCGCACCCTGACGGCACCATGCGGGCCTCCCTCGGCGGCTTGGGTCCTCTGGCCCTCCTCATCCTATGCAATGTGGGGCCCTCGGAGCTCTCCAAAGGTAAGCCTGAGGGGCCGCATCAGGGGACACAACTGAAGCATCTTTGGAAACCAGGTTATTGCCAGTTAAGGTGCGTTTGTACTGACTTCTTAGGTCTGGCTGTATCAGAGCTTCAGTGACTCCAATTTCAAATCCATTGACACTGAAAAACAAGCACGCAAGCAGCGTTCAGGAACGCGAATGTAACGCAGTTTGTGTTGCTCCTCATTGGCTCATTGCTTCCCGGCTCTCGGATTGGTGGAATTAAACGCTGCAGAGCGTGCATCTACCCTCACCGAAGTAGTCCATGCACACAGCCGCGTTCTGCGCGAGAGCATATTGCGCACAGCCGTGCTCCATGCCTTGGGAGAGGCATAGTAATCCATGGCAAACGGGCATGACCAGTGCTTTAAATGGGAAAAAATAAGTGCAGGTACTCATTAAAGTGAACTAGAGGTGTGGCAAGTGGGCGGGGCTATGGGCGGGGCTAAGGCCAAGATATGATGATACATAATAACTTCTATACCAGTTGCAGCACATATCAAAACACAATGGAAATGCATTTATGTTAACAAAACAGGTTACATCATTACACAAAATGAAAGCTAAACAGAATAACATGTTAAAAATGTCCTTGCTTTGTAATATTTGAAACTTCTTAATGTCATACCGTTATTTGTTGTTGTTTGGCACAATGCTGTATATCCTCAAGCGTGCGCACACACACAAAGAAACAAGCAGACGTACACAAAAGCTGCTGAGCTAAGGACTACAGAAGCACCTTGGCTGTCAGAGGCAGCTTCTTCTCGGACAGCCTAGTGCTCACCAGCACTAGCAGCCAATGAGCTTACTTTTCATGAGTACCGGTACTCTGCTAGGCAGTGGCGAAGTGCCGGTATTAACAGTGATAAAAATAAGAAGTGCCAGTACTCAGTACCTGTGAGTACCGGCCCATTTAAAGCACTGCCTCTGCCCTTTTCCCTATGGCCAGGCTCTTCCTGTCTCTTGCTGGTTCAGTATCTTTACATCCACACGTCTTCTCTGTTCTCGATTCACCTCTCATTTCTACCCAGCCTCCAACCTTCTCTCCCTGGTTCTGCCCCTCTTATTGCCACCTCTAGCTTACTTTCTGCACAAGTCTCTTACATTTTGTCACTGTTTTTTCCTCCACTTGCCTCATCTTCTCTCCTCCATGATGTACCCATACCCTACATTTGCCACCTGGCCAGTAATTTGTTGCCCTATATTTCATTATTTGTGTTGATAAAGCACACTTACTGTTGAGGCCTGTAGTTAAAAATAAAGACTTGCAAAAAAAAAAAAAAAAAAAACTTGCTAAATCAGGATTGATATTTTTCCCAGTAAATAAAAGCATAAATCATTTTTTCACTTCAAAAGTACAAAACTATTTCCAAGCTGTGAACGTTTATGTGTGTGTGCGTGTGTGTGACTGTGTGCGTGTGTATGTGTGACTGTGTGCGTGTGTGTGTGACTGTGCACGTGTGTGTGAATGTGTGAGCGCACGCTCTGTCGCGCCCTGTAAATTCTACAAGGCAGCTTTTTAAACTAAATTTCAGGCTAATGGTTAGTTTATCTCTCTTTATCAGACTGCTTCCCGGCATTAAAAGAGGCAATTCGATTATAATTGCATGTGGTTCATCAATAGCTAAACCCATTACCTCAAGAAATACAGCAGATTTTGTACTTTACACGAATTTGTGTTAAAATACAATTTCTAAGGACCCATTTCAAAACTGAACAAATATCTGGTATTTTTTGCTGAAAAAAGTGGCAATTCTAACTTCAGCTGTCACCTCACTTTTTTTACATTCCTCCCTCCCCCTTCCTTCTATGTTCATGTCAGTTTTCCCAAACCAGATCCAGTTCCTGGGGTGCTGCAGCGTTCCCTGCTATTCATTGCTCTTTGGGCAGGGCTACCTTCACACCCATGGATCCGTGGCTGTTATGTACATGCAGCGATTAGTGTTGATGGGGCACACAAAGGAAAGCAGCTCCTGCGCGGAAAAAGACAAACATAAGAAAACCGGCTGCCACTCGCTTTCGTATGGCCAGTGCAATATCCTTAAATGGACTGGATTACTGACCGGCAGCCCCAGGCCTGGCTATTTCACGCACCTGACTGAAAGGAGGGACGAGGGGGGGCGGGGGCTTGCAGCAGAATGGTTGTTGACACCTAATCAACAGTGCAGGGTCTGCCTAGACCCTGTATTATTGATCACAGCGTGATGCAAGCCCTCCCCAACCCCTGCAGTGTGGGGAAATTCTAATAGGCGCTACTGGACGTTCGCAGCGTCCCTGCAAAAGTCTACTTCAGAGGCTCAGTGCGACTGTGAGATGCTGAGCGGCATTTGTCCTGCATTCGAGGCGATAGCAAACCTTAGCCTGTCATGCCATCAATCAGGGTACCGGTACTCAGTACCGGTGAGTACCGGCCCATTTAAAGCACTGGGCATGACGCATATCTATTTATTAACAACGGGTTTCCAGTGTTCATTTTAGACACGTCACATATCGTAATCTTTTTAAGTGCTGCTTCATAGAAACGTTTTGAAAGCTGAGGAGAAGGTACCACACTGACAAACTATACCTTACCTCGGGGAATGGTTTATTTGTACGTCATCCGTTTACTTTCCCATTGGAGTTACACCCTACTCTTGCTCTGGCATTCATGTGATGGAGCCCTGGTCCACAAATACATTTGGAGAGCATTGCAATGGTTACCCCCACACAGCGTGGAGCATCGAGGCCTCCGACCGAGGTCTCGTCCTGACCTCACACTAAGGCCCAGGGTAGCTCCTCCTAAGCGACCCTTCCCGATCCGGGGCCCCTACTGGGCTTGCCCGGGAATGCCAAAAAAGGAAGTCTGCCCCCCAACACCCGGTGAGGGGGCAGCTGTGACAATGTGACGCAGCAAACAAAAATGGCAGGACCGGTCACCACCGCGGCCCGGGTATAAGCAACTAGAGGTTCAGTCCCACTCACCACTTCTTTGGGGGCTGAGTAAGATAGAGTGCAGCCATCCGCTGCAATCGGCGACCTGCAGGCACTGGTGTTGCTCCGATCCCGCCCTGTGGGGCCGGGTCGACTCGGGCGACATCTCCAACCTTTGGCTCCTGCTGCGGTGGCCCTCGGGACACAGAGCGAGGTCCCCGTCTGCCATACACGGGGCTCTCCTCATCACAACGGGAGCCCCGCCTGGAACCAGGCACAAGGTTGCCTGACTTCCACTCCGGCCTCCACGCTCTGCTTTCCGGCTGCCGGCCACGCCCACAACCAGGCCACCGCCGCCTCTGCCTAGCTTCCCACCTCCCCACCCCGGGGCTGGTGGCCAGATGGTGTTTCAACAACGAGCGGCCGCTCCAGAACGGCAGCTCCTTAGTGTCCACAAATGCGGGGTGGGCTCCCGCCGGCCTCCTGATCTCCCTGGGCAATCCCGGCCAGCGATTCCTGAGGGCTTTTGGCATTTCCTCACAGCCCGGGTCCACGTAGCAGAGCCCCGGCTGCCTACAAGTGGAAACACGATAGGGGGTACGGCCAGGAGCGGGAGAGCGCTTTCCACGACTTGGCTCTCCCCTCCGTTGCTTAGGTCATAAAAGAGCGGGAGGCGCTGCCCACGCTGCAGGGCACAAAGCGCTCCTTTCCTCACTAGGCACTACGGCTTCTGAGGGCTACAGGGCAGGATCCCCCAAGCCCTGCAGGGAACAGTTCCAGCGCTCACCACGGGTTGGCCCCCAAACTCCAGAGGGGCAGAGCTGGGCACAGGCAGGCCAGCACGTAGGGACCCCCAGGAGATAGCAGCTGGGTCCCACGGCAGTTCCTCCTCCCGCCCAGCAGTCCTTCAGCTCCAAGCAGGTACCAAAAACATGGGGTCACAGCCCCAATACTTCGACCACTGGTGTCCTTTGTTTTGCCCTGGCACAGGGCTTGGGTCCCAGTTCAAAGCAGTTCTGGGGGGCTCTCCAACATTTGTTTACAGTGCACAACAGTCCCCATTGACAGAGTAGGTCCTGGCCCCAGACACACCACAGGGGGGTGGAGCCAGCATTGGACAAGGCAGGCACAGACCTATTCAGGGTCAGGGACTACTCCTCCCACTACTCCAAATGCAGATCTGCCTATTCAGCCTAGCGCTGACTTACCCAGCCCCTCTGGAGCCACCGCACCTCCCCAGCCCCTGTCACTCCAGAGCCAGACATGCAATACACATCAGGCAGGCACAAAGACACATAGCACATAGAAATGCCCACTTCTAAAAGTGGTATTTCTAAAATAGTGACAATAAATCTGCGCACACCATTACGCAGCATTTATTACCACTATTCCAAACATACCAAACTTGACCACGCTGCTCCTCTCATATCAGGAATTACCACTGAAACACTTATCAGGGAATCCCCAATGCATTCCTATGAGAGGGCAGCCTCACAGTAGTGAGAAACCAAAATGGCTGTTTGTCACTACCAGGACATGTCACACAGTTAAGGCATGTGTCCTACCTTTTACCTACATTGCACCCTACCCGTAGGGCTAGCTAGGGCCTACCTTAGGGGTGACTGATATGTAGTAAAAGGGGAGTCACAGACGTGGCACCCACTTTGTGCCACGTCACAGCGGCAGTAAACTGCACGCGCAGGCCCTGCCATGGCAGAGGCCTGAAACAGGTTTAAAAGGCTACTTTGGTGGGTGGCGCAATCAGCGCTGCAAGCCCACCAGCAGCATTTAATTTACTGGCCCTGGGTATCTGGGATACCGCTTTACAAGGGACTGACAGGTAAATTAAATTAGCCAAACAGGTGTAGACCAATCTTACCTCGTTTTACCATAGAGAGCACATGCACTTTACACTGGACAGCAGTGATAAAGTGCCCAGAGTCCTAAAACCACCAACACCAGGTCAGAAAAAATACCTGGAGGAAGGCAAAAACTTCAGGGATGACCCTGAAAAAAGGGCCAAGTCCAACACACCCCCCTTCCAGCCTAAAGCCAGGGTAGACCAATCATTACCTTGATGGCCTTCCCTGCTTGGGGCGATAGAACACGGACACGGGCCCACAACTGCAGGGGCACACTCCAGTTCTACGCCAATCTGAACCCATGTGTTTCCCTCTGTAAAAGCTCCCAGGACCAACTAAGCTACCCCACTGGGACTCCCTAGCTGTCCGCAGCCAGGACCAGGCCCTAGGCCATCCAGATGTCTCTGGTCCTTGCCATCTCACAGAGTGGGGGGCAGTAACCCATGGTACATAGTATCCATTCTCCACTCTTCCTCTCATCAGTGCAGTTAAAAACTGCCACTGATCCTCCAACCTAGGGTTCGCACCCTCAGGCTGACCAGAGGTCATGGGCGAGGCTCTCCTTCCCCTACCTCTCCTTCTGGGGTCCCGCACTCTCCTCCCAGGAGAAGCACCACAAGAACCAAAAACTGTCAGGATGCTGGAATCAGCCCTCCTACACAATTCTCCCACCAGTTCAGGACCTCTCTCCTGCAACTGGTCTCCCAACCTAGGGTCTAAACCCTCAGGTTGAACCGGGGCAGAGGTGAGGACTCCCTCCCTCTGCACTCCCTTCCAGAGTTCTGCACCCTCCCACCTGGAGTGGTACCCCTAGAAGACAAACCGGTCAGGGCACTGCTTACAGATGTCCTTCCCTCCAGGTCAGGCAGAACCTGAACCTCGCCTCCCAACCCAGGGACTAAACCCTGCAGCTGAGCACCCGCCTGGTACACAAGGACTTCCTGGGGAGCACGCATGCCTCCCCGAGGGTAACACATACCTCATGTGTTGCGTGACAGTCTGCCTGGCACTGATCTCCTGACCCCTGTCCATCTGACAGTGCGCAAAGATCCCCAGGACAGAAGTGGTGTCACCATGGTCACTCCTAGGAGGCTTAGCCTTTATGGCTGGCCCCTGACCCACTGGTTCTCCCACTGGGGACTCTCTCCCCCTCTCACCCCTCCATCTGGACTTTTGCATCCTCCAATTAGGAGTGGCACCGCCAGACACCAGAACTGATGGAGCTCCGCTTACAGACGCTCCACGTTCTCCTGACACTAGGAGACCCCCCTCAACGGACGGCCTACCAGTACAGCCTAGGCTCCCCAACTGATGTTCCCTTAAGGAACCCTCCAGGCCCTGATACTGAGTTTCGGGCACTTTGGGATGCATCCCAATCTCACTCCTTCTCCGCGGAGACAGGACGTGAGCCCCTACACCCCTCCCACTACACCAGGACCTATCTGGGCTACTAAGAACCTTTCCCACTCCCTGGGCTGGGAAATACCTGAGCCACTCCTCTTAGGGTCACTCCCAAATGCCTCCTCAGACCCTCTGGCACTCACCCAGAGGTCTGCCTCCTATGCAAGCTCCCTGGGATCAGAGAACTCACACTCCAACAGGTGTTGGCATAATTCTGGAAAACAACAACGGAACATGTGCTCTCTGACAATCAGATTGAACAGCCCTTCAAAATTGTTTGCAGTGCTACCCATCACTAAACTTTCCAGTGCATCACAACATTCATCCACAAACTCCCCCCAAGACTGGTGAGACAGTTTCCTACTGCCCCTGAACCTCAACCTATACCCTTCAGGTGTGACACCCTCTTCCTGGGAACTAGGTACCATACTCTGGGCTTTGGGAGTGGGACTTCCTGCACTGGACTCCATATTGCTGCCACCACTGGACCCCACCCTCACTGATGAATCCAGACCACTAAAACTACACTCAGGGGACACATCCTCAAGAGCTAGCTTTTCCCTGGCGAAGGCCCTCTCTGCCTCCGCCATCCTCTCCTGCGCTAAGACTCTCTCAGTCTCTAGCTTTTTCTCCTCCTTTACACCCAGCTGCGCTAGCTCCAACCTGAGCCTTTACAAAGCCAGTTGATGCTCCCTTTCTTCCCTCCTAACTTCCCACTCCTCTGGGGACAGGGAAAGGGATGGGGCACTGCCCCTGGATCCAGCAAGGGACTCCCTTTCTATGGGGTCCTCACTATCTACTGGCGTCCCTGCCCTGTCATTTTCTCCCTCCTGCTCAAACTCTCCAGGGCCACTGCCCTCTAGGGGTGCTGGTCGGGGACCCTCCCTCTCAGAGACCTCACTGATCTTGGGGTCCTCCCTCCAAGACTCCTCCCTCACCCGGTTTTGGGATGTCCAACAGGCCAACACAGCCTCCTGCAGTTCCACCTTCCTGGCAGACCTACTCACTTGACACCCAAGATCTTGACAGAACCTCTTTAGGTCCTTCATAGTATATCTACGCAACTTCTTTACATTAAATGCGCTTTCTGTCACAATAACTGCTGGATCACTGAGGTGAGACATGACTGACACTTTAGGGGTGTCACCAAAATGTTAGAAGAGCAGAAAAACACAATAAAAAAATGACACTTTTGAGGACAAATAAAAATCAGGAGAAATCCCCAAACATGTGATTATCTAAATGCAGAGTTTGTAGTGCAACCAGGTGTCATTGTGGTACTGCGCAACCGCAAGTCCTATCCTCACCGCTGACAACCAATGTTAGAAATGGGATTTCTGGTTGGCTAGGGCAAGCGCCTAAGCCAAGCAGAAACCACCACTCTAGTCAGGGCAAGGGAGTTACACACTGAAGATAACCCCTGCTCACCCCCTTGGTAGCTTGGCACGAGCAGTCAGGCTTATCCCAGAGGCAATGTGTAAAGCGTTTGCACAACACACACACACACAGCAGCAACACACTAGGCACACTACAAAAAAAACTCCACACAAGGTTATATAAAAATAGCCTTTGTATTATCCATAAAACACATCAGAGCATAATCACATATATATACTGTGCCACCTGGCACTAGGTATTACTTTACAGGGCATTATATACATTCATTACAGTGCCAATCAGGCCACTGTCATAACCATTACACAAGTAGTGAAACAACCAGTAACTGGTGGTAACATTGCATGTAGCATAAACACCTGAGACATGAGCATCATGACATCACCTAGGGCAACATATTGTGCAAAACCTAATAGTCACATTAGGCCCATCTTAGGCTTGTACCTCATCCACAGTGCACAGTAATCACTTATTAGGTGCACACACAGTCCCTCCCGTGATGCAATGGTTAACCCCACACAGTGTGGAGCATCGAGGCCTCCGACCGGGGTCTCATCCTGACCTCACACTAAGGCCCAGGGTAGCTCCTCCTAAGCGACCCTTCCCAATCCGGGGCCCCTACTGGGCTTGCCCGGGAATGCCAAAAAAGCAAGTCTGCCCCCCAACACCCAGTGGGGGTGCAGCTGTGACAATGTGACGCAGCAAACAAAAATGGCAGGACCGGTCACCACCGCGGCCCGGGTATAAGCAATTAGAGGTTCAGCCCCACTTACCACTTCTTTGGGGGCTGAGTAAGATAGAGTGCAGCCATCCGCTGCAATCGGCGACCTGCAAGCACTGGTGTTGCTCCGATCCCGCCCTGCGGGGCCGGGTCGACTTGGGCGCCACCTCTGACCTTTGGCTGCTGCTGCGGTGGCCCTTGGGACACGGAGCGAGGTCCCCGTCTGCCATATGCGGAGCTCTCCTCGTCACAACGGGAACCCCGCCTGAAACCAGGCATAAGGTTGCCTGACTTCCGCTCCGGCCTCCACGCTCTGCTTTCTGGTTGCCGGCCACTCCCACAACCAGGCCACCGTCGCCTCTGCCTGGCTTCCGGCCTCCCCACCGCGGGGCTGGTGGCCAGATGGTGTTTCAACAACGAGCGGCGGCTCCCAAACGGCAGCTCCTTAGGGCCCACAAATGCGGGGTGGGCTCCCGCCGGCCTCCTGATCTCCCCGGGCAATCCCGGACAGGGATTGTTGAGGGCTTTTGGTGTTTCCTCGCAGCCCGGGGCCATTTAGCAGAGCCCCGGCTGCCTATAAGTGGAAACGCGGTAGGGGGTATGGCCAGGAGTGGGAGAGCGCTTTCCATGACTTGGCTCTCCCCTCCGTTGCTTAGGCCATAAAAGAGCGGGAGGCGCTGCCCACGCTGCAAGGCACAAAGCACTCCTTTCCTCACTAGGCTTCTGAGGGCTGCAGGGCAGGATCCCCCAAGCCCTGCAGGGAACAGTTCCAGCGCTCACCACGCGCTGGGGCCCAAACTCCAGAGGGGCAGAGCTGGGCACAGGCAGGCCAGCACGTAGGGACCCCCAGGAGACAGCAGCTGGGTCCCACGGCCGTTCCTTCTCCTGCCCAGCAGTTCTTCAGCTCCAAGCAGGTACCAAAAACATGGGGTCACAGCCCCAATACTTATACCACTGGTGTCCTTTAGTCTGCCCTGGAACAGGGCTTGGGTCCCAGTTCAAACCAGTTCTGGAGGGCACTCCAACATTTGTTTACAGTGCTCAACAGTCCCCATTGACAGAGTAGGTCCTGGCCCCAGACACACCACAGGGGGGCGGAGCCAGCATTGTACAAGGCAGGCACAGACCTATTCAGGGTCAGGGACTACTCCTCCCACTACTCCAAATGCAGATCTGCCTATTCAGCCTAGAGCTGACTCACCCAGCCCCTCTGGAGCCACAGCACCTCCCCAGCCCCTGTCACTCCAGAGCCAGACATGCAATACACATCAGGCAGGCACAAAGACACATAGCACACAGAAAAGCCCACTTCTAAAAGTGGTATTTCTAAAATAGTGACAATAAATATGCGCACAGCATTACGCAGCATTTATTACCACTATTCCAAACATACCAAACTTGACCACGCTGCTCCTCTCAGATCAGGAATTACCACTGAAACACTTATCAGGGAATCCCCAATGCATTCCTATGAGAGGGCAGCCCCACAGTAGTGAGAAACCAAAATGGCTGTTTGTCACTACCAGGACATGTCACACCTTAAGGCACATGTCCTACCTTTTACCTACATTGCACCCTGCCCATAGGGCTAGCTAGGGCCTACCTTAGGGGTGACTGATATGTAGTAAAAGGGGAGTCACAGACGTGGCACCCACTTTATGTGCCGCATCAAAGCGGCAGTAAACTGTGCGCGCAGGCCCTGCCATGGCAGAGGCCTGAAACAGGTTTAAAAGGCTACTTTGGTGGGTGGCGCAATCAGCACTGCAAGCCCACCAGCGGCATTTAATTTACTAGCCCTGGGTATCTGGGATACCGCTTTACAAGGGACTGACGGGTAAATTAAATTAGCCAAACAGGTGTAGACCAATCTTACCATGTTTTACTATAGAGAGCACATGCACTTTACACTGGACAGCAGTGATAAAGTGCCCAGAGTCCTAAAACCACCAACACCAGGTCAGAAAAAATACCAGGAGGAAGGCAAAAACTTCAGGGATGACCCTGCATAAAGGGCCAAGTCCAACAAGGTGTCTAAACTTAAGAAGTCGCAAATGATCTCTTGTGTTAATTTGGCGTTGTTGCACCAAATGAATATCCAGAAGATGTGAAGCCATGTGAATGAAATCCTTCAAGTAACGTGGACCTAATCCCTAATAATGAAAAGTGCCTTGTATTAATCCCAGAAGTTGCCTACAAAAAACAATTTTCTTCTACTTGGTGAAACTTCATGTCTATTGCACCTGAAAGGCCGGCAGAGAATGTGGCCTAGCGGCTAGGGTGGTTGACCTCGGAGCTGGGAAACCGGGTTCAAGTCTCGGCAGGGACGCTCAACATTCTGTGATTCTGGGCAAATCACTTAATCTCCCCGTGCCTAACAAAAAGGAATGTGTCTGTCTGTAATGTAACTGGTGCTCATGTAAAGCTCTCTGATACCTTCGGGTCTAGTTCGTGCTATATAAAACTCCACAAAAAAAAAATATAGGTATCAACAGAAATACAGACGTTTGAAGCCATCAAAGTTCATGCCGTTAAGACAAATTTGCAGTATTTCTTGCTTCTTGTTCCTGGAAAATAACATGAATTATTTCTTGGTTGGGCTGAGCTCTGGGTAGTTACTGGACATCCAAGTCCGGAAGAGGTGCAGGCAGTACTCGAGGTGTTGGATGTCTGAAGTAGACAATACTTTCAACTACGGTTTTGCATCGTCTACATATTGGCGAATCTTAGTGCTGTTATCTGCGAGTGGAGTCCCAAGCGGCTCCATGTAGAGAATGAAGCTAACAGGAGACATTATTGAACTCTGGGGGACTGATGACAGGGATGTTGGGGCCCCTGAAGGAGCCCATGTGAACAAACCGATTTTGATTGGAAAGGTAGGAGGAGAACCAGTGAAGGACATTGATGGTAAATCCCATTCAAGACTCCAGGGTGTAGATGAGGGTTGCATGATCAGCTGTGTCAAAGGCAGCTAAGAGGTCCAACAGTATAAGGAGATGAGGTTATCTTTATCTGTGGTCAAAAGGACATAGTCTTCGATGTGTAAGGTAGCAGTCTCCATGCTGCAGTGTAATCTGAAGCTACACTGGCAGTCGTGCAGAGATGGTTAACAATGATTTGATTTTAAAGTTGAGCACAGACTACTTTTTCAATGACCTGGCCAATGAAGAATAGAAGAGTGATGGGCTGATAGTAGGAAAGGCCATTAGGTTCTAATTTAAGTTCCCCTAAGTGAGTCAGGCAGGGGCTTGGTTCTTTCTTTTCTGCCATCAAGAATTTATTGTCAACAAGATATTTAGAGTAGTAGGTTTTGACTTGAACTTGTGTGTTTTTTTTGAAGGGTAGATGTTGACATAGTTTTCCAAAACAGTGTTGAGGTCATTAAGAAAGGTGTTAGCATCGGATGCGGAGTGTGTATGGTGAGAGATGAGCTGTGCACTAGATTGTCAATGGCATAGTCTTTTAAAATCTAAAAATTTGGTGTTCTCTTTTGGGTTGACCTTGGTTTGTTGGTAGGATGCTAACGGCGGGATAGAGACAGTGAGGTAGTTGGTCCAGTCCAGGGGTATGAGTGGTTTGCATCAGATTGTTGGTGATGGTGAAAAGACAAGGTCATAGATGTAGTCTTTTGAGTGTCTTGGCTGAGTGATGTGCTGTACACCGTTGCGTGTTTCAATGAGGTTGTTTGTGGTGGCACTTTTTTTGAATGAATTAATGAAGTCCTTGTCCGGCCTGAGAGACCTGGTGATAAGATGGAAGCTGGTGGTCTGAGTTGCAGAGAATGAAAAGTGATATATCTTTAGCTCCGTAGAATTGAGTGTCACTTGCTTGCCTAGGGTGCTGAACCAGGAGGACTTATGACTACTAGTGAGTCCTCCTTCTTATGTGCGCGGTCCATACAAAGAATGCTGTAAGCCATGGGAAAAGGATGTCGTGGATGTGGGGTTAAACCATGTTTCTGTAATGAAAAGGTGATCAAGCTTGTGATAAGTGATGATGTCTGCAATGTCTGGTGCATGGAAGGCTGCAGAACGAGTGTTAATGAGCATGATTGCAAATGTGTATTCTGTAGTTTGAGAGTGTGTGGTAGTTGGTCAGATGTATACAAGGTTGAATCTATGTGTTGTTAGGATCATACATGAGTGTTTTTGTTGTCTTGATCTGGGTGTGAATGTGGGGGTTGGTAATATGGGCTGCTGCGTGAGCCACATGGTTATATCTTAGCTTGTAGGTTTCAGGTCCTTCCTGGCCCTAATAGGCCTACATAGGCAATACCTTTGTCTGTGTAAAACAAAGGGGAGGGTTACTTAGGTGAGGCAGGAGTGGCGCCAGTCAGGTGTGCGTATTGATGAATATGATGACAAATACGACGGTGCAAACAGGTGGGGGAGAACCCTTGATCCCTCCTAAAGAATGACCCTGGGGTCAACAAGTGAATATCACAGTCCTGTGCACACGTTACAATTATAGTGCTAGTTGCAGTCTGGTTAGTGACTTTCGCACAATCTAGAAAGAACACATTAGGCAGAACACTCGAAACAATGAAATCGTAAGTGTGTTGTTCCCCAAGACTTCTTCAGGGCTTTTGGCAAGCGAAAAGAGTTGAAGCGCTCCTCCCTGCCGGTTGTAATTCCATTCCGGCTGGTGAGGGGATGCTGTAGACGTGAGGCGCTCCTCAATGCCGGTTGTTATTCCCTCCCGGCTCGTGTGTGGATGGCAGATTCGTCTGAATTACGACGAAATCAGGGTGGACACATTCCCAATTTTTGGACAGATGAGAAACTAAATCAAATCAATGCTTTGCGTGGTGTCCAAGAGTAAATATTAAAAAGGTACAGCCATACTCCGAGTGCGAGTACTGGAAGGCGAGTACGCCAGCCGTGTTCCCGCTGTCGTCAAAGGTTCCAATTCAACCCGGAAGTCCGAACTTTAGTTTCTCATCTGTCTAAAAATTGGGAATGTGTCCACCCTGATTTTGTCGTAATTCAGATGAATCTGCCATCCACACACGAGCCGGGACGGAATTACAACCGGCATTGAGGAGCGCCTCACGTCTACAGCATCCCCTCACCAGCCGGGACGGAATTACAACCGGCAGGGAGGAGCGATTCAACTCTTTTCGCTTGCCAAAAGCCCTGAAGAAGTCTTGGAGAACATCCCATGACTAAACACGTGTTGGCTGGGCAACTGTTCGGATTAAAGAAGAACAAGACACTTACAATTTCATTGTTTCGAGTGTTCTGCATAATGTGTTCTTTCTAGATTGTGCGAAAGTCACTAACCAGACTGCAACTAGCACTATAATTTTAACGTGTGCACAGGACTGTGATAATACCTTTGTCTGTGTCTACCCTTCACTGGCCATGTCTACCTTTGCATGGGACACCCAGGTGATAGGACACCGTAGGGGTATTGATTGAAGTAAGGAGAAGGCCACATGTGTTGTCACTTACTGTGCAAATAGATGATGGGAAATCAGTGTCCTCTTGCTTAGCTACTTCTTTTATAAAATTGTTTTGGCAGGAAGCCATTGATGTACCTTCCTGTGCAGGTGCTTGATCGGAAATCCTCATGTCTACATTCTTTTCTGAATATGTGTTTGGCTGGAAACCAGTGATGTCCCTTCCTGTGCAGATGGATGATGGGAAATGCAGTTATGTCACCTCATGTGCAGAGGGGTGATATGAAATGAATTCTTTGTGCATGTTTTCTTCTTTTAAAGATGACTTTCGAGGGAAAACATTGATGTCACTTCCTATGCAGAAGGATGATGAGAAATGTACCAAAATCCCATTGAAACCCATACTGGCAATGAATTATGATCTCATTACCAGAGTTCCAATCCTGAATACAACAATTTTTCATGAAGAATGGCCACGTTCCACAATAACATTTTAGTAGCATTATTTTTGTAGGAGCCTCTATAGGTTAAGCCTACGTTGGTCATGCCCATTCGATAGAGTCTCAATGCTATTAGAATTAATAATCCATCATCCCTCTATTTCTTCAAGTCGCTGTAAAGGAGTAAATCCATTCAATAGATGGCAAGATATATGGTTGCTACTATGATCACCACTGCTCATGTAATGAGAAGTTCAAGGCCAAGTAGTTGATGAAACATAGGGACTAGCACTAGTAAAGTCTATGAAAATAATCTAATGGAACCACTTGTATCTGGTTTCAGTCCTAGATTTGATTTCCAAAATGGTTCAAGAGACATGCTGCTTGATTAGCATCTTAAATGTAAAAATTATGCTGATGCTGTCAATCAGCAGCTATCACGCCCGCCCTCACACTCGCCGGTAAGCACATCGTAGATAAATGACATCAATCATTTTACTAATGTATTCACTATGGTATACTGCTGCGCTTGCAGCAGGTGGGGCGACACTCCTCCGCCCTAAGGGAGGAACCGCCACTGCCAGAATCCATTCTCCTCACTATGCTGACTTCATAATTGAGCCAATGTACCAATTTGTTAAATAATTGTGCCAGTGAGGGGACCAGCCCAAACCGGGTGAGTTGTGGTGGGAGCTGCAGAACATCAATTAGAAATTGACGCAGTAGTAGACAGCACCCAACCGTGCAAGACAGTGTTTACATGGGAGGTGGTTGATGTTTTTGTCACAGTGACAATCTGTCGATTAAGATTGACAACAAGTCGAGATTAGTAAGCATTGAACCTTACAACACTTTTATATCCCAATTAACACCTACCATGAATTAATTTACTAAATTCTCCATTTGAGTACATTGACCTTGTTTCACAAGTAACCCTTTGTTAGAAGGATTAATTGCAAGAGGTTGATCAATACAGTCTAATAGGTGATGTGTGCCCAGAGTGAGTTCAACTAAAAACTATAGTCTCTCTGCAGTAATGTTTAGATCAGTGGATCTTAAGCTCACAATGCTCTTTTTCTTGGTCAATTTCACAAAAAGTCTAACAAAAACATAGGTTACAAGGATTACCTTAATTGCACTATCATCAGGTCGGCGAACCTCAGTGATGATCATAATGGTTGCCTCAGACCTAGGGCTCCTAGGGCTGGAGAGAGTTTTTTACTAGCATTAGAGGCATGTAAATCCACTTATATATGACAATGCAATACCCAAGCAGCATTTGAAATCTGGAGACACTACGGATCAAAAAAGAATGAAATCAAAGAGAGTGGACCATGCCTAGCGTCTTCAGGCCTTTGACTGGCTCCAGACAGGTCTGCCCGTGGCTCAGGCTTTGCCCGGGCATGTCCCGCATAGCAGTAGTGTAAGACTGCCTAAATAGCCATCAGGTGGACAAAGTCAATGAGAACACGGGGCTGTGGATGTGTCCCGCAAACAACTGTTATTACAGAGAAAAAATAATGTGGGGCATTGCACAAAATCCCTAATGACCATGCCACTCTCTGGTGGAAGTTGTCTCCTTGGTGCTTAGGTCCGATACCTTTATATCAATCAATCAATCAATCAATCAATCAATCAAGGGTTTATAAAGCATGACTATTCACCCGTGTGGGTCTCAAGGTGCTGGGTGGGGGGAGGGACTGTTGGTCCCTCTGGGAGTGGAGGATCATTCGAAGAGCCAGGTCTTGAAGTCCTTCTAGAATTGGGGCAGAGTGTTCCAGGTCTTGGTGGCGAGGTAGGAGAATGAACTTCCTTCGGTTTTGGTCTTGTGGAACCTGGGGACGGAGGCTGGCACATGGGGCGGAACGGAGTTGTCTGGCTGGTATGTGGAATGTGAGGCGATGGTTCAGGTATGCTGGTCCTATGTTGTGGAGAGCTTTGTAGGCATGTTAGAAGAGCTTTGAGGTGATTCTCTTGTTGACCGGGAGCCAGTGGAGTTGTCAGATGTGTTGTGTGATGTGGCGGGGGATGTTGAGGACCAGTCTGGCAGCAGCGTTTTGAACGGTCTGTAGTTTCTTGAGCTGTTTCTGGGTGACGCTGGTGTAGAGTGCATTGCCGTAGATGATGAGTGCGTGGGTGACAGTTTTTCTGGGTTCTGTGGGGATCCATCTGATGGTCTTTTGAAGCAGGCAGAGTGTGTAGAAGCAGGCTGAGGAAACTGCATTGATTTGGTTGTTCATTGTGAGCAATGAGTCCAGTTTAATGCCATATTGTCCACAGCACTCAGCGGTTCGCAAGCCACCACTGAGCTTTGAGATCTTCTTTCTGAGGGTACATTGAGTCGCAAAGTTATGCACCTGGGCCCTTATTACTCATAGAGCGCACTTTTACTGTTTGCACCACGTTGCATCTTTAAATAGGTGCACCATGCGCAAACAGGAAAAGTGCTCCTTCCTACAGAGAATGCGCACCCTTCAGGGCAGCCATAAACTCGTGCTGCCCTAGGGGCAGTGTATTCAAGGGAAACATGGAGCGGCAGCTTCGAAGCCACTCAGTGTTTCCCTGTGCAGGTGGCAACACATCTTCACTTTAAGGAGGAATTAGTGATCACTTTGCACATGGGTGCAGTGAGTTACTGCCTCTGCCTAGAAGGGGATGTCTGAGGGGGGTACATGGGACCCCCTTTCTTGCCTCCAGAAGGCTGCTATCAGGGTGTCCACTGACAATCCACCACCTTTTTGTGTCGCATGTACAGTGCTCCTCCTGACAGCTTCTATGCCCTTGTGCCCACGTCCATAATATGGTGCAGGAGCATAGGTGAAGTGATTCCCTCATTTGCATGGTGCCACGCCCCCGTGCAAATGAGGGAATGCCCTCTTAAGAGAGAGCTGGTGCTACATGTGCACCACCGCTATCAGTATTCCAGAAGGGGCCACTCAAGCATCTGTGGCCCTTTCTGTAATATCAAAGTGCCCCGGGGGCACCCACAGGACACTTTCTGCAATACGGCTGCTGGCATCCTTTCTCCGCAATTATTAACCTTTTCATTTCCCTGGAAATACAAAGCATCTGAAAAAGTGCCAACTTTGCACGCAGCACTTCACCTATTTAGAGTTAGTAAAACACTAATTACAGAGGGGCTTATTTACAAGGCCCTTGCGCCACTTTTGTGTCATTTTTAACATGGGAAAAGTGAGGCAAAAGTGGCGCAAGGGACTTGTAAATCTGCCCCAGAATTCTTAACTCATACACTGTGATTACTGTTTAATTTTTGAAGACTACAATTGTGATTTACCACCAATGTTGCCACATTTTAATATGGTTGCAATGTTTTTGACCATACATAGATTGTAAGAGAGGTTACTTGATGATTTGTGGTACTTATTGTGCATTTCTGCATTGTAGTGAAGCCCGGGGAGTGTCCTTTCCAGTATATGGCCTGTGATTACCCTCCACCATACATGCATACATGTAATGAGGACAGCGGCTGCCCAGGCTCACAGAAGTGCTGCCTCAACTTTTGCCATCGGGAATGCAGGGACGCCATGCCAGGTAACACAGCTTGATACAATGCATTGGATTCCAGTTCAACTCTATGCTGGTATCTGGCAGATCACAGAAGATCCTGATTTCAGAAGCAAATGATGCTCATAGCCAATGGTGCCTTCTCTTTGCATATCCTGTGATCTGTCCATCGCCCTCCTGCCCAGGGCTTTACTTGTTTGTGTTTCTAACATTCATTTCAGATAACAAGAAAATAATGTGTCGTGTACGTAGGTCCATCCATAACTATTGCAGCTAAAGACCACCAAACCCACATTGTCTGCCAGCTATAACACTATTGTCTAACTTAATTTGTGTCCTGCCTGCATCACGCCCATTCTTTCTGTGAAGAATGCCCTGATTCCACTCCAGAGCCACCCTTGACAAGTCGAGTCCCAGCTTCCTTTTGTATGCACCTTTTCCAAATTGTTTCAGTTTCTCAAATGTAACACTCCCCCAGATTGTTAAGAACCCAAATTTCAGCTCCTCAACTTTACAAACACCCTCAAGGTAACTGTGCTTGTTCTCCTGGTCTCTTCCATTCTTTTTCCTTTCCAAAAGAGGTAACTGTAACCTGTTTCAACACTTTTTAATATGTGCCTGATGCCATCTTTGTCCCCCTGTCTTGGTGCTGCTCTTAAGAGGCACAATGTTTCCTGATTCTTGTATTGATCATATTAAATCTGTACATTCTGGAGGAGATGAGAGGGACAACAGATTTTATAGAGATCGTTTTAATGTCCAAAAGGGGGTGCGCAACTCACAAAGTCCAGTAGTCAATTGTAAATGAAAAAATATAATTTCTTTATTTTAAATTGTGTTAAAAAACATCACACATAGATACTCCAGCCAACGCGTTTCATTCCCATATCGGGAACTTCATCAGGGCTGAAAAAGTAACAGACAACACAAAAATGACATATATATCTCATATGACACAGGACCAAACATTGACATACATATAAATACATGAATAAAAATATATTTATAAAAATATATTCAAATAACAAAACACAAAACCAAACACTAACCTATAAATAAACGCCTATATAAACTTAACATCAATATATAGACTGTCATAAAAATATCACAAAAACTCCACAGAAATGTATTTTACCGGTGAGGTGAGTACACCCAAAATATGTATGCATCAGTCTATGTACCTAGGGGGGGAAAGGAAGAGTCTGAGACACCCAACATATCAATAATGCAGCATACCTAGTTCATAATAGACTGTAGGCTAGAGATATACATGAAAATATAAGAGAAACAACGAAGAGAAAAGGACGAAAGGGAGAAAAACAAGAGGAAACAAAGGTATTGGGGAAGATAAGACCAAACAATTAATCTTCCACCAGTTCCATTAATGGGCACTCAGATCATATCTTGGACCATAATAGCGCTATATCACTCATGACTGAGATGTATCCATTAAGTTTCATATTCAGAATAGTCCCTACTTATACCAGACTGTCCCCAGATAAACCTGACATTTCCAGCTCCATTAGTACAAAATATGAGACATAATATAGTTCAAACCACATATCTAATCTTCCATCGTTTAATATTGATGAAATTAGTGTCAAGAATTGACACCATAAGGATTGGCAAGTACGCAGATTCGATCAATAATTGAAATGATCAGATCAAAAGAACAGCATCATCCTCTGTGTTCCAGCTATTAGGCCCAAGTAGCACATATGTTTCAGAAAACACAGATTCAAGCCAGTCAAACAGTATCCACCCCAAAGATCTTAAATCGCTAACCCTCGGTTACCTTATATATCGAATTCCATGAGTGGTGAGCTTGCATAAATAAACAACACGGTCCCGTGTATTGTACTGGGACCCAGAGACGTAATAGTTAGCGTCTTAACTCCTATAAGAGACGAAAAACAACCCATTGTGAGGCCACATTCCAAACATCCACCCACATCATTGAAATTATAATGGTTTCCATACTAGTCTCACCCATGTCCCCTTGTGCTTCATATCACATACCTAAATCGTGCCTTATATGTCGGTTTCCTTAGATGATAGGCTTGCGTAAAAAAGTAGAAGAACGGTCCCGTGTAATGTCTTGGAACCCAACGACGTAATGATGAGCGTATTAACTCCTATAAGAAACTAAACACAACCCATTGAGAAGCCACATACAAAGATCACATCACATCTTGAAAGTCATAATGGTTTCCGTGATGGTCTCAACAACGTCCCCCTACGCATCATATCACATGCCTATAAAGCCAGCACTTTGCTCAGAGTAGCAACATTTTTTCCTGCAGAGCGCACCACAGTGTCCAGGCATCTACTCTCCTCAACATAATCCCCCTCCTTATTATAAATAAGAGGACTACCCCTACGCGTCCCAGGCTCAGGCTGCTGACCAACAAGTCCGCTCTGCCTGTAAACTGCATCTACATGATAACCCATAACGTAAGTTTGTAGCTCAATGCTACATCCATATATATAGAACAGCAAGTATCAATTTGTAAGTAACACAGTGCTTTTACAGGCCTTCAGCAAAATGGGGAAATAACCCTGCATACATCAAACTACCGACCCTCATTTGCATACCCTCACCAGTACGCGAATTGCTGCATCTAATGACCTCATAGACACACCCTTATCTAGGTTGAAGACACGAATTGTACATGAAAAATTGTAAACTAAAGGGTGGAACCACTCTCGCCAGTATATCCCCATAGCCTAAGCTAAACCCTCACTGTACCCTCAATTCATCTCACACAGTAAAGTTAATAAAATACAACAAACCACTACCCCCGGTGACAGACAAATCCAAAACGTACTGCCCTCCATACGCCTTCTTACCTTCCAACCGCACGAGTGTTATTCCTTCTTCTGGTGTAAAGTAAGCGTTCCCGCCATCGTTATAAACATACGGGACTCCACCCTCAGGACGTAAACGTATCCAATCAATGACCACCATAGATGAGGGAGGGCAATCGTCTAATGAGTAATGGAAAATGGTGAAATAAAGCCCGCCGCCATTGCTAAGCGGTACAAAGCGTATCCAAAAGATCCAACAAAGGTCATATTAACACAGGTACAAAGTACAAGTGCCAAAATGACGCAAACCAATCGGCTCCCTATATCAAAAAGAGAGGGGAGGGAGAATTTGGAGAGCAGTAACTTCTTAAAGCCCAATAGTCAGCTCTTAACCATCAGATCAAGAGTAAAAGTACAGAGTATCATAGTAATAGTGATTGCCTCTAGTTCTACAAATCCAATGAGTAGTGTATCACTCGTAACAGGTGACGGGATGTCCCTAATTGTATTCCCTCGTAACATGAGACACCAAAGTAGTCGCCATATATAAGTGGTAAACCTGAGTCCTAAAAACGAGTATTTTCCATGGAATTAAAGAAATCGACGGGATAAGAAGATACTTGCCCCTGTGTATATGGGGAGTGAAAACCCCCTGATCACTCAATAACCATGTTTAACCATATCATGCCAAACCGAAACGACCGCTATAAATAAATGGTCACCTCGACTTCTCACAGTGGGTGTAACCAATGAGATACCAGCCTAGTGGACACAAGGGGGGTTTAAAGTCCCCTCATCTCTCAATATCTATACACGTGTCCGAATCCCCTCACATCACTAAAACCAATCCAGGAGGGCGGGGAGATGGAAACTCACAAAGAGGTTCTTGGATAAGTGTCTAAAACATCAGCACCCCAATTATTTTGCTAGCACCAAAACATACCACACAATATGGAAACAAACATACAGGATAGGGAGGATATGAGAAGAATCAAAGTATGAAAATTATTGACCCGAATTCCTACCTGATACTAGTGTAGGGGGGGTTACTGCAAAGCCATATGCATAGTGCGTTCTTCCGTATTGCAAGTTGTATACCAAGCCATATTTAAAAGGTCAGAGTTCTTAATTTGTTCAAAATGGAGCAATATACATATGTAAACACACAACAGTTGAATATTCCCAAATCTACATGTTGCGCTAATCTCCTGGTAAGGGCCAAGCAGTTCCCAACTATATACTCCAAGAGTAACATCAATATATAGACTGTCATAAAAACATCACAAAAACTCCACAGAAATTTATTTTACCGGTGAGGTGAGTACACCCAAAATATGTATGCATCAGTCTATGTACCTAGGGGGGGAAAGGAAGAGTCTGAAACACCCAACATATCAATAATGCAGCATACCTAGTTCATAATAGACTGTAGGCTAGAGATATACATGAACTATATGTATGTCAATGTTTGGTCCTGTGTCATATGAGATATATATGTAATTTTTGTGTTGTCTGTTACTTTTTCAGCCCTGATGAAGTTCCAGATATGGGAATGAAACGCGTTGGCTGGAGTATCTACGCGTGATGTTTTTTAACACAATTTAAAATAAAGAAATTATATTATTTCATTTACAATTGACTACTGGACTTTGTGAGTTGCGCGCCCCCTTTTGGACATTAAGACGTTTCTTTGATCTGGAGCACAGTGGCGTCACGCAGCGGCTGACGTTGGGGTGTTTCTGCGCGACCAAACTAATTAATTGGAACTGGCGTGAGGTGCGGAGCTAGGGGTCCGCCGTTGCTCCATTTTTTATTTATAGAGATCGTTCTCTTCTAGTGGAACACCATCACCCTTTTGCACACAGCTCCAACAGAAGAAAGACAAGTTGGTCTACACTCACAAGTTGGCCTACACTCACCAATCTGATTCTATTTCCAGGGATGCGCCACCCAATGCATATTTTCAATAACTCTCAATCGCTTTCAACATGTAGTGTAAATGAAAGAATGTAGAAGAAGAAACTAAAACAGGTAGGATTTAAGTTTTTTGTTTCTCCAGAAGGACAGGTGGTTAGTTAGAGAGATCAATTTAGATGGCAGTGTTTTCCAGTGTTCACCCGCAAGGGGGTAATGTGAGCAGCCCCCTATCCATACACATCTAATATGAGGTCCGATGAGCCAAATGGTATTTACTGAGTTCAAGGTGTGTTTAGAATGATAGAGCTGAAATTTGTTTCTCAAATATTGAACCTGGTCTGACTGATGGCCTAGTGGGCTAAGCAGAGACATTTAAAAATGGAGCATCAATCGCTGGGAGCTAGTATACTGTGTTAAGGTAAGTCAATGTGTGAGATCAGGGAGGCACACCTAAAATGAGCTGATGGGCAGCATGTTCAATGATCAGAAACTGCTGCAGGATGTAGGCTAGGAATCCAAGTTTAAGTGAGTTGCCATGATCAAGTCTAGATGGAATTCTCTCTTAACAGACTCCAGGTGGTCCAAAACACTGCTGCCCGCCTAGTTTCCAATGCTCCAGCCAGGACTGCCTCCTCGCCGCTACTCCTTGGACTACACTGGCTGCCCATCTGCAAGCGGATCCGTTTTAAGATCTGCTGCATAGTGCACAAGGCACTACATGGCAACGCCCCCAGCTATCTTGCGATAGCTGGGGGCGTTACCAGCCTTCCAGTACCCTCCGATCTGGCTCTAAATCGCTCCTCCTGGTACCCCGGGTAAAGAAATCTCGTATAGGTGGGAAAGCCTTCTATCATCTGGCCCCCTCTTACTGGAATCAACTTCCCTTACATCTCCGCGAATGCACTAACTATCTGCAATTCCGCAGGTTTCTTAAAACCAAACTCTTTTGAACCCCCTCGTGACTCTGTAGCACTCCTGTAGTGCGGGGATACCCCTCTGGGGGTGAGTCGGGCGCTTAAGAAAACATATAATAAGACAAATAAATTGTGGCTTGAATTGTGTTTTTTTGAGGTAGAATCAGGGAGGAGAGGCACAATTTTATGGAGCATCTATCAATGAAAAATCATGAAGAGGCTGCACCTCCTAATTGTCCTGAGAATGAGAGGGATGTATCTGAAAGAAAACCAAGCTCTCTGCATAAGATTTAGGAGTTGGCAGAGGTCCAGGTTTCTAGTGTCCCCAAGAGGGTGGCCACAAGGGAGTTGGTTACTCATGATCAGTACTGATTTCTTATCACTTTTGAGTTTCAGTACGCTGTTATTTATTTACGGTTTCTTAACGGCCATGCATGGATAGAATTTTTCCTCAATGACGATTAGGTCGATTTGATTGAAAGACGCAGTCATATGGTTGTCATCTTCCTGTCGTTATTGAACCTGCAAGAATGGATTACGGAGGTGAGTGGAATCAAGTAAGTACTAAAGGAAGAAGGGCTTGAGAAGGTGCACTGAGGAACTTTTTATGCAACCAGAAGGCAAGAAAAACAGAAGTGTAGTAGTTGGATGGCTTGAGTTGTACATGAAAAAAAGAAATGTAGGCACTCCAAGGTCTGTTATATAACAATAAATTGATCAGGTGCTCATAGGAAACCTTGTGGAAACCACTAGGTCTAGAAAGGTCAGGGTGGCACAGCCCAACTATTCTAAAATATGTCTAATAAGAGACTGGTACTAGATGAGATGGCAGAAATACAGACTGAGATGTTTCAAAGAAAGTAGTAATTTGGGAAGGAGAGAAATCAGGTGGAAATGACTAACTACATCCTGAAGGATATTCAGTGGGTTTCTTCAGTAACACATTGCCTACAGCTTTTTTGTTAGATCTTGGAGACAATGGTATGAGTAAGTAAGAGGTTGCTAACATCCATTAGCAAAGGCATACAACATCTGTTGCTGTGACTAAATTCTGAGGAGGACAGGAGTCAAGAGAAGAACCACATTTTTTAGAAATAGTGGCAAACTGAAAAGTCTCAATCGAGGTGGGATGAAGAATGAGTGGGTGGAAGAGGGCGAACATCTTAGAACACCAGCAGAACAGCCTCTAGTGAAAGAGGGCAGATAGTAGGAGAATGCAGAGCATAATTCTTTCAACGCAGGAACTGAATTACTACAGGCAGATGGAGCACAATGTTCTTTAAGAATACAGTTTTTTCGAGAAGTGTCTTGAGAAGAATTGCTGTCAGTAGCTACTCTGGTTTCAAAAAAGGAGATGTGGGCTGACTTGACAGGCGTTTTCAGGCAATAACAAAAACACCCTGTCTGCCAACATGGACCTGAATCAAAGGTCATCAGCAGAAGTAACTGTTACTCGTGACTCTGCACTGCTGGCACTGCCCTTGACACCCATGATCACACTGGGCATGAAGACAGCAAAATAAAAAAAGAACATTTCATTTATTGCCCTTCCTCAGCAGCAAATAAAGGTCGTGGTGCAGCTTGGAAAGGGGTCAAGTGGTCGTGTACGTTCCATAATTTTCACAATTAAGGGGCCGATTCCGATCTCGCTAGGAAAGCCCTCCGTACGACACGGATCTGGAGGGCTTTCCTAGCGAATCGCGCTTGAGAGTCCGACCAAACGAGTACAATGCATCCGTATGCTGACAGACTTGGTTCGCTCGGACTCCCATTGAACTCTATGGGAGCCTGTATACGAACCACAGACTCCCATAGCAAAAAGGGATGGGTGGGGAAAAGTGTACACCCTGTGGCGGGCACTGTGTATGCTTGGATCGGGGGGACCCATGGGCACCCACGCGACCAATTCAGAGGGCCCGAGTAAAGGGGGGCCTGCTATGGCCCCCCCCCCGAAGTCGGATTCCCACAGCTGTTTTGTCTCGCTGAGACCGAGTCGATACAGCTGTCCGAATCGTGCATCATACTTGCTCGTTCGGAAGCACGATTCGGCTGGGAACGAGTCGGACTGACAGGATCGGGTTCAGAAACAATTCGGCGGACGAGATCTTCGCATCGTGCTTGGTCGTTCGGATCGGGGGATGACACGGTCGGAAACATAGGCTCCGAATCGGATTTGCTCGCTCCGGAACCCATCTGGAGGCCTTCCTAGCGAGATCAGAAAGTTGTGATGCATCATCTATCTGAATTTTGTCTCTGCCAGTGAAGGATAAGCAGCTAAGTAGTGCAATGTGCTCTTTGTGGCAGAAGAGATATGCTTAAAATCCCAATCATGCCTGGTCCGAGACTCATTTTCTGTTACTGATCCTATACCCTCAAGAAAACTACATCTTCTTCAAGCCCTTATAGGTGAGAATGGGTCAGTAATGCATCGGTCTTTCAGGAGAAAGATACAACACAACAAAGTCATCACTCCTCTGCCAACCAAGGCGTGATCATCTCTTTTCACCCTCATCACAGAGGAGTTTCACACCTACACGGTTATTTACTACATTTTGCGTGGGCGCTGGCGTATTGCAAAGCATCGTGCTGATTTACATACCAAAAAAAGGCACTGCGCAAGAGCCCGTGCAGCCCTAATGGAATAAAATAAATTCTGCCAGCTTGGTGGAGCAATCACATTCACAATTTTGAAGGTGGTGTGGGATTGGGGACATTCTGGGGGCAAGGAGGAACTCAGATGCAAGAGTATGTGTAGACCTACAACCCTGGGGATGTGTAGAGACTCACCTACTTCACACAAGTGATTTCTTAACATATATATATATATATATATATATATATATATATATGTTAAGAAATCACTTGTGTGAAGTAGATATATAGATATACATATATATATATTTGTTCCTGTCAGAAACAAGCTTAAGAGCCTAATCAGACTGAGAAGGGGAAGTGTCGTGGCAGAATCATCAGCCATAAATACCATGCCCTAAATATCACCTACAAAAATATATATCCAAAAGGACAATATTTTTGGGGGAAGCTATATTTATGTCAGAAAATATTTCCGTATATGATATTCTGGCATACAAAAGAGGATGAAACAATCCCATTTAATAAGGTTGTAAGGGAGGTGTTTTCTCCACATAGAAATATAGTAAAGCAGGCCACATATGCAAATGTGCAAATGTGCATTTGCATTCCATTTGGTTATTGGGAATTATATACCAGGTACACATTCTTCAACTGTAAGCCATATCATTATGAATATTGTTCTTGGAAGAATCCTGGTATTCTTCATCAATCCCACAAAAGTCTGAAATGTACACCTAACTTAGAACTAGCCATCAAAGAGCAAAATTGAATCTTTCGTCACTAGACCAGTTCAAATCAGGCTGTCAGAGAGCAATTCCAACCAGCAGGCCTCATTATCCAATACGCCCCCCATGAAGGACTCCTCAATCTACAGCTGTGGAAAGAAGTCGAAGAGTCAGGATAGTGGTGTGCACTAGTCCATTTGTGGCCGGTCGACCATCATGTTCTATTTTAGAGAACTGAACATCATGTGCAAACAGTCTGAGGGATGCACTGGCTTTCGCTTTCCAACAGTCAAGGCCACAGAGGCAAGCGTATGAGTTATGTTTTGCTCTTATATTTTCATCACAAGAATTGACAGAATGTAAGATATGTACCTCTTTCAACAGCAAAAGGAAAACCTGGGACTTGCCCGCCACACTATCGACACATGTTCCCAGAGAAGGATGACACGTGCAGCACTGACAGAGATTGCAAAGGAGAGCTGAAGTGCTGCAACTGGCAGGGAGGATTTACATGTGTGGCTCCTGTCAGAGGTAAGTGAGCCTCATCACCTGGTCTCTCCCCCCTTTCATTGTACAGATGTTCTAGATCTGGTCTCTCCTTTATGTTTTAGAGAACAGCTAGTCTTTATCCTGCTGTCATCCTTGCTCTTGTGCAGCCATTAAACACCATGATATCCATTGTTTCATTGTACAACAACCTCCTGCTCTCACGTCCTGTTACATTGTCTAATTATTCTGCATTCTCTCTCGCCCTCTGTTTCATTGTGCAGCTATTCTTCATCCTACTCTCAACCTCTGTTTCACTGTGCAGCTATTCTGCATCTGCTCTAGACCTCTGTTTCACTGTGCAGCTATTCTGCATCTGCTCTAGACCTCTGTTTCATTGTGCAGCTATTCTTCATCCCCTCTCACCCTCTATTTCATTGTGCAGCTATTCTGCATCCTACTCTCACCCTCTGTTTCATTGTGCAGCTAATCTACATCCTGATCTTGCCCTCTGTTTCATTGTGCAGCTATTCTGCATCCTACTCTCACCCTCTATTTCATTGTGCAGCTATTCTGCATCCTACTCTCACCCTCTGTTTCACTGTGCAGCTATTCTGCATCTGCGCTAGACCTCTGTTTCACTGTGCAGCTATTCTGCATCTGCTCTAGACCTCTGTTTCATTGTGCAGCTATTCTTCATCCCCTCTCAGCCTCTATTTCATTGTGTAGCTATTCTGCATCCTACTCTCACCCTCTGTTTCATTGTGCAGCTATTCTTCATCCCCTCTCACCCTCTATTTCATTGTGTAGCTATTCTGCATCCTACTCTCACCCTCTGTTTCACTGTGCAGCTATTCTTCATCCCCTCTCACCCTCTGTTTCATTGTGCATCTAATCTGCATCTGCTCTAGACCTCTGTTTCATTGTGCAGCTATTCTTCATCCCCTCTCACCCTCTATTTCATTGTGCATCTAATCTGCATCTGCTCTAGACCTCTGTTTCACTTTGCAGCTATTCTGCATCCTACTCTCACCCTCTGTTTCACTGTGCAGCTAATATGCATCCTACTCTCACCCTCTGTTTCATTGTGCATCTAATCTGCATCTGCTCTAGACCTCTGTTTCATTGTGCAGCTATTCTTCATCCCCTCTCACCCTCTATTTCATTGTGCATCTAATCTGCATCTGCTCTAGACCTCTGTTTCATTGTGCAGCTATTCTGCATCCTACTCTCACCCTCTGTTTCACTGTGCAGCTATTCTGCATCCTACTCTCACCCTCTGTTTCACTGTGCAGCTATTCTGCATCTGCTCTAGACCTCTGTTTCACTGTGCAGCTATTCTGCATCTGCTCTAGACCTCTGTTTCATTGTGCAGCTATTCTTCATCTGCTCTAGACCTCTGTTGCATTGTGCAGCTATTCTTCATCCCCTCTCACCCTCTATTTCATTGTGCATCTAATCTGCATCTGCTCTAGACCGCTGTTTCATTGTGCAGCTATTCTGCATCCTACTCTCACCCTCTGTTTCATTGTGTAGCTATTCTGCATCCTACTCTCACCCTCTGTTTCATTGTGCAGCTATTCTTCATCCCCTCTCACCCTCTATTTCATTGTGCAGCTATTTTGCATCCTACTCTCACCCTCTATTTCATTGTGCATCTAATCTGCATCTGCTCTAGACCTCTGTTTCATTGTGCAGCTATTCTGCATCCTACTCTCACCCTCTGTTTCACTGTGCAGCTATTCTGCATCCTACTCTCACCCTCTGTTTCACTGTGCAGCTATTCTGCATCCTACTCTCACCCTCTGTTTCACTGTGCAGCTATTCTTCATCCCCTCTCACCCTCTGTTTCATTGTGCAGCTATTCTTCATCCCCTCTCACCCTCTATTTCATTGTGCAGCTATTCTGCATCCTACTCTCACCCTCTGTTTCATTGTGCAGCTATTCTTCATCCCCTCTCACCCTCTATTTCATTGTGTAGCTATTCTGCATCCTACTCTCACCCTCTATTTCACTGTGCAGCTAATCTACATCCTGATCGCGCCCTCTGTTTCATTGTGCAGCTATTCTGCATCCTACTCTCACCCTCTGTTTCATTGTGCAGCTAATCTACATCCTGATCTCCCCCTCTGTTTCATTGTGCATCTATTCTGCATCCTACTCTCACCCTCTATTTCACTGTGCAGCTAATCTACATCCTGATCTCGCCCTCTGTTTCATTGTGCAGCTATTCTGCATCCTACTCTCACCCTCTGTTTCATTGTGCAGCTATTCTGCATCCTACTCTCACCCTCTGTTTCACTGTGCAGCTATTCTGCATCTGCTCTAGACCTCTGTTTCACTGTGCAGCTATTCTGCATCTGCTCTAGACCTCTGTTCCACTGTGCAGCTAATCTACATCCTGATCTCACCCTCTGTTTCATTGTGCAGCTATTCTGCACCTGCTCCAGACCTCTGTTTCATTGTGCAGCTATTCTGCATCCTAATCTCACCCTCTATTTCATTGTGCAGCTATTCTGCATCCTACTCTCACCCTCTGTTTCACTGTGCAGCTATTCTTCATCCCCTCTCACCCTCTGTTTCATTGTGCATCTAATCTGCATCTGCTCTAGACCTCTGTTTCATTGTGCAGCTATTCTTCATCCCCTCTCACCCTCAATTTCATTGTGTAGCTATTCTTCATCCCCTCTCACCCTCTATTTCATTGTGCAGCTATTCTGCATCCTACTCTCACCCTCTGTTTCACTGTGCAGCTATTCTGCATCTGCTCTAGACCTCTGTTTCATTGTGCAGCTATTCTGCATCTGCTCTAGACCTCTGTTTCACTGTGCAGCTATTCTTTATCCCCTCTCACCCTCTATTTCATTGTGCATCTAATCTGCATCTGCTCTAGACCGCTGTTTCATTGTGCAACTATTCTGGATCCTACTCTCACCCTCTGTTTCATTGTGCAGCTATTCTGCATCTGCTCTAGACCTCTGTTTCACGGTGCAGCTATTCTGCATCTGCTCTAGACCTCTGTTTCATTGTGCAGCTATTCTTCATCCCCTCTCACCCTCTATTTCATTGTGCAGCTATTCTGCATCCTACTCTCACCCTCTGTTTCGTTGTGCAGCTAATCTACATCCTGATCTCGCCCTCTGTTTCATTGTGCAGCTATTCTGCATCCTACTCTCACCCTCTGTTTCACTGTGCAGCTATTCTGCATCCTACTCTCACCCTCTGTTTCACTGTGCAGCTATTCTGCATCTGCTCTAGACCTCTGTTTCATTGTGCAGCTATTCTTCATCCCCTCTCACCCTCTATTCCACTGTGCAGCTAATCTACATCCTGATCTCACCCTCTGTTTCATTGTGCAGCTATTCTGCACCTGCTCCAGACCTCTGTTTCATTGTGCAGCTATTCTGCATCCTACTCTCACCCTGTTTCACTGTGCAGCTATTCTGCATCCTACTCTCACCCTCTGTTTCACTGTGCAGCTATTCTTCATCCCCTCTCACCCTCTGTTTCATTGTGCATCTAATCTGCATCTGCTCTAGACCTCTGTTTCATTGTGCAGCTATTCTTCATCCCCTCTCACCCTCTGTTTCATTGTGCATCTAATCTGCATCTGCTCTAGACCTCTGTTTCATTGTGCAGCTATTCTTCATCCCCTCTCACCCTCTGTTTCATTGTGCATCTAATCTGCATCTGCTCTAGACCTCTGTTTCATTGTGCATCCATTCTGCATCCTACTCTCACCCTCTATTTCACTGTGCAGCTATCCTTCATCCCCTCTCACCCTCTATTTCATTGTGTAGCTATTCTTCATCCCCTCTCACCCTCTATTTCATTGTGCAGCTATTCTGCATCCTACTCTCACCCTCTGTTTCATTGTGCAGCTATTCTGCATCTGCTCTAGACCTCTGTTTCATTGTGCAGCTATTCTGCATCTGCTCTAGACCTCTGTTTCACTGTGCAGCTATTCTTCATCCCCTCTCACCCTCTATTTCATTGTGTAGCTATTCTGCATCCTACTCTCACCCTCTGTTTCAAATTCAAATTCTAAAACTTTATTCTGTTTATAAGCATAAAACCATAAAAGTATACAGTAAACATTAAAAACATTATGGTCACAGGATAAATTAAAAGAAAAACAATCCATGTCCATATTCACATACTAATACACATTCCCCGTGCTAATTCCCCATAGCAAGTATACATTTAGCAGCATAAGTCATTTCTCAGTGACCGACATAGGCCCACAAGGAGGCCTTAAGGTCCTTGCTATTCGTGTGGCTTCGGGCCCTTCCTGGTTTCTAATCAATGGGGCAGACATACTGAGGCTATTAAATTCATATTACACAGTCAGACGAGTATGTCGCTGAGTGCTCTAATTACTCATATATTAGGGTCTCGACGTGTGCTATTTTTTTCCTTCTTCCCATAGCCATTGTAATGAATGTTATGACAGATAAGCAAATATCGCTATTTTCCAGGGCACATAAATAGATAAAAGCATCCTGATAGTAAAAATATTTGCCCTTTTTAAAAAGGGGGGCTAAAAAGTGTTTCCTAAGGTCCTTATAGAAGCTACAAAATAAAATAAAGTGCATTGTGCATTGTCGTTACTTGCCATCACATGGGCATTTTGGAAGATTTTTAGTCCATGCCTCACTTTTTGGGAAAACAAATTGTACATGCAATATACTTAAACGTAATCTGGTTGAATAAAATCTTTGCTGGCTGTTTTTAACAATTGTCAAATATGTTGGCAGGCCTTCAGGTACATAGTGTGAGAAGTAACTAACTACTGTGCATTTCTTACTTTCCGGTAGTTCTCTCTCAATTTCTCCTTGTCCCCTAAGTATGGCCCTCACCTCTGTTTTGGAGTAACTAAGGATTTTAACGGTATCGTTTACTCCTATAGCAGGGTCCATTTTTCTTAAGCAAGCTTCTAAATAAGATAGCCATTTGATTTTCTTCCAGGCATCTAGCTTGAGATAATCTAAAATGATCTCCTTTGTAAATTGTGTCCCTGTTTTACTCCATATATTGTACCACAGAATGATGGGCCTAATATGTAAGTCATCCTCTGCAAAGGGGGCTACCAACTCCTTATGTAATATGTATGATAAACTTGATTTCGGTACTGCCAATACACGAGTCAGGAACAGGTTTTCTAGTGTCTGCAACTTTGCACAATTAGTGTAACCCCATAAGGCAGTACCATAGCCAGCACTTGGTAAACATTTTGGTTTTATACAGCATCAGCAATTCTCTAGTTGGCTTTTGGCCTATTTTGCTAGAAAACCTAAAAATTGATTCTGCTGCCCTTAACAATTTCATTTTTTATATATTTAATTGAGCCCCATGCAGTAAACTGGTCACCCAAGTATGTAAATGTTTGTGACTCCTCCAACCTCTCCCCCATTAATAGGATGTATCCCCTTTTTTGCTCTACCTTTTCCAGCTTCCATGGTAACAGTTTTCTTCAGATTAACCTTCTTGCCTTTATTATCCATAAAATTAACAAAATTATCTATCAGAAGCTGCGGCCCATTTACTGTTCTAGATAAAAGGACTGCATCATCTGCATATAAAATGGGAACAGGGCAAGAACCGACCATGGGAACATCAGCTTTAGTTTTTTGTAGGCATTCATCAACCCCATTTATGTAGAGTGAAAAAAGCAGGGGGGGAAGAACATATCCCTGCCTAATACCACAGGTGACCCCAAAGCTATCTGTGCACTCCCCATTTGGGCCATATCGCAGCTGGGCAGTAAGGTGAGAATACCATTGGGACAGGTAGTTGATGATACTCCGAGGGACTCTCAGATCCGCAAGTGTTTCCCAAAGTTTGTTATGGTTTACCAGATAGAACGCACCGCTCAGATCCGCAGAGCATTGATGCACTTGTCCTGTCCTTGCTACCGTATATCTATTAATTAATAAGTGTAGATTAACACATTGTTCTATAGTTCCTATATTGGGCCTAAACGCATATTAAGTGTCAGTAAGTATATTTTTTTCTTCCACCCATTGTTCTAGCCTGCCCAGAAGGATTCTGCCCATTAATTTGACACTGGAGTCCAAAAGAGATATTGGGCGGTAACATTTCGGGTCACCTCTGTTTCCTCTTTTAAAAATTGGAACTATTGTGCTTTCTATCACCGAAGCGGGAAGAAAACACTTTAGTGTAGAATTACATACTTGGGTCAGCATCAGGGCCCATAAAGTGACATGTGCTTTAAAAATATCAATTAGGACCCCATCGGGACCAGAGGCCTTTCCACTTGCTGCTTTATTTAAAGTATTAATGACCTCCTCTAGGGATATGTCTGGAATGTCCACAGGTTTAATTTGGTAAAAAAAATTAAAAGACAAATTTAAAATACAACCTTGTGGATTAAAAATTGTATTAAAATGTTCTATGCAATCCCCCTGTTGTACAAAAGACTCAACCTTTGGGACTTCTCTCTCTTTTAGGAATGGCTGGTTTAATATTTTCCAAGAAAGGGAGTTATCATTTAAAGCAGCAGCCTGGAGCAGATCTTCCCATATTTTTCCTTTTATCTCTCTTTTTCTCTTATTCAGAGAATTTTTATACATAGTTCTCAATCTGATAATTTTTGCTTTATCTCTTGGCGTGTCCCATAAGGCTTTCCTTAATTTCCTATTTATCAACGAACATTCTGTATTAAACCAGCCCCTATTTCTGTTTGTTTTCCCTCTCGGTCGGCTCTTTAATTTCTCTGCAATTTTACCTACAATTTTACAAAAGGCTTCCATGATAAGCATTGGGGGAGACATAGGATCTATGCTAGTATAAAAATCACTTAGGGATTCTGTCATAATTTCCTCTGTTTTTGCTATGCCATTAATATTTGCCCATCTTAAAGTTATACCATTTTTACCCTGTATTTCAATTTGTTTCAGTTTTTGTAAACTATTTAGCCTTGTAATGTTCATTTTGAGGGCTAACATCAGGGCAGCATGATCACTGAGGGCATTTGGAGTAACGGTAAAGGAGTCTATTAGATGTTCACCGTTTTCTGTAACCAGCACATGATCAAAAACAGAGCTTCTACCATTCCCATAATATGTAGGTACTTCCATTTGGCCTTCCCCAATACATTGTTCCATAAGAACCAAACTGTATTTATAAATCATTTAGTTTAAAACTTCTCCATATGGGTTACGCAAAAAATGTAACATACCATCACCATTTGTTCTAACATAACCACAACTTTCCGGTCCCCATCTATAACATTTACTAATATTGAAATCTCCTACCCAAAAAAGGACATAATCATCCTTGATATTGTTTAGGAATAAATCAATTTCCTTGCTTAAATCCATTATGACTATCACTTTGGTTGTATCAAAAACATTATTATAAAAATTAATTAAAACCAAATTGACCTTTTCTTCTGTAATTAAATGGATAAGATGGAAATAAGGAGAGGACGGATAGGATCTTGAAACTTTCAGTAAAGAAGTTATCGATATTGATACAGCCAGGCCTCCCTTAGCCTGTCCCCCCTCTGAAGGTGCTGCCGGGGTTAAAAAGGAAATAAAAACCTCCACATAAAAATCATCTGGTGACCATGTCTCTTGTAGTAAAATGTAAGTAAAAAAATGTAAGTCCGTTTTTATATAGCGCAGCTACTCACCCTTACGGGTCTCAAGGCACTGGGGGCCGTCGTGGAAATTAAGTGAGCTATCGCCCAGAGTCACATGGTGCTGAGCTGAGCTGCCGCCGGAGCCAGGGATCGAATCGTAAACCCTGTGCTCCGAAGTCAGCTGCCCTGGCCGCTGCACCACACCTCTCTACAGACTAATTGTGCTCGACTAATGGTCTCCAGCCACTCTGGGTTCATTAGTTTATTTCTTATTCCTGCAATGTTCCAAATCATCATTGCGGCTTTAGGGTTTTCCGTATTTTGGACAATTTGAGTACCCTGTTCCTTACTCCGTAAATCTCTTACTTTATCCTGTGCAGCAACTGGCAGGATAGGTGGGTCAATCCTTGGGCAGGTCAATATTCCCGCATCTGTATTCTTTAGATCATCATCTTGCCGATATACCTCTATATTTATTTGTTGGCAAGTAGGTGTACCCAAGTCCAGGTTGGCTATTGCAGTGTCTCTAGTATGTGCATCAATGCAATTATTGCCCTTTTCTCTGACCCTCTCTTGCTGTAAATCCTGGTCATCATAATATGAGAGAGGGAGGAACCGATTCAATATTGGAATTATAAATTGGGTTTTGTTTGCAAATATCGGGTCATGTCGAAAGGCACTCTCTCCATCTCAAGATACTGTTTGGGTTATTGTTTGTAAGGAATTATCAGTTTTATTCATAAACATTTGTGGCATATAGAAATGTCCCAAAGGTTCAGCTCGGATAGTCCTGTTATTATTCCTGCCATAAGATTTATTTGCAAGATCAGAAAGAAGGGTTCTTACCAGATGGGGAGTATGGAAGTTCACCACAATACAATCATCCTTACTAGCTTTCCTTGAGGGGCCTATCCATCCAACTCTTCTTACCATTATAAATTCGTTAGCCAGGCAATTAGTGCTTCATGATTGTTTAGCCAACCAGTGTATGACCTTTATTTTTTAGCTCAGTCCAACTTCCTGTAACATTGGGTCTTAAGATGGGCACATTTCTCAGTATAATTACATAAGGTGTAGAGTCCGGCGGGAGATGTAGGGTTGTCGGGGGTTTGCATTTTCATATAGTTGATTAGTGTCACTTACAGGTGGAACAGTCAAATTCTGCATAGGGGTCAAATCTGGAGCTACAGATATCGATCGGGGTATCGCAATGTTACTTTGTGGAGCTTCTCTTATAATGGGCTTCCCGGTATATATTTTTAGGTGGTCTAATATTTCCTTAAGAGTCACGTCAAGCAAGCAAATCCCTGATTTTATGGCGTCCAGCTCCTTCTTAAAAGATTCCTCCAAAATTGTTATTCTATTATGCACATTCTTTAAAGAACAATCTGTTGTTTTGGTGGGCTTTGTCAGTTTCTCTTTAGTGTTAGTTCTGGGTATCCTGATTTTAGAATTATTTCCTTTGCCTCCTGTGGTTATCGTCCTCTTTTTTTGGTCTTTAGGGAGAGTATCTACCAGCGAACACATTTTCTTTGCTGGGGTGGAGGACAACTCCCCAGGCACAGAGACCTCGCTAATCGTCAAGGAGCTATGAAAAACGCATGGAGTCACTACTTTTCCTGTGATTGACGGTCACCGTCAGGCATTCATATGGAGTCTCTAATTGTAACATAACAGTCAGTGCGGTAATGTAATTTCGCAAACAAAATTTCTTCAGTAGTGGCACAATAAATCTTTTCCTCTAGGTTTCGTAAAAATGACAAAAAAACAATATGTGTATAATTGATTGTTTTGAACGGGAGTCGCACGGACATCGTCCCAGTTGTGTCTCAGAGAACACATTCGCTGAGAAACCCAGCTTTAAAGTTACATACCCCAACCGAAACCTTATTAAAATAAAACAATGGCAATTATTGGTCACACAAGCAAGGTACGAAGATAGACCGTGTGCCAGAGGTGGTCTCTTATTATTTTCAATTACCGTGGTTTTATCTTTATTTCTCTGTTCTCTTTCATGTGCACGTTTCTCTAAAACAATTTTTATTAGTTTTGACTTTGAGAACGATGTGCATTGAGCGGGGGCATCATAGAGGGCCACCAATCCCAGAGAGTCCAGAGTGCACCGTATATAATTTAGCCATGTTATTTTGTGCCCATAAGCCAATTTCATGATGTCCTTTATAACACATGGGTTTATCTGTACTGCCTCCCGTTTCCAAATTGACAGCCGTAGTAGCAAAGGCGCCAGTTTGATTGTATCAGAAATGTAGGGTAAAACTAGTTCTTTATGTGTAATTACATTGGTACACGCTTAGGGGCGGACAGTAACCTCTTGGTGAACCTATCCTCTATTTTTTGAAGGGTGTCCACATTGATTATACACCAAATGGCTGCCCCATATGTGGCCACAGAGACAGTTTTTGCCAAGTAGATTTTAACCATCTCTGGTATTGGTTTGTTGCCCAAGTTCGATGCAAACCTAAAGATTGCCGCTATACTTTTATTCATCTGTGTAGCCCTCGAGGACAGCATTATTTTGCAGTCTAAATTATTATCAAAGGTAATGCCTAGATACGAGAAATTAGCTACAATATCAACTTTTCTCTGTGCAATAGCATAATTTCCTTTCATTTTGCTTTTCCCAATACACATAATAAAAGACTTCGCTTTGTTCACATGTAAATCAAGGTTTTCCATTAAAGAAACATGATGGGTGATGCAGTTTTGTAGGGCTAAGGGAGTTCGTGCCAAGAGGACCACATCGTCTGCGTACAGCAGGATGGGGAATCATGTTGTGCTTGCGATCGGAGTGTCTATTATCTTTTCAACCAAATATTCATTTAGTTTATTGGTGTACAGTGAAAACAGGAAGGGCGCAAGTATGCAACCCTGCCTTACACCATTTGTTATGTTAAAAGATCTAGTGCATTCACCCTGCCTACCGTGGCGAACCTTTGCTGTAGCCCCTGCATACAGTTGTCTTATAAAACAGATTTTTACTGCCTCTACCCCCATTTGCTCCATGACCTGCCACAACTTGTTATGGTTAACGCAGTCAAATGCGGCAGAGAGATCCATGAATGCCATATGGAGGTTCTCTTGCTTGGCCTGTGTGTACTTCCCAGCTAGGAGTGCCAAGTTCAGACATTGACCCATGGTCCCTCTGCCTTTCCTGAATCCATATTGGACCTCCGCCAAGATGCCCTTCTCCCGTGCCCAGTCTTCCATTCTATTTAACAATATTCGGCCCATCACTTTTGCCGTACTATCAATTAACGCGATTGGCCGATAGTAAGCAGGATCGGAACCATCTCCTTTTTTAAATATAGGTACAATAATGGACTGTTTCCACGATGGAAGGGGGCCCTCAGTGCCAATGGCATTGAATGCCATAGTGAGTAAAGGGACCCAGAAGGTTCTATTATTCAGAAATATATCCGCTGGAACCCCATCTGGGCCTGTTGCCTTTAATGATGAAGCTTGCGACAATGCACAGTCTACCTCTTCCATATCAAAAACTAGGGGGGAAGTATGTTTTGTCCTATCCGACCATTCTGCAGTGAGACTTATATTTGACTTTTGGAAGATTTTTTGAAAGTGGTCTATCCATGTGTTTTGGTGTATACATACGTCTGTAAAAGGGCCTCCTGCTTCGTGTAAGAATGGTGTATTGACCACTTCCCAGAAGGCTTTAGTATCACTATCATTAGCTGCTATCCTTAGTTTCTCCCATGCTTAAGATCTTAGTTGTTTTTTCCGATTTTTCACAGCGCTTTTATAGATCTCTCTCAGATTTTTAATTTGTAACTTATCCCTAGGGTTAGCTTTTAAGGCCTGGCGAAGGTTGACAGAGGCTTTTGAGCAGGTATTATCAAACTAGCGATTTTGCAGCTGTTTTCTTGCACCCGAAGGGCAAGTTAGTTGCTGTTTAATTCCTTCTAAGATCTTTGAGAATGCTGTGACTACATGGGAATTATTTGTTGAATGATTTAAGCAGAGGCTAACCTCATCGTAATTTGTCTGTATCAAACGGGAGAAGAAGAGCCCTTCGTCAACCTTGCTCCATTTTAAGGAGTAGCCGTTTCGTCTAGCTAAGACAGGTTTGGGGATTATGGTACTCTTCTTTGTTATGCATAAGGAAATGTTAGCGTGATCACTAAATTCTGTCATACTTATGTTTACCTCTGCTTAGTTAATCTCACTGGAAGTGGATGTTATTTTGTGATCTATAACCGATGTGGCCTCCACCCTGTTTAAATTCGGAATTGTTTGACCAATGTTTTCGGTTCTCTGTGTCCTAATCTCCACCTGCCATACCATTAAAAGATTATTCAGAGCATTTCCATAGGTGGTGTGCGTAAAATGGTCATTTAATCCGTCATTTTGTGAAATTTGTTGGCCCATACGATGGTCTCTGTTCGTACATTTTACTGTATTAAAGTCACCCGCCCATATACAATAAAGTGGCTTTGCTTGTGTAAGTATTATGTCCTCTAATGTTTCTTCGAGGACCTTTACCACCTCTTGTGGGGTCACAAAATTGTTGTTATAATAATTTATTATCAACCGTCTTAAGCTATGGTTACTATCTAATATAATGATGTGAAAAAATGGCGATTCATTAATAAAACGTTCCACTTTGAATGAAAAAGTGTTAGATATGCATGTCAATAGGCCCCCTTTACCTCTTCCTTTGGTCGCTGGGATGGCCGGTGTATTAAAACATCGATAACCATTAATAAAAATGGGATCCACTTCTTAAGTCTCTTGGAAACATAGGATTTGGTGGGGAGCGACTACATTATACCACTCCTTATTATCTTTTTTTATTTTTATACCCAGCTGTATTGCAAGAAAGCAAGGTGTGATGCATGTTAAGTTTTGCCCTCTCTGTGCTGGATGTTGACTCCCGGGGGCTAGAATGTCTTGCTATCGAGGGGGAAATATCTACAGTGGATGGTTGGACACTCACATCAACCCTTTCCCCTGCTACAATTGGGTTTACTATTACAGGGATTTGTGAGGGGGCTTCAGGCCCATAAGAATTTTCCATATCATAGCCAATTTCAGGTGTCACAGATCGGGGTAGTCAATCACAGCTATTTAGGTCTGTTAGGGCTGCGTATCTATTGACAGTGAATAAAGAGCGATTGTCCCCCCTTGATGGACAAAGCCTTTCATTGCTCTCCTGCAATGAAGCCCTGGACATGAAGGGTCTAGGTGAGAACAATGGCTTATAGAAGAAGCCCAGTGGGACAGCATGAATCTGTGAGCTTGTTGTTCCTGCTGTGGGAAGTAGGGCTAGCATTTCCCCAACTACGTATGTGTTATTAAAATTCAGTACTACGCAATCTCCCTCGACTACTTTTTTAGAATTGCCTACCCAGGAAATTCTCCTTGCCATAATTAAGTGGTCATAAATAGATGGTGGAGGTCTTACAGACTTTGTTAGCCAATGTCTTGCTTTGTCCATCAGTTGGGTAGTTGTTTCTTGTTGGACTGAGGTAAGGGTTGGGACATTTACCAAGATTAGCACGTAGGGACATGCAGCAGGAGGTAGACTTAAAACCCCTCAACTAACATGTCCCCCTTATTTGGATTTCTTGTGTTACGCCTTTCATGAGAACTATGGGGATCAGTAGGAGCTAGTAACCTCTCCCTCAATGGACCCCTCGTACAAATTTTATTCGCCCCCGGGATCTCCAGTTCCATTCTCTGTGTCTCCTCTTCTCTCCCTTCTGTTGGACTCGTACACTGTCTTTGGTTTCAGCCCAATGGCCTTCTGATTTCTTTAACAGAATTAGTTAGTCCAATATTGTATTTTCTTACAGAATGCAGGGTATTAGCACACTTATCGCTAGATGGTTGCACAGGGGTTATACCTCTAGTTGTAAACGACCCACCAATCACTGCTTTGTCACCCAATAGGGTTTTTAACATCCCTTCTATTGCTGTTAGACGTGACAGTATGGGCTGTAGCAGGGCTGTTAATTTCTCCTCCATAGTGACCTCAAAGGATCGCTGTGTCATTTCAGCTGGGGCATTTAGCTGGGGTGTCTGGTCTGTATGGTCTGTGACATTCAGGGCTGCATTCGTTTCCTTCGGTTTTTCGCGTTTTTTGAAGTAATAAGTTTCCGAGGCTCTCTTTTCCTTTTTGATAGTATTTTCCCCTTTATTGTAGCTGGGGGTACAGGGCTAGGGCGTAGTGATGGCAAGGACATTACTAAAGGATCCTGATGGTCTGTCCCGATAGCCCCTGCCCCTACCCCTACCCCTGGCCATATGTCACTGTTTTCCAGTACCTCAATCTGGCCACCCGTGGTCTCTAGTGGATTACACCCTCCTCCCAGCGACAGTCTCTTCTCAGTCAATGCGATTTGATTGGCGATAGCTGTTGTAGATTTTTGCAAAAAGGAATCCAATGTAGAAATGTGCCCCCCTCAGTTGTTATTGCATTTACATTTTTCTTCCCCATGCTGTCTTCCATCAGTTCTGTGGGTTCTTATAACAGGAGTCAGAGAGGTGGCCCAGCCTCCTCCGGGCTACGACGGGCGTGGACGGGCCCGCCCTTGGCCCCGGGCGTGAACCTGCACGCGTCCCGCACCGCGGGACTCCTGGCGCGCTTTGAGCGCAGCGTCGGCGGCTGGCGGTCACAAGGGCTGTTGGGACTCTGAGTCCCCCAAGGCTGCTGCGGTGCTCCCAGTGGGAGTGATGAAGCTGCGGCTACAATACCGCTGGACTCCTGGCACGCTTTGAGAACAACGGCTGACGGTCACAAGGGCTGCTGGGACTCCAAGGCTGCTGCGGTGCTCCCAGCGGGAGTGATGAAGCGGTTTATCATTTTAAATTTATCCAATCATTTTCTCCCTTATGGGAGCCCTGGCGCCTTGTCTATTTTTCTGTGGTCTATTTTCCTTCCCTCTCCCTGCGGCGCCAGAGATACCCTCCTCCTGTTTCGGTATTGCCTCTCTTTGTACCACTCCCATGTCACCCTTCCCATCCATCCATGTGATGTGTGTCCCCCTTCCCCAACTTTAGGAACAAACCCCCTCAACTGAACTCTACTTGTGTGGTAGTTAACCATTAACTTGGATGACGTGGACCCTGTGTGCAGCCACAGTTTCCCGCTTATATTTACGTGTCAGGGCATTAGAACCTTCAAGGCCCTAGAGAAATCTTTAAGTATTAATCTAGGGTCCCCCATTCCTTGCAACAAGCACTTATCTATTTCACCTTAAACTGTTATTTGTCCAGCTCTCCCTATTGTTCCACCCCATGGAGAGACACCTTGCGATTTAAAGTTGAAGTCACTCTCCGGTATGAGATGTATGCTTTGTAGCAAGGGATTGTCACTTCTTGGGATTTTGCAGTCACCGTTGGGTATGCCACTGATTGTTCTTTCCCTGCTCGTTGGAAGATCCTGGTTGCGCTGCCCCATCGTCTGCATTATCCCGGTGTGGCAGCCCCAGGAGATCTAGCGCTTCCTCTAAGGCCATCACATGCCTTTTCTTGTTGCTGTAAGCGAAGGCCAGACCACAGGGATATGTCCAACGGTATTTGATCTGCTCTTGGTGCAGTTTTTCTGTTACCGGTCTGAATTGTTGGCGCCGTTGAAGGGTTGCTTGTGCCAAGTCCTGATATACGGTGCATGTGAATCCCTGAAAGGAAATCGCATCTTTTCTCCAGTACGCCTGTAATATCTCTTCCTTCACTTTATATGAGTGTAGCTTGACCAGGACATCTCGTGTACGCCATCGCTCTCCGGGTGTTGCGTGCCCCACCAGGTGGTATCTCTCTACTTTAATGTTCATGAACTCTTTGCCTATAATTTCTTCAAACAGGCCCACTGAAAGGTTTCCAGATCTGGACCTTCTGCCCCCTCCTCCAAGTCCTGAATTCATATATTGTCCCGTCTGGACCTTTTTCCAAGATCTTAACTTTTCAATAACTCTGTGTGGAGTTGATTTTGGAGGTCTTTTACTGCTTCTGTAGTTTCTGCTGTTTTTTGCTCCAGCTCAAATGTTTTGGCCTCCAGGTCTAAAGTCTGCGTGCCTATAGAGTCCACATCCTGTTGCAGTGCAGTCATACGGCCATTTAATTCTGTTTTTAGCTGGTCGATGGGTGCTGCTGTTGTAGGGATTCTGCACATACACAGAGCTATGCACAGGATAATAGGACCTCGGAGTATAGTGGTGAACCAACCATGCACCTTAGTACCCAAAACCCCAATCCGACTAGCTTTAGCGTCTCATTAGCAACAATGCTACCAATGATTAGACAACCCAGAACACGGTATCTCTCTCTCAGCACTTGCAGGAGCAAGAACACCCTTTCATAACTCACTCATACCTGTCCCAACTTGCGTAATAAGAGACACAGTGTAGTTTAAAATGTTTATTTCAACTATCGTGCTCTAAGATACAGTACACATGCCAGTACTATCAGCATAATGCATAAGGATAAAATAATAAGCATAGTTACAATTCCATAGAATACAAACGGGGAAAGCATTTCATAAAGCAGTGGATATAGGGCTAAATGACCATACCACCCTCCCCGTGCTATTAGCTAGTTTATTATAAAAATAGAAGACCTCTGGGCATTGTCAGGTGAACCCCCATACCTCAATATCTAGATGCAAGGTTTACATCATCAGACAAACACAGCTCTTCTCTCTGGAAAGATTTCTCTCCAAGTGCCTCTAACAGTGAAATCACAATATTAAAAGCACACGAATTTCTCCAGTGTAGCTGTACGTAGTGTTATGTCTAAGTGCGAGGGACTGGTCAGATCAGCAAGAACAAGAGACGTTGTTTTTTTTCGACCTTGTACATGTTGTGCAGACGTAACCCACAGGGAACAGGAGAAAAGGTGAAAGGCAAAAATGCAGACAGTCCTAATATAGCCGGGCACAAGCAGAGGCTAGAAAAACAAAGTTACAAAGCAACGTGCGCAAAAAAGGCATCATGGCAGCCAGGCCTAAGCCAACTTAGCAAGGCAGACCATGAGGCCACAAACCACACGACACTGCCAAGTCCTGCTTGATCTCTGCTTGTAGTTCTGTTTTAAAGTCTCTAAGAGAGGCCAGCGGGTCTTCATTGGTTAGGGCCATGTCTCTTTTTGCGTCTTCCTGCTTGCTAGCATTTTTTTTCTCTGTGGGGGTGAAGTAACTGGACACCCTGATGGGTATTTTCTTTGTTGGCATATGCGCTGCCCCTAGGCCTCCCGCTGTTTCTTGGTGTTGGGGATTCTTTTGATGAGAGCTGGTGCTGGCGCTAATGTTGTAAGGACTGTTTCCTAGCCCTGTAGCTCGTGGACCCGTACCATATCTGGATCAGGCGTCAGGGTGTCTGGTCTGCCCGTTTCTCTTCAGTGTGGCCCTTTTTTATGGCGATTTCAACATGGACTGATAGCGTTCTACTTTTTTTATATTTTTATACTTTTGTTTTCCCCTTTTTCTTTTCTTTTATTGGTCTTTGTGTTGCTCACTTTTGCTGGTCTCACTTCGAGCAGGCTGCATCCGCGCCCTCCTGCTCTCGCTTTATGCCGCTGTTGTGGTCAGGCCCAAGCCACCATCTTAAGGTCAGGCACCCGCCGCATGTCCCCTCTGCGTCTCTTCCCTCTGCTGCTTCTGTCGGGGACCGTCGCTCTCTCCTCCTGCCTGGGGCCCGACTCACCATGCTCAGGCCGCTTCCTCACCAGTGCCTCTCCAGTGACGCCAGCACCTCACCACTCCCAGGCCTTCTCCTTCGACGGCTCCCTTGCCTGCTCCCCTCTCCGTCGACCAATGTGGGCTGTGTCTCCGCTATGATGCTGGATTCTCCGATGGTGAGTAACAATAAAAGAAAATCTCTACTGCTGTTGTAATGGTCGCTGGTGTACTGCCTTCAGGAATAGGGCGCCTCCTGGCTTCTTCCTCCAGCGTTGCCCCGTTCCACTATTTTGCTTGGTCACGTTACGGTCTTCCTCTGCCACAAATCGGCGCGGCAGCGCTTCCTTCCTCGGAGCGGCTGGACCGGTGTCACTCCCTGGGCTCTCCCACGGTCACACCCGGCCTTGCTGTGAAAATCTGCCCTGGTTTCTCAGAGATTTATTCACCGCGGCGGTGGAGCCAGTGTGGATTACGTCCACCCGGCCATCTTGCCAGCCACGCCACCCATTTTTTTCATTTTTAAAATATTTTGTCTGAATACCGGTGGAGAGAGGGAAGTGGGCAGACAGGAAAAACAGCAGAGTGGGCTGGCAGCGGGGAAACAGGTGGCAGGCTCCTCGGGGCACTGGAGGCATCGGCGTAGGTCCTGGGGCAGTGCAACTAGCCCTGGCTGCTGCTGGCTGGCAGTGGGCAAGGGGGCACTGATGCGGTCAGGAGAGCTGGACCTGCTCACTCAACGTGGCATCTCCTCTTAGCCAGAGTCACACCCACCCTGGGTATGTGGTCTACCTTTTTACAGGCCACTCATAGGTATGACACCTAACCCAATCAAGTGAGCAGCCTATCCTGACATGTGCGGGAAGGGCGCGCACACTTTCCAGCTGCAGTACAGTGGGAAAGTGCCCAGAGTCCCAAGGTCAGGAAAAGAGAGTTGGCAAAAACCATGAGAATAAAAAGCTAAATGTTTTAAGGGAATCCCCCTAAGAAGGGCCATGTCCAACACCCTCTGTTTCATTGTTGTGCTATTCTTCACTAGCGCTCACCCTCTGTTTCATTGTTGTGCTATTCTTCACTAGCGCTCACCCTCTGTTTCATTGTTGTGCTATTCTTCACTAGCGCTCACCCTCTGTTTCATTGTTGTGCTATTCTTCACTAGCGCTCACCCTCTGTTTCATTGTTGTGCTATTCTTCACTAGCGCTCACCCTCTGTTTCATTGTTGTGCTATTCTTCACTAGCGCTCACCCTCTGTTTCATTGTCCAGTTATTCTGCATCCACTCTCTTCCTCTCTTTCACTGTCCAGCTGTTCTACATCTGCTGTCACCCTGCTGTTCCAGGGTGTAGGTATTGTAAGTGTGCTTTCACCAATTGTTTTAGTGTGCAGCTGTGCTACCCATGTTCTTTGGTCATGAGGGCTGTGGCCACACCACTGGCTACGGCCCACTGTGCAGATTTCAAGCACACTACTAATCCATCAAGGAAATAGTTGAGAAATCTCACTGACAAATGTATAAAAAGCACCTTAATCTGCTTCATATTTGCCCAGCAGTGTGGGTATTGCAGTTTTACACCCTTACATTAAACTCACTCAAACAATTAGCCATGTAGTTTGTCCTGTTTTATTACCTGTTTCCTCCACTTTACAGCAAAGACATTTGGATGTCCAAAAAAGGATGCAGCTTGTAAAACGTCTTCGTATGAGATGTGTGAGGATGAAACCGACTGTTGGGGATTCAATCGTTGCTGTGACTCCCAGTGCACGTTACCTTGTGAGGACCCTGTGATAGGTAGGAGTTATGACTTTCCTTTGCGAATAAGATGATGATGTAAATTGAAACCTTTGATCATGCTGTGCACTGCTCACCCTGCAATCATCACACTCTTTTGTTGGGGTCCTAGGAGCAAGGCAAAGCTACCTGGCCGGTTCTAGAGAGAAGCTTTGGTCACATATAGATCACAGAGATATTCACTGGGTAGAACCATGTTTCCATAGGAAAAGCATGTTTTAGTTTGGTTATAACTTAAATGCAGTTTGGCGAATCTTCACAAAACTTTCCAGAAAAAAGTGTCAATTATCACCTAGGGCACTGCTGTTTTCTGCCCAGAAAAGTGTGCACTTTCCTGGGCTAAAAAATGAACTTGGCTCCCACCTGGGCAGGAGCAGTGAAAGATGCTCCTTCTGCTGGCCAGGAGCAAAGTTAGCAAGCTGCCTTCCTCCATCTCCACTATTTGTGCTGGCTGGGGAGTTGGCTAGGGCCCAGGGGGCCGTGGGACTCCACCGCAGCCTCCAACATACCCTGGATTTTGGGTGCCCCAGGTAGGCACTGGGTCAACCCCTAAAATTCAAAAAGTGTCCGGCTCGCACCACAGTGTTGGCTGGGGACCCGGCCGGGGCTATTAGCCCTTAGTCTTTCCACTCTGCCCCCAACATTATAAAAAGGTGTGGTGCCCCACAATTAAAGTAGAGAATAAGGAGCTGCTCATTTATTATTCACTGCTCCACAGAGCGGCCATCCCATAATGCCCTAGGGGGATTATTGTTGATATTTCAAGGTAATGGTAGGCCACCACCAGACATTTTTTTTTAAGTTGTGGGGGGCTGCGGAAGGAGCCCCCCAGCAAACTTTAATAAAAACTACACCGTAAGTCACCTTGGTCATTAAAGCCATGACACCAGGAGAACTTACATTTTTTAAAGCACTGCAAGCTGGAGCTGTATGCTCTTCAGGTGGAATGTAGGGACCTTTTGTGAAGGTTTCTATGGCTGCAATTTATGATCTGACAAATGTTAAAAGAAAGGTTCAAAGACATATCAATGTTTTGTTAAAAAGTTTTATTTAAAAAGTTATGACCATAGCTTTTATTAACCATTGTAATGTGTAAATGTATATAATATACATTTGCTTACAATTATTGGTGACATTTTGACAATGATAACCAGTCTATATATGTTACTATGCTAACCCCTTTATAAAGCCAATAGGCCCACTTGTTCATAATTTGGTGTTCTGACCCTTTAAAAAAGTCAGTAGGGGGCTTGGCCAAGATGGCGACTCGCTAGGACGTGTCCCGCAGTCTCTCCGCTCCCGCCCGGCTCTGCCTTGACTCTTGGCGGCAGAGAGGGGGCCATCGGAGATCGCTTCCCCCAGCAAAACGCTTCCTGAGAGCTGGGGAAGCCAGAGAGAGCTTTCCAGATCTACTAGCCCTGCGACATCAGAGCGGGCCCTGGTGAGAGGCGGCCGCACAAGGGTGTTCGTGGCAGAGGCAGCCCGCCGAGGCAAGAGAAAGGACGGTGAGGCTTTGGCGGGAGAGACGCTGGGCGCCCCTAAGATCCAGGTCACTAAGGGCCGACGGGGGCAGCAGCGCGGCTGGGAGAAGGCCTCAACTAACGCCACCTTGGCTACAAAGCAGCACAGAGCACATGGGAAGGGCCCATGCTAAGGCCAAGACACACGCTTCCAGAGCTGGACTGCAGTTTCCTGTGGCCCATGTGCACAGGCTACTCCGGAAGGGAAGCTGCGCTGAGAGGGTCAACGCCGGTGCTCAAGTAGTGCCCGACCACTGAGATCCTGGGGCTGGCTGGCAACTCGGCCCAGGTCAACAAGCACCTCCAGCTGACCATCTGCAATGACGAGGAGTTGTACAAGCCGCTGGGCACAGCCACCATCGCCCAGGGAGGAATCCTGCCCAACACCCAGGCTGTGCTGTTGCTCAGGAAAACCAAGAACCACAAGGCAGGGGGTAAAGCAAGCAAGTAAGGCCCACTGGCGAAGAGGAACGCCGACGGGGCAGCGGCCTACGGTGGCCGAGGGGAGCAATGGAACGGCGGGGGCCCGGGGGCTCCTCACGCCCTCATCGTGAATTTTGGAGGAGCAGGCGACACAAGGCCAAGGAGGTGAGGGGCGGTGGCGGCAATGGGGGGCTGAAACAAGGCGCAGAGAGACGGCAGCGGCCTGAAGATTTGAAGCATAATGGTGGCGGTCCCCCCCCCTGTTTGTTCCCCTCAACTCAATCGCAAGTGAAAGTCCCCCCACTGGCATGTACCACCCAAGAGCAACTTGCGGGGTTGGGATCCTCCACCATAATTAGGGGGACTTACGACTCTGCCTCTGACTATGCGCAAAGAGTGTGAGGAGCCATAGGGAAGAGCGGCGGTAACAGATGGGAGGCAGACCCAGGCCCGGACTTCAACCCACGGTCTGGAGGACCATCTGTCCCCCCCACCACCCCCGTGGGCCCCTTTGATCACCGGTGATTCTCATGCGGAGACAGGAAGGACAAGAGTTGTAGAGGGCGGTGGCGACATCACCCTGTTGTCGCTCTGCCTGGGCCCAGGAAGACCAGAAAGATCGGCCTCACAGCACAGGGATCAGCCTCCTGGCGATGGCCTCTGGCAAAGGGAGGAAAGACAGATCTGTGAAAGACATGCTCAACAAGCCGCCTGGCTCGCAGGCCAAGGGCCCACCTTCTCAACAGACCATAGCAGCGCCGGAGGGGGCGGACTGGTCAAAGGGCCCAGTCAGCCGCTCTTTCCTGGAGTCGCTTTTCTCTTCCCTCCAAGAAGATCTGTCCACTATGAAACGTGATCTATCAGCCGATCTTTGGGAGGTTCGCTAGGACCTGGACTCCTTGGTAGAAAGGATCAATACTCTGGAGGAGCACGAAACTAGCAGGGATGAGGAGATAGAAGGCCTCCAACAAGAGGTCATTAGACTTCGTGAGCAAAACCTCGACCTTCACGCACGCACAGAAGACCTGGAAAACAGGTCCCGGTGCAACAACATTCGTATCCAAGGCATAGCGTCGGGGATGGAGGATTCGAACATCGAGGCCCTGGTAACAGATCTCTTTTGCTCGCTCCTAGTGGAGGCGCAGGACTTCCCTGTCAAGCTCGACCGCACACACAGAGTGGGGCCGCAGAGGGCTGCACCGGCCCCGCTAGCAGATATATTGACTTGCGTCCATGACTTTCAGCTCAAGGAGCGCATACTCAGGGCTGCCAGAGACGCCCCTGCTTCCCAATTCAAAGGCCAGAAACCTACACTATACCAGGACCTTACGGCCTCTACTCTGTTGAAACGTAAAGCATTCCGGCCCGTCACCACGCATCTGCGGACGGCCGGCATCACATATTCATGGGGCCACCCCTTTCGATTGATCTTTCCACTGAACGGGGAAATCTGGCAAATGCGCTCTGTGGCCGAGACCTGCAAGTTGCTAAATATCGAAGCGCCTGGGGCGACGGAACCGCCATGAGACAAGTCAAGCAGGAACCGATGGAGCGGTCATGGGTGGACTACTATCAAGTCTCCAACACACACATCGCACCCTGATCCGGACACCATGGCCAAGGAAAGGCAGACGGTCCTGATGACTCTGGCCAGGGATACTCCTGGAACGCTGACACCATGAACCTTGGGAGTTGCAGTGGCCATACTGTTGGTCCCCCTCTCTTGCTATTTGATCCGCATTACGGAATGCATGAGGTTAGGCTCGGGTGAGAGGGGGGAGACGCTGGCCTCAGTTTTCTCCTTATCGACTTACCCGGAGCGCGATGCTCCGGACATTTGTTAATCCTGTGATGACACTTCTTGGGTTCCTAGTTTACAATGTTGGGGTTTTCTTTTTTCACAGTTGTTTACCCTCCCGGGCTCCTGCATGCTTGGCCCCATCCATCGATAGGCACGTGGCGGTACTTGAAAGAAGGGGCCCCCCTGTGTACTCTGAGCCATCAAGTAGTTCCTGGTCATGATCCAGTCCATTATGGTAGTGAACACTAAAATCCTCACAATACATTTGAAGGGGTTGAATAACCCGATCAAGAGACAAGCTATTTCTCCTACCTTGACCATCAGGTGCACACATATGTCTGTTGCAGGAAATACACCTCCTCTCTAAAGATACGAATAGGCTCCGGTCAAAGGCTTTCCCGCACCATACGAACAAGACGGCTGGAGTAGCCATCCTTATTTCTCATACCTTCAGAGGAAAAGTGGGCGCGAAATTAGCTGAGATTAGGGGACTGCTCCTGGCCCTCTCAGTGACCATCAACGCTTGTACCCTGACCCTTGGCTCCATATATGCGCCCAATGAGGGGCAGGAAATTTTCCTTCGCAAAGCAGTGATGGAACTGATGACCTCACCTGACCGGCTGATTCTGCTGGGGGGGGATATCAATATGGTATTCGATAACCATTTAGACCGCTCGGCCCAACGGCAGGGCCAATATGGGGCCCTTTCGCGGAGCGGGAGGGAGTGGCTGCATGACCTGGGGCTGGCAGACATCTGGCGTTCCATACACCCACAGGCCACAGATTATACATTTTATTCACACGCACATAAAACATATGCTAGGCTCGATTATTTTATTGGGTCCCGGTCACTGCTCACTTTGGTGTTCGCCTCAGACATCGAGCCCCGGTCGCTTTCAGATCATCCTGCACTGACACTCACATTAGCAATCTCCCTTGCACTTAGGGCACCCTACTCGAGGTGGCTCCGAGACACACTCTTACACCGCCCAACGGTAGTACAATGCTTAACCAAGACACTGCAGGAATACCTGGCCTTCAATGACACCCCCGATACCTCAATTGTTACTCTGTGGGAAAAGCTCAAATTAGTTCCTAGAGGGGAACTTATCGCCACCTCCTCAGCGGATAACAAACTCCGCAAAGACAAGAGAGAAGCCCTCACTAAATAACGGTTAGAACTGGAACGTATCCACAAGAAGACGGGGGCACCCAGGGTGTGGCGGCAGCTAGAGGCAGTGCGCACGCAACTCGCCGGCCTAGATTTAGAGAGGGCAGAATACACCGCCCTGAGATTGAGGCACTTCTTTTACACGGGGATAGATGTCCCCGAAGCGACAGGCTTCGAATTTGTCAAAGACCCAGACATAGCCCGTGCGTTTCGCGACTTCTATGCCAATCTTTACGCAGCACAGCGCTTATCAAATCAGGCCTCCCTATGCTACTTGCAAGGGATAACCCATTCCAAACTGACTCCAGATCAGGCTGCTAGCCTGGAAAGCCCAATCCACATTGAGGAAGTGATTTTGGCCATTGCCCGACATAAACATCCTAAATCCACCCAGCCCAATGGGTTTTCGGCCATTTTTTATAAAACCTTTTACACTATACTAGCACCTATCCTTACTTGATTCTTCAACGCGATAGGCGATACTGCCAGCATCCCCCCTACCATGCTCCTGGCATTGGTCGTCATCCTTCCCAAACCAGGCAAAGACGGCTGCCATTCTGCTTCTTTTAGGTCAATATACCTCTTGAACACCGACTTAAAACTGTTTACGGAGATCCTGGCAGCCAGACTTGGGCCACTGATGCCGGGCCTGGTAGACCCAGATCAATCGGGGTTCTGGCCACTAGAAATGTGGGGACAATAGGCGGTGATTACTTCACCTTATTGATAAGGCTGGGTGCCAGGAGGAGGAGCAGGTGGTGCTGTCGGTCGATGCTGAAAAAGCATTTGACCAGGTACACTGGGCATACCTGGAAGCGACGCTTGCACAATTTGGCATAGGGGTTCGTTTTCACAAATGGATATTCAGCAGTTATAGCCACCCAACCGCCACGGAGTGGGTGAACGGGCATACATCGGATCCTTTCCCGATCGCTCGTGGTACGAGGCAGGGGTATCTCTTCTCCTCGCTGCTATTCGCTCTCTATATGGAGCCTATGGCTCAGAGAGTACGGGAGAACCCGCAGATAATCAGGGTTCGGTTCGGGGGGAGCGCCACACCATAAGCCTATATGCGGATGATGTTATCGCCACACTTGAGGACCCTCAGACCTCCATTCCCTCTTTCTTTGCTGAGCTCGAGGGATTTGCAGAAGCCTCGGGCTTTTGGGTCAATATCTCTAAATCACAAGCCCTCGGGATCTCTCTCTGGCCCCCCACCGTGGAGGCCCTTTTTAAAAAAATAATATTTATCACGTTTTCAAACAAGCATATAATAGTACAAGATCTGTATCAGGATACCCATTGTATACATATCGTCATGAATACAAATGCCCTCGTGGTGGGGGCGACAGATTATGATTGTAGCAATAGTCGTAAGTCAGAAACATTAATCTTTGTCAAAGTTTTTCCTGAGTACTTTAACATTAATAACTGTACATTCTTACCATAACAAACATTATCCACTATAACTGAGGTGCCTGTCCCCACCGTGGAGGCCCTTAGACAACTATGACCAATTCAGTGGGAAACAGAATCCATCCCATACCTCAGCATTATATTAGCATCATCCACTCAAGCTGCCATTGCCCTGAACTATGCCCACCTCCTCTCCCAAACGCGTAAAGACTTGCGCCGCTGGAGGCCATTTGGCCTCTCGTGGCTGGGTCGGGTAGCGGCGCTTAAAATGAGAATACTCCCAAAAATACTGTATCTTTTCCAGACTCTCCCTGCTGAACCTCCCCCCTGAGTCCTGAAAACGCTCCAACAGGAATTCCTCTCTTTTGTCTGGGCAGATAAGAAACCCAGGACGAACAGAGAACTGAGCTACAGGCCCCCGGGGGAGGGGGTACTGGGAATCCCTAATATAAGCCGTTACTACCAGGCTACCCTACTATGAGTCTTGTTAGAATGGTCCCGCAGCGAATCCGAAAAGCATTAGCTTTTTAAGGAGAGAGCCATCGCTGGCCAGTCATTGTGGAGGATACCCTTTCTTCATTAGTCTCAGCGCCCTGCGGGACTCTACAATACTTCGGTCACAAGCGTAACATTTTTTATTTTTTTTATTTTATTTATCATTTTAAAGCATAACAAAAAGGTAACATACAAGTCACATTGCGGTCACAGCAGAGTCAAATATTGAGACAGTAAGTACATACGAGCACCGAGATGATGGCGACAGAATGCAACAGTCGTGATCAATCGGGGCAGACGGTTCGTTACAGCCACGAGGTACATTCAGGCAGTGAGGCTATAAGTTAGGTCACATAGGGTAGAAGAACTACTGTATTCCCTTTTCATGTGTACGGCAATATGAAGGTCATGTGCACAGACAAGCAAGTTGTGGCGCGTTGGGATATTGACCCGGTACCCAAATGAGTGGAGAGGGTGGGGGGGAGTGCCGTATTGACTATATGGTTGGATGAGGTTGTGGATGTATGTGCGTTGGCGGAGTATGAGCTGTTACTTCAGTGCGTGCAGCCGCCCATGCTATGAACGGGGCCCAAATATCCTGGGGTCGTGACGCAGTGGGCATCGGATCCCAGTACACAGAGAGCATCTCCTGGCAAGAGGTAATGTCTCTTATCCACATGTTAACGTTGGGTGCACTTGGTGATCCCCAATGTATTGCAATGCAGCGCTTGGCTAGGAGGAGCATCATGGCTGACAGGCGGCCAACGCCTGGAGGGGTGTCAGCTACGTGGCCCAGGAGGGCTGTTAGGGGAGTGCGGGCATGTTGGAAACCAGTCACTTTGTGAATGATGTCGAACACCTTTCCCCAGAACAGTGAAATGGGGCCGCAGTGCCATGCTAAGTGTAGGAAGGAGGCCTGTGTATCCACGAAGCACCAGCATGTAGCATCTGGTCCCAAGCCTATTCCACAAGTGCAACATTAAAGGCCTGGGATGCAACGGCTGTTCGATGCAGCCTCACTTCTTTCCCATCGCCCCTCACACCCATAGTCAATAACCCAGAGTTTACGCTGGGCCTGGACCCAGTGGCCTTCAAACATTGGGACAAGGAGGGGTGTGGATCGATAGTCCATCTTTTCGACGAGGAGGCCCTTTGATCTTTAAACAACTCCGCTCTGATCTAGTGCTGCCAGAGACAGAACGTTATCATTTTCAGCAAATACGCCATTGGGGTTTGCATCACTCGATCCGCCCAGGGGCTCAGAGACCCCTTACTCCATACAAAAAGTGGCTGCACACTAAGCTAACGAACAGACGCCTCATCACAGAGCTCACCTCTTGCGCCCTCTGGAACAGGCGGTTAAATCCACAGGACAGAGACGCTGGGAGACAGAGCTGGGGCGCACACTAACACAGAAGGAATGGAGCGATATCTTCTCCTGAGCATGCCACACTGTGCGAAACATTTCTAGCATAGAAACAAGGACCAAAATGGCTACGTACTGGTACCTCACACCACCTAGACTGCATAGATGCAATCCCACTCGCGCATCAGTTTGCTGGAGGAATTGTGGGTCAGAAGGCACGCTAATTCACTTGCTATGGGATTGCCCCATATTCACTCCATACTGAGAACAGATCCTAGACGAGGTAGATAAACACTTCGACACACAGATACCGTGTTTCCTGGCACATGTTGTCTTGGGTCTGCCCAATACTCTCACATTCCCCCTCAGATTACCAAAAGGCAGGCAAATGGGGATAGCTCTAGGTGCGGCTCTGCAAAATATATTATCTCACTGAGGCATGGACCGAACCCCCACATTTCAGGGTTGGATACATAGACTATGGCACGTCCTGGGCATGAAGCGTATTTCTTTATTGCTCCAGGGGGACTGTACTTCCTTCGCAGACTTGTGGCACCTGTTCCTCACCCTGCTGACCTCAGAAATGCGGGAGCTTACCTACCCCAAGTACTTGCGCCTCTTGCTTCTCACATTGCCCCCACAAGATGCAACTAATTCACACCGTTAGACAATATACCCCGGAGGCTCTGACTCTATCCTTTTGACCTTGTACCATGCACATCCAGGGGGGGGCCGGGAGGGGGGTTTGGTGGGGGACAATGGAGGGAGGGGGAGGGGGAGTGTTGGGGTTCTTTTTCTGCTTGTATTTTATTTTTTTTGCCCTTAATATGTGCCTTGTTGTCATATCTGGCTTATGTCTGATGGCACTGTTTTATTACATACTATAAAACTTACCAATAAAAAGATTTAAACCTAAAAAAGTCAGTAGGTCTGCATTAATTAAATTGATACTCTTTACATTGTTACATGACATAGTCAACCGTGCATGCCCATAAGGGCTGGGTGCAGGGCCTGGCCACAGGCCAGACTATGCATCTAACCCCATGCCTCACACAGCAATGGACATCTTCCTTTTAGTTGAAAAAAAACATAGAAATTCGATGAGCAAGGTTAGGTGACATTATAGTTAGGAACTATAAATGTATCTTACTTTAAAAAAAAATTAAACTTAGAAATTCACTGGGAAAATGGGACATTATAGTTAGAAGAAAATGTCATTTAAAACATACCATTTGAAATTTACAAACCCATTGAAATTCACCAGATATAGTTATCTCAAATAAATATAACTTGTGCCCTAAAGTAAATTTAACTTATGACCTCACAATACACTGCTAATTACCTCCCATAATACATTGCTCATGAAATGTTATATGACCTCATTGACACTATCACGGCAACATCTGAAATGACACCATTGATAACAACACTGCATTGCAGGGACACAAGCTGCTAATGAGTGTCCTGATTGATAATCTCTGCTAAAGTTGTTAAAAGAATACTAACTTACTTATGCTCACTAACCATCCTGGGGTATAGGCCATCAACCAGGACTCTCCAGCCGTCTCTATCATGGGATTTTCTTTCAATCTGACTCCAGGTGTAACCCATTTTCTTGCATTCAGCCTCAAGGTCTCGGCACCAGGTGTTTCTTGGCCTTCCTCTTTTACCTTGAGGGTTCCAGGTCCGGGCTTGCCTGGTGCTGTTTGATGCAGGCTTGCTGAGGGTTTAACCTATCCAGCCCCAGCGTCTTTTTATGATTTTGTTCATGAGCAGGAAGTTGAAAAGTCTGCTGCCATAGGTCATTGTTGCTAGTGGTATTTGGCCAGTGGATTTGGAGGATTTTCTTCAAACACGTGTTGATGAAGGTCTTCACTTTGTTGATCGTGGTCACTGTTGTCTTACAAGTTTCTAGTCCATGCAGAGGGACCGATTTTACGTTGGTGTTAAAAAGCCTGATATTGGCGCTCTAGATCTTCTTTAGCTGAGTGAAGGCAACCCTTGCTTTGCCTATTCTTGCCTTCACGCCACCGTCTGTTAAGCCCTGCTTCTCTATGACATTGCCCAGGTAGGTGAAGATCTCAACCTCTTTCTATGCATCACCTTCAAGAGTAACAGAAGTTGTGCTGGTCATGTTAGTCTGCAGGCACTTGGTTTTTCCCCTGTGGATGTTGAGGCCAAATTGTGCTGATGTGGCTGCCACATTTTTGGTCTTCTCTCGCATCTGCAGATGGGTATATGGAGAGTAGGGCAAGGTCATCTGCAAAGTCCAGGCCGACGAGCTGTGTCAAAGGTGTTTACTACATCCCATTTCTTCTCCTTGCTGTGGATGTTTTATTGATCCAGTCTATGGCCATCAGGAAGAGAAAAGTTGAGAGCAAACAACGCTGGTGGACTCTGGTCATCTCTTGGAAGGCTTCTGTGAGTTGTCATTCAAGGACTATTTTGGAGGTCATTCCCTCATAAGAGTTCCTGGTGATTCTTACGAGTCTATCTGGCAAACCATAGTGGTGGAGGAGTTTACAAAGGGTCTCTCTGTCCCTGCTGTTGAATGCCTTCTCATAGTTGATAAAGTTGACATAGAGGGGGGAGTTCCATTGTATTGACAGCTCAATGATGACGCGCTTGCTTGCAATCTAGTCTGTGCAGGTCCTATGTTTGCAGAAGTCAGCTTGCTGGTCTTGCAACTGAGCATTGATTTGTTCCTTCATTTTGTCCAGGATGACTCTGTTGAACACTTTCCCTGAGCTTCATTCAAGAGTTATCCCTCTGTAGTTTGCACAGTTACTCAGGTCACCTTTCTTAGGGACCTTGATGAGATATCCCTCTTTTCAGTCTGATGGCACCTTTTCTTCTTCCCAGATCCTTCTAAACAGGGGTAGAGCATGTCAACTCATGTTTCAATGTCTGCCTTTAGTGCCTCTGCAGGAATGTTGTCAGGTCCAGCTGCCTACTCATTCCTCAGATATTTGATGGCTTGCCATATTTCTTTCTTGGTTGGTCTTGGCTACAATCGATTGGCAAGTCCTTGTCAGCTGGCTGCATGTTTGGTGGAGACTACAGCACGGGCTGGTTCAGCAGTTCTTCAAAGTGCTCCACCTATCTTTGTTGTTGATCTACGTTACCCATGATTGTCTGCCCAGCTTTGTTTTTAGTAGGCCTTTCTGGCTTGCTGTATCTGCTGAGGAGTTTCCTTATGTCTTAGAGTTCTTTCAAGTTTCCATGATTTGCTGCTTCCTGGGATTCTGTGGCAAGACCATTAATGAATACTCGCTTTTCTGTTCTAAAGCTTCTCTTTGCTTCTTTGTTGATTTTGTTGTACTCACCTTGAACTTTCACTTTTTCTGCTCTTATTCAGCTAGTGTTGACTACAGCTTTTGTATCTGTTCTCTCTTGGATTTTGCAGAGTCTCAGTGGAGATCCATTCTTTATGCTGGTGTTTCTTGGGACCTGGTAAACCCTGGAAGGTTGATGTCACTGTTTCTTTGACCTTCTCTCTCTGACTTGCTACTTCGTCTCTGCCGTCCTCTAGTTCTTGCAAGACTTGAAACTTCTTACTGGGCCTGATTGAGTATTCACTCCATTTCTGTGGACCTTTGAGGAGGGTTGTTAAGTTACATAGCTGGTGTTGGTTTGTCGGTTCTATCCATGCTTTCTCCAGCTTTAGCTTTAACCTTGCCACAACAAAGTGATTGTCTGACACCAAGTCCAGTCCTCTCATCACGCTCACATCCTGCAGGGACCTCCAAAACTTCTTGGCAATGTAGGCATGGTCATTCTGATTCACTGTTGAATCGTCTGGTGACACCCACATTTCCTTGTTTATTCTTTTGTGTGGGTACACACTAACACTTATCATCAGACTGTTCAGGGGCCAGAGATCGGCAAGTCCTTCACTATTCTTGTTCATGTTGCCAAGGCCATGGTAACCCATGACTTCTTTGTACCCAGCGTTGTTGCTCCCAATCTTGGCGCTGAGGTCACCCATCAATATGGTGATATCTTTTTAAAGGCATTTCTCCAGGATGGATTAGAGTCTGTTGTAAAATGTTTCTCTTTCCTCTTCTTTGCTGTCATTTGTACTGGCATAGTAGTGGATAAAATTCATTTTGACCCTATTTGTCCTAGTGCGGAAAGTCGCTGTGAAGAGTCTTGAATGGAGGGCTTCCCATCCAATCAGAGCTCTGTTGGATGCTGACGTTAGCATCAGAGCTACTCCCTGAGTGTGTGGGGCATTCTCTTCTTTATATCCAGAATACAGCAGCTTTCCTCCTGGTACCAGTCTCTTCTGTCCAGACTATGTCCATCTCGTCTCGCTGATGCCAAGCAGGGTTAGGTTGTATTTTTTCATCTCCACTGCAACTTGGGCTGTCTTGTCTGTCTCGTACATGGTCTGCACGTTCCATTTCTTGATGGTAATGCTGTTGGTCCAAAAGAGGTAGATCAGCTTTGTGGATTCTAGAGATCTTTGGCTTCACCACAATGCGCCATAGCTCTCCGGGAAGGAGATTACTCTTTCCAAAGCCATTTGTCTTTTATTTGACATTTCTGTAGCTAGGATTTATTTTACATGGTGGGGTAGCTAGCCCCACATATACCCTCCTCCATTTGCAGCTGGGCTTGGGATGGGCTATGGTGGAGTTTTGTTCAAAGAATACTTTTGATGATATGAGTTGGACAAAGGTCAGAGGGTCAGCTGCCTGGCTTGCTTACTTTGGCAAAATACAGACATTCAGCTGGTGATAGGAGTGTAGGGGCTGTTTTAGCCTTCCCCTGGAGGGGTTTGTTGCAAATGGGTTGGGTATGTTGGTTTTTGTGTTTGTAAAGTAGGGATCCAACATGTTTGCTTTAGTTGTGTAATCATTTATCAGTTTTTCATAAACATTTTGCGAAACAGGATTGGTTTCTTCAGTCCATTTTGGAATTGGTATTTTAAACAATTCTTTGTTGGCACATTTTGCTTTGTGGATTCAGCTGGACTAGAATAGTTTTGTAGCTTTCTTGATTGTTGACATGTATATTCTGTGTAGGTGGATTTTTTCTTGAGGGTTATTTGTTTTTAGCTAGTTGCTTTTAAGCTTAGTTATTTGTATTTTGACCTTTTTTTTAATTCTACATTCCTCCAAAGGGTGTTTTCATTTGTTATGTATAGCTGTCTTTAGTGGAAGTAATGATCAAAAGCTTCATGGAGTCATCCATTGAGTGCTTGTACAAAATTCATTGTGACCAGGTCTGTGTTGGATGTTAGCTGGATTTCTACTTCCTCAGAATTCAACTTGTTTATCAAACCATATGTTTAGGTCATAATGGATGTATAGTTTGTATGTATATTGTAAGAAGATTAGAGATTCTGTCTAAAAATGTGTCTGAGAATGTTCCATTGCTAGGTGGTGGTCTATAAAGAAGGAGAAAGTTACATGAAAAGGTTGAAGTAGAGTTGTATCTGACAAGGAGGGTCTCATAACCTTGTAAAGAAGCGTTGATGAGATTTGATGTTTACTTAGAAACGACGGCTAAGCCTCCTCCTCTTTTACCTATGCAATTTTGTGTTACTGTTTTCTCGCCTGGGGGAATTAGTTCTTGCAATACCGGTGCCATATCTTCCTCAGCCATAATTTGGTTATGAAACGTAAGTCAGGTTCTGTGTCTGTCAACTGGTTTTCTCAAGGTGATGCTCATACACATCTGCCTGCTAATGGTGTCTTACGCATCCAATGCTGAGTCAAGGTATGTCTTTGTGTTGTTCTTCCCTTCGTGGATGACACTCTTGACTCTCTTCTCATACTGATCAGGGAGGTATTGCATGAGGTCGTCAAGTTTTGGTGTTTATACACATTGAGTAAGGAATTTAAGATGGTGATTCTTTACTGTATGGCTTCTATTCTTTCCTTCTTTCTTCCTACCATCTCTTGTCCTCTTACTCTATATCTGGTGGCAGGTCAAAGGATGGGGATGTGTTGATTCTTTTCTTGGCCGTGGATACATTGAGGGATTGTGCTGATGTGCTGTTCTTAATGTACACCAGGTCACGCCTGGATGGTTTGTATTTGCTCTCTATCCTTCGGCCTAGTGCCTTTGATAATGCTGGCTCCTTAAATGTATCATAGGATCTTATAATGGTGAGAGTCTCGATAGGTACAATTCTCACTCTTTTTTAGTGAAGTCTATCTCCAGGTCCTCCCACACATCTTTCTCCTAGAAAGTCTCCAACTCTTCTTCGTGGTGGAAGTCTTCCTGTTGTATGTCATCCTGTGATCTGGGGTGCGGGGGGTTGCTAGTTCCGCCTGCTCCTCTATTTTGACTGTCTTGGTGGGCTTCCTGAGAATTCAGAAGGTCTTAATGTAGTTGTGTGAGATGGCTGGGGTTGTAATGGATGTAGAAGGTAGTGTGGTGAATAGTGGGGGTATGGAAGGGGTTGGGTTGCAAAGATTTGTACTTTTTGAGTTCCTAACACAGATTTTTTTTAAGGTAAGCAGGATACTATTATTGGCTTGAATAATAAAAGTGTTATTGCTGTTAAAACTAATAGCAAATTTTCAGCAGCCACTTTGGGAGATAGAGGCGTCAAGTCTGTGGACACAATCTGTCAAGCCAAGATTCTAGAAAGAAGAGGAGGTCCCTCTTATTTGTTAGTTTTCAAGCTTGTGTAGATGTCAGCAATTACAGTATCGGGTAGGATCTCAACTTGACAGCCTATCTTTGTCTGATCTAATTGGAGATTGAAATTGTTGGATGTAGAAAAGAGAGGCTCTGCAGGTCTGTTCCGTGCATCAGTTTTAATTTTGTGTCTCACAGTAGATTCCAGAACTTTCCCTCAAAGAAATTTGAAGGAAAATGTGTGATTTTAGTCAAGATTTGATGTTTTCAGTGCATTCTGGATAATGAAATATAATGGGATCTATGAAAGTCACACCAACCTGGACTCCCTGGGGGTCTAGTTTTTAGAGCTACTGGAGTTCACCTAAGTGGACAATGTTTTCTCAGGAGCTGTGTGGGAACGCAGAATAGTAGAAAGTAAAAGTAAAAAAGCAAAAAATGTATTGTTTAGTTAATTAAAACCATTAAAAAATTCAAGATTCGTGGAGAAAAAAAATAAAGTAAAATGACAAGACAAAATTATCATGGATTAAAAAGCTAAAATTTCACATTTTATACGTAGCGCAATTTGACCGCAATTTGATCGAGTTTGTTTACTTTGGAAAGTTTGTTTTCCCTTTTTGAGCGTCTAAAAGCAGCTAGGCTGCCAATTTCAAAGCCTGTTCATGAAATTTGAGAAGCTCAAGTAGCTTACAGTTCATTTGAGGGTCAGTCGGGCCTAATTCTGTCGTTATGGCCGCTCTACAGGTTCTTACCCCTCTGTCAATAAAAGTATTTCTTAATAAAGTTGCTCGTGCTTGCTGTAATTTCGGGCATATACATATTAGGTGGATACGATCTTTTTTTCTGCCACAGAGGCAACATGCTGTGGGGCCTTTATCGCCAGCTTGATTGGTCCGCTATTGATGGGAGCTTTCTGAGGCAGAGAGTCATCAGTTGTTTTTTTAAATGTAACACGAAGGTGATGTTTAGGTAAGCTGCTGGAGTGAGGGTTTTCTAATTGTTGATCACCATCCAAGCATGTGATCTATGGGCGAAAGTGTTTTTATCTAATAGCAGAGAGTGAAATTTAGCAGATTTATTTATGGCTAGTTTAAACATCGTGTAGGGCAAATTTTTTGTCCAAAGCTCCTCCGTGCATGTGGTTACTCTACCTCTGTGTAAATATTGATTGAATGCTGATTTTTTATCTTTTTCGACTTCGGACCACAATGCTTTATTGAGGGCAGAACACACTGGATTTTGTTTAAGTCTGTACGAAACCTTTATTGTGGAGTACATTCTCCCTATATTTTCATTCATCAACCCAAATTGGAGCCGGACTTGTGCCGGTGATGCAGATTGTGGCAATTGAAAGACTTTTTTGTATGTAGTCATTACCAGCTTGCTCATTAGATTCGCCTCTTTGCCGTGTAGCGCAATGCTACCATATGATATTGTTTGTAGCATTTTTGTCGCTATTACGGAGAGCAAAGGCTTATAGAATGGGCCCTCTAGTTTTTTTGCCAAAGATGTAAACGCGAAAGTTAGTGCGCTGGTTCACTGTGACATGTACTTTTTTTTGTTCCTGGTGGTTCAACCTGTTGTCTATGTAATACCCTAGGTATTTATAGCATGTTACTTCTTCCAGGGGTTTCCCGTCTACCCATAGGTTCATTTGGGGAGTAGGGCGATTACTGATGGTCATCGTTTTGGTTTTAGAAGCGTTAATTTCTAATTTGTTTAGTGAAATATAATCCAATATTTCGTTAACCCTTTCGCTGCTAGGCCTTCTCCGCCCCCTGTGCTAAGCCTTTTTTTGGCTATTTGGGGTAGGTCGCGCCTATGCCCCTGTAACGTTTTGACCATATAAGGTATCCACGCCAAATTTGCGTCCTTTTCTTTCAACATCATGGGGATTTTAAAGGTACCCAGGGTTTGTTGATTCCCTTGGAGGGGACCCAGAAAGTAGCCAAAATACAGCCAAATGTAGGTTTTTTGGGGAAAATCCGGAAAAAAGTGCTGAAGATGAACGCGTCTGGTTTTTTCCCTGCAAATGGTATCATCAAAGGATTTGTGGTGCTGAAATCACCATCTTCCCAGCTTTCAGGGACAGACTGACTTTTGTCAGAAAACCAAAAACCTTTGGTATTTTACTGGGACATAGCCTATTTTTGCTATTTTTTGTGCTTTCATCCTCCTTCTAGTTAATGGTAGAAATGGGCATGAAAGCAATAATGGATCCTGGAAAGCTATACATTTAAAAAAAAGTAGACAAAATTCTGAATTCAGCAAGGGATCAATTGTGTAGATCCTTTAAGGTTTTTTTTATAGAAACTAACAGTTGGAAATAGGGAAAATTGAAAACGAGTCGAAAAAAACAGCCATTTGTGCCTACGTTTTCACCACTGGACCCTTCTGGTTGTGGGGATATATATATAGACTTGTAGGTTCACCAAGAACCCCACGAACACGGAGCCAATAACTGAGCAGCATCTTGCAATGGTTTTTTATTGTGTACCAGGTATATAGCAATTCATTTGGGAAAACATAAACAGTGAAAAATCGGCATGAAAGACACCTATGTATTTCTGAAATGGGAACTAAATATAGAATTTAGAAACAGTAGCTATTTGCACATCTACGAAATTGTGGGTACCCATACTAGCATGTGAATTATAGGACATTTTTCAAAGTGATTTCTTTTTTACACATTGTCTAACATTTGGAAGGCAGAAATGCATCGAAAGTCAATGTGTAATAACAGCCTAGTGCCCGCGACAGGAAACGGCACAAAATGCAACATGGACACACTACATTTTTACAGTGAAAACTGACCCTTTTTTTGCAAAGTGCCTAGCTGTATATTTTGAACCCTAGCTCTGCCGGCACCTAGGAAACCTAGCAAACCTATACATTTTTGAAAACTAGACACCCAGGGAATCCAGGATGGGGTGACTTGTGTGGCTCTCGCCAGGTTCTCTTACCCAGAATCCCTTGCAAACCTCAAACTTTGTAAAAAAAAAACACATTTTCCTCATATTTCTGTGATGGAAAGTTCAGGAATCTGCGTGGATCCACAAAATTCCACCCACCCCGCATTCCCCAAAGTCTTCGGATAAAAATGATACCTCACTTGTGTGGGTAGGCCTAGTGCCGGCAACAGGAAACGGCACAAAACACAACATGGACACACCACATTTTTACAGTGAAAACTGACCCTTTATTTGCAAAGTGCCTAGCTGTAGATTTTGAACCCTAGTGATCCAGCGCGATATTAGCAAACTGCATTCATACACCATATACTCACTTGGGCCCACACATTCATACTATGCTAATACTTACGCTGGGTGTCAGATATACTCTTATATCAAAAATCCCTGCTACCAATTACCTTCTGATTGAAGAGTAATAACTTACCAATGGATCCTTTGCTAATTGGGAAATTTAAAATGAGTGACATTCACTATAGTACATAATCCTGAAATAACCACTGAGTCAGGAAGTTTTAAAAATGTTTATCTAAAGTTTTAGCAGAGTAAAATACAGAAAAAGACACGGTATTTGATCAGAATACCCATGTGAAAGCATAGAATGATTATTGCTAATAAATGACGGTGTTTAAGGAACAGAGAAGATAGGAACAGCAGCGCAACTAAAGGTTGCATATATTTACCTAAGTGCGAGAACCAAACCCTTAGCCAAGGAGTTTGAAAGAATAGGACCCTGGAAGGATGAAGAGCAAGGACCTTCTTCAGGATCAGGACAGGACTGGTGACCTCTCTACAACGACGCCTGCGCCGTTCCCCTCTCTGGCACTCGATTTCTCCTCGATTCTCCCGTCTAATGGACTCCGCCGCCCCCTCCTCAGGACCTCTTCCGGATAGGGATTCAGTCAGCAACCGATCAGCTGGGCAGCCTGGAGCTCTTCGGTATCTTCTGAGAGACTGTGCTAACTAATTACTAATGCTATATTCTATTATACCCTTCTACGCCCATGTACTTCCCCTAAATGTTGCTAAAATATGGGACCACTGCTTCTGATTGGGCAGGGACAGGAGGTGGATTCTCGCACTATGACAAATTTGGCTTAAATTGTGTAGCCTATTGTATTTGCGTTCCCACCCTTCAAATTAATACATTCGCTTTATTTCCCACCCGTCTCATGACAAATGTACACCAATTTTCATAGACAATGTATCTATGAACGACAGGAAATGCAGTAGTTATAACATCTTTGGCCATCAGGTCACGGCCTTGTGAGACGTCCAAGTTGACTTCATTTTGGCAGTCATTCAGGACACATGCGCAGAACCTTCTGCTTCTCGAGTTTCAAGTCACCAACCCAGGCCCAAGATGACGAATTACTAAAAGTGCAAGAAGGAAATATTAATATCACAAATAAAACATTTCACTTTATACCTACTTATCTTATTTCTAATCCCATTTAAATATAAAATCCTATCCCGCATTAATTGCGTTAAAAAACGACAATTTAGTAATGACACAAGAGCAAGCTTAAGCATGTGAGAACATTGAACAGCCATTTTAATGCACACTGCGCAGAAGCAGAAGTTCCCACCAAGCAAAGAAAGACGTCACACCATGTGATCAGGTTGTGACATGCGCAGATAAAATCCCGCGCTTAAGCGGCCATTTTAGACTAGGAACAAGCGTTATTCGTTAGTAAAACACATAGGCAAGCGTCCTCTCTGTTTGTATAATGTGTGCAAGGATTAATACGGACAATTTAAGTTTTAATATTAATACTATGAGTGAGATTGCATACGAGCAAGTTTCATTTGCGAAACCTTGCTCCATCAATCCCCTCTCTGATGGCGTTTCTGAGCCATCAATAACTACCCTTAATCAGATGCCAACTTCTAGCAAATGACTTCATTCTCATTTACATTTTTAGCTTTTCTACTTTTACAATCTCCCTTCATCTTTTTGTATAATTCACTTTTCCATTCTTCCAGTTCAATCTCGTCCCTTTTTCTCTTCTTCCCTTTTTCTGTCACTTTATACGTTCCATTCTTTCTACAGCATTTGCACCAAAATACTACTGTCAGAACTATTATTGCTATCCCTGCTAAGGGAACTAGTATTTGACCTATAAGTCCTTTACCTATATTAGCAAACCAAGTTCCAATTGACGATATACTATTTGTCAATCTTTCCCATACACTATCAACTTCCAGTGGTTTAAGTTCTTGCTCAAGTTTGGTTATATTCTTAATATACGTCCCAATTTCTGCACTCTTATCAGGAATATAAGTGCAACAGTGTTTCGTCTTCAATAATTTACAGACTCCGCCCTCTTTCGCCAATATTATGTCAAGAGCAAGTCTATTTTGCATCACCATAGATCTAATCGCAACCATTTCCGCATTAATCATTAGAAACCCTCCAGCAGTATCCGTTGATAAACGATCAACTACTGTAGACAATTTACATATCTTCCTTGAGTTCAGAATTATTCCCACTGAAGGTATCAATGCACCAAATATATCACCTACTATTTCTGAAAAACTAGCTCTTTTACTACGTGTTAATTCACCATTGTTTTCATTGCTTCCAGTATTTCTTTTTACGTGGTATATCTTTGGAAAAACTATTCCAAAGTAACAACTTCCATACCACCATGCAGGAAGCCTAAAGTAAGCCTTATTCCCGCAGACATAATAGATTCCAGGAAAAACTGAATCTGTTCCTCCTTTGAGTCCCCAACCTCCCAATATTAAAAAATTGTGTTCACAATCACTGGTACCGATGAAAACATTGTTATAGTCAGTCTTTAACCTATGTAGACAAATTTTCCCTTTCTTTTCGAAATCCAGAGCCATAGCAGCTTGAGCTTTGCCAGGTGTGTAACTTCCCTCTTTCTCTGCCCAAGGTGGTAAATGAGCCTTATGCTTTATAGCTTTCTTTTGAAAATCCTGTCTTCTATCTTCTACTAAATTCAAAAATATTTTCTCTTCCTCTAATAAAGAACATGTTAGATTGTGTCTACGTGCATGTGTTAAGTCTATTGATTTCATTGTTAAGAAAAATTCTCCCATAAACTGTGCATCTAAGGCGCTAAGCACTGGGTTCATACTCTTGCGAATTGGAACTTCAGAAAATACAACATCTATATTGGAATAGTAATATTGTAATCTACCTGTATTATAAAATAAACTTGTTAATACGCTACATGAAATGCCATATGTCAATGGTAAATGATGGTATGTTAATCCTTCTGCTACTGATTCAGGTAATTTCATACAGACATAACAATTACTAACTTCCATGGTGTCTACATACTGAAACAATAACTTTGTGAAAACATTTAAACTAGTGTCGTTATCAGCTATTTCATGATGAATTCCTTCATCCTCTTCTGCCATTAGTTCTACTCTATTTCCCTTCATGTTTGCTGTCCTTCCTATAGTTTCATTATTGTTCTTTTTATCTATTATCATCAGGTAAGGAACTGCTACAATCAGGACTAACCATACCATAAGCACCAATACTAGACTACATATGCAAATTGCACAGCATCTTCTACAACATTTTCTCTTTGGTCTCCCAGTATCTCTATCATCAGGCATTTTTCGACAAGGAAGATTGCTCTTCTTATCTCTATTCCTTTTCTTCAGTGGATTCTTTTGTTTAGTCAGGGTGGTCTTGTTTCTTCTTCGTAAGTTAGTTCTGCACTTGTTCCTTCACCACCACTGTCACTTGATTCTGAGTTTTCAAAGTCTTCAAGAACGATATACGTCCAATCAGGACCCTTAAATTTGTTGTTCACAAGTCTTAATCTTTTACTTTTTCTTTTCCCAGACTTTTTCTCTTGATCTGTTTGACTTGTTACTTCAGGTACTTGATCTGGATCTTCACTTCTGGTTTTTATGTGGCATTTCACTCTTTTGATGAAACTTGGCCAATGATCTCCTTTTCTTGGCTTTTCTGTTTGTACTGTTTCTTTATTTTCGTCTTCAGATATCTTTTTACTTTTACTGATTGGTACTGTTTTGTTTTCTGTAATCTCTGACTTATCTAATTGTTCTTTTTCTGGTCTTATTGGTTACTCATTTGCAGCTCCAATGTGAGTTTCCAATAATTCGTCTTGTTCTGTGTTTATTTCTTCATGTTCACTTTTATCAGTCTCTTTTTCTTCTGTATTTTCTTCTTGATCTAACTGTTTCTGATCAGGGCTTATTGCACTGTGTACTTCTGCAGCCTGACCTGCTTCTTCTAAACCTGTCTCTCCCTGTTCAAATTGTATAAAATCTTCGCTATTTTCAGTCCAGTTTTCTTTCCCTATCTGATTTGGTTCAGGGTCGTTTACTATCTTGTCTTCTTGATCCTGAACCCCTTTTTCTTCACCTATCTGATCTTCTTCAATTGCTTTTAATTTTCTTTGACTTATTGTTCGTTGGAAAACCTCAGGAACTTCGACCACTGGTATCCAATCCTGACTTGTGCTCGGTTGTTCTCCGTCAGCCTCTCTTGAACCTCGAGCCTGAGATTCTTCAGCTTGGCAACCTTCAGCTTCTTCAGTGATTGGTGTCGTCTGAGTGTTTTCTTCTTCTGGGTCTGGTACTCTCTTGGTGTGACTTACGTGAATCCAATTCGGAAATCCGGCACACTTTACTGCTGTATTCGTGGTCAATATGATTTGACAAGGTCTGCTCCACCTGGGTGATAGACACGTTTCTCTGGTGTGATTCTTCACCACCACCCAATCACCAGGATTCAGATCATGTTCTAGTTCAGGCTGTCTGGAAACTGCATCTTCTCCAACCTGGTGAGAGACAGAACGCACTAGGTCAGCCAATCCTTTACAGTAGTCCAACACCATATCATCAGAAATATTCACCAGTCTATTTGTGGGAACATGTGTTTGTCTCATTGCTCTTCCCATCATAATTTCATGGGGGCTCAAACCTGTTGTTCGATCAGGTATGCTTCTGAGTCCCATCAGAACAAGTGGCAATGCATCAGGCCACTCCAATGATGTTGATGCACACATTTTTCCCAATCTTGACTTTATGGTGCCATTCAGTTGTTCAACCACTCCAGAAGCCTCTGGACGATATGCACAATGCAGTTTCTGTTTTATTTGAAATGCTTCACAGATTATCAGGATCACTTCGTTGTTAAAATGTTTTCCTCTATCTGATTCCAAAGATACTGGGAAACCAAACCTAGGTATGAGCTCTCTTAGTAACAGCTTTGCAACTGTAATGCTGTCATTTCTCCTAGTTGGATAAGCCTCCACCCACTTTGAAAACAGACACACTATCACTAGTACGTATTTCAACCCTCTGCATGGTGGTAACTGTATGAAGTCAAACTGGAGTCTTATGAATGGACCCTCTGCCTTCCCAATCTTCCCAAACCCAATTATTGTTTTCCTGCCTGTGTTGTGCATTTGGCAAATTAGACATCTCTGGCAAAGACTTTCTGTAACAGCTCTGAATTTGGGATTGTACCAATTTTGTCTGAATAGTCTAATCATTGCATCTCTCCCTATGTGTGTGTCTCCATGATACATTCTGGCCATTTGTGAGAGTAAACAATCTGGCATGACTGGTCTGCCATCTGTACTGACCCATACTTCATCCTCTCTTCTTGGAGAACATCCCACTTTAATCCTCAAGTTTCTTTCAGTTTCATCAACCTCATCTTGCAATCTTTTCACTTCGTTCCAAGTTTCAGGTGGCATAAATAGCATAAGTTGGCAGCTGATTCCCATTCTTTCCACCCTTTTATTCACGGATGTTCTGGTTTTGGCACAATATTGAGCCACCAAATCTGCATATCTGTTGCCAACTACCACCCAGTCATCTCCTGACTGATGTGCGGCACATTTCACCACAGCCAATTCTTTTGGTGATTGTATTGCTTCTAGCAATTCTTTTACAAATTGTCCATTTTTAATGGGAGATCCTGAAGAAGTCATGAAATCCCTCTGCATCCAGAGTTGGCCAAAATCATGCACAACCCCATAACCATATTGACTTATCAGTGAATATGGTTATTTTCTGATTCCTCCCAATTTTGCATGCTTTTATCAATGCAATTAATTCAGCTACTTGTGCAGATTTTACACCTGGTAAATAGGATGCTTCGACTATTCCAGTTAATTCACATACTGCATAGGCAGCGGTTAGCTTACCATCTTCATGTCTCTGGCAAGAGCCATCAACAAACAGTTCTTTATCTGCCTTTTTAAGAGGCTTTTCCTCTATATCTGGGCGAGGTTTTGTGCATAGTTCTGTAATCTGTACACAATCATGTTCATCTTCTTCGTCATCTTTATTTGTCTCATGGTATGGATCTGGTAGTAAGCTTGCTGGATTTATTATTGTACATCTTACCATGGTCACATTTTCAGCACCCATTATTATTCTCTCATACTTAGTCAGCCGACTAGGAGTGAGATGCTGAGTTCGTGTTCTGGTCAACAGAATCACAACTGCATGTGGAACATATACTTTTACAGGATGTCCCATCACAATTGATTCACTTTGTTCGATGCTCAAACAAGTTGCTGCTACTGCTTTCAAACATCCTGGTAACGCAGATGCTACAGGGTCTAGCGTAGCAGAAAAGTATGCTATAGGACGTCTGTCCAGACCATGTCTTAGAGTTAAAACTGAAAGTGCACAATTTTCTCTTTCATGACAGAATAATGCGAATTCTCTTTTATAATCTGGCATGCCTAAGGCAGGTGCTGAACAAAGGGAGTTTCTCAATTTTACAAAAGCTTCTACACTTTCATCTTCCCACTCAACAGGATCTTTTGCTTTCTTTTTGGTCATGTTAATCAAGGGCTTAGCCAACATGGAAAATCCTGGTATCCATTGTCGACAGTAACCTACTATTCCTAAGAACATTCTTACTTGTCTTTGCGTTACTGGCATTTGCATTCTTTTTATTAATGCTACTCTTTCAGAGGTTACTCTTCTTTTTCCTCTCTCAATTTGATGTCCCAGATATTTAACAGTTGTTGTACAAAACTGTAATTTTTCAGGTGAAACTTTATGCCCTTCTTCTGCCAAAAGATTTAAGAGTGCTATAGTATCAACAACACAGTCCTCTCTGGTGTTTGATGCCACCAATAAATCGTCTATATACTGGACTAAGACTGAGCTTCCTGGCATCACTAGTTTTTCAAGGCACTTTTTCAATATCTGATTAAAAATGGAAGGACTTTCTGTGTACCCCTGAGGAACACGATTCCATACATAGACTTTGTTTTCGAATTTAAATGAAAATAGATATTGGCTGTCTGGATGTAACGGAATTGAAAAGAAAGCTTGACACAGATCTATAACTGTAAACCATCCAGCATTCCAAGGAATCTGGTATAAGATTACTGCAGGATTTGGCACTATAGGACAACATGGTTCCACAATTTTGTTGATTTTCCTCAGATCTTGAACGATCCTATATTTTCCACTAGGTTTCTTCAAACCCATTATTGGTGAATTACATGGGCTACTCATCACTTCTCTCAGTATGTTTTGTTTGACCATCCGATTGATTTCTTCAATGACACCTGCTTTTACTTCTGCACTCATTTTGTACTGTTTCGTATTTGGGAAAATTGCACCTTCTTTTACAGTTACTTGGACTGGATCTATTTTAGCCATGAGTCCTACTTCTTTTCCGGTGAAATCCCATACTATAGGGTTTACTGTATCTTTTAATTCTTCTGGCAATTCATCTTTTGTTATCAATGAAAACATTTCATCTACTTCTGTTCCTTGTTTTGCAACCATAATTTTATATACATGATCTTCATCTGGTGTCTGTACTGCCACGCCATCCGGCGTGCAGAAAATGGTGCAATTCATTTTGCACAATTAGTCCCTACCTAGTAAGTTTACTGGACTGGAATCGCATACTACAAATTGATGCATTTCTTTGAAGTTTCCAATTTTAACCTCCATTGGTTCAGTAAGTGGTGTTCTAATTCTTTGGTTAGCAACTCCTACAACTTGAATATCTTCACCAGAGAGAGGAAGGTTTGGGACGTCTACTGTTCTCACAGTAGACCTGGTAGCACCAGTATCCAAAAGAAAAGTAATATCATTACCTCTCACTTTTCCTTCAACATATGGACCTGATTGATCTACCTGCAGGGATGCGCCAAGTACGCATTCCTTCTCCCCCTCTCCTAGGCACCGCCATGCGTCGAACCTGCAAAAGTCATCCTGCAAAAGAAATTGTGAGGTCATATAATCATTCTTACCACTTCCCCCTGGGTATCCGATGTCTGTAACATGCTTTGCTCTGCTTACATTACCCTGAACGGGTGGAGGTGGTAACTGACTCTGAGTATTTACCCCTTGCTGTGAGTCGTCCTGTGTCTGTGAATTTAAATTTTGATTTGGGCCATTATTATTTCGTATCTTTTTACACTCGTCCTTCCAATGCCCCAATTTTCCGCATCCATGACAAGGAAATTTCTTCTTAGCTTCTTCTCTACTCATTCGTCCTTTCATTCTTCCACCATTTCCAGAATCACCATTCGTTCCAGAGTCTTTTCCCTGAGTTTCATTAGGATTATCTAGATTAATTCCCTGTTTCTCAGCCATTTTCACCTGTGCCCACATTACTTTTTCCTGTAATTTCTTGTGCCTATCCTCAATGTCATCCCCACAATATTTTGCATATTTCAAAATTTCGTCGATGGGTTTCCCTAGCCAGCAAAGCATATGCTGCTTAATCATCTGGCAAATCTCGGGCTTTAAACCGTACACGAATCGGTATACAAACTGACTCATGTTTTTGTCTCCAATATCCTCAAATCCACTGTACTGTTTGAACACCTGTAAGAGGCGCTCATAATACGAATGAACTGTTTCACTGGCTTCTTGGGTAGTTCGATCTATTTTTACCCAGTCTGTTTCTTTCGGTGGTATTTTCCCTTTCAGGTATGTTATCACCTGCTGGTACTTTTTCATCACGTCATTTGACGGGGCACCTGTCTTTGGATCTCTGGGATATTCATCACTTGGCCAATCCACTGTAATTTTACAATCTGTCCATAAATCTGCAGGTACCACTATGTCAAACAGACCATCCAAATCCTTCAACAATACTTTTGACACCTTTACAAACCTTTCAACCTGCTTGTACCATTCAATTGGCTTTTCTCTCAGCTTCGGGAAATCATTCGTAAATGATAAAATATCCTGTCTACTCCATGGGACATGCACATAACCTCCTCCTGTAACTTCTCGCATCGGGTACATTTTGTCAGCTTTTTCTGTCTCCTTCATTACATATTCAGAAGCTGTTCGACTTGAGCGAGCTTCTTCCTTTTTCTTTGCCCACCTAGTTCTCCACTTATCTAGGTCTCCCCATTTTTGCACAACTAACATTAATTCCCGTATTTGCAGTCTTCTTCCAGAAGCATTCATATTTTCTAAATCTTTGTCTGAAAATTCTGCTCTATAGGGCTTCTGTAGTACTTTCAATCTCCCTATTTCGATTCCCATTTGAATAGGGCAAGATTGGACAATTTTTCATGAAATAATCTTACATTTCTAGTGATACTCTTGCACAGGAACAGCAATTCTTCTTCATCATAAGTATTTAAGCGTTCTACTCCTATATTTCCTGCTATCATTTCTTCTAATTCAACTTTTAATTTCTGAATATCCAGCAATTTTGGAGGTGTGTACATTTTATCTGATCCCTGTACCCACCTTTCTAAATCTTCCGGTGTTACTATAGTGGCACTCTTTGCCCCTGATGAAGTTATTAAACTTACATCTTTTGAACGCTCAGGTATTTCTTTTCTGGGAGTACCCTTTACTGGACCTCTGACAGGTAAATCCATGAGAGATATTGTGGAATCACAATCACTAAAATGATCTTCAATTATAACTGGAGCTTCAAGTTTTTGAAAATTTTCGGGATTATTCATAGGAGAAGACACGGGTATTAGAGGAGGACAATTTCCTTGTGTACCATATAATGGCACTACTGGACCAATTGTTACAGGAATAGTCAATGAATCAGGATGTGTTTTTATCTGGGATATCTTCCGTACTAATTCTGCTCTGGTCTTTTCTAATGCTTCCTTTTCCTTCTCATGAAGTATTCTATTCGGGGTAAATTCATGTAATACCTGGGGTATCATTGGTGTTTGTGGTGGGGCACTAGGAGGAAGTCCACTTGACCCTTCCTGATACGGTGGAGGATTTCTCAATATTTCTTCCATAAACTCATCTTCTGAGTCTTCATGTCTCATTAAATGTTTAGTCTTTTCTGTACACTTGCCTCCTGATTTCTCTCCTTCTGTAAATAAGGGATATAATCCCTCAACAATCATTGCCCTTCTCCACTGCTTCATTTGACCTTCCCTATTCTCATGTAAATATCTGGGAAAAAATCCTGGATACCTTCCATTACCTCGAGATCGATCACGCTCAAATGCCTCAGTTTCCCACTCTTCTAGAGCTTCGTATTGAGTTAATCTAGGTCTAGGTTCTAAATCATTCATCCTTTGTCTCAAATTTTGAAGAATTCGTCCATTAAATGTGCCATTTTCAGGAAATTCTAGTATCCCGTCATTTTTGGTATATTCTCTCCAATTCTCTATCCATACACAAGTATGATAACCTCTCTCCATCATCATAAATGATGCGGGCGTTTTCGCTGGGGGAATAATAATTCCCTCCCTAGTTTTGATTGGTTTGTCCTTTTTGAAATAATTCTTAATCTTTTGTAAAACTGACATCTTTTTCTTTTCTCCGTACATCTTAGGCAAATACCTATGTATAAAATTATATTCTGCAAACCCTAGAAATCTCCTATCTGGACGATTACCTGTTAAAGTCGGATCACGTTTTAACATGTAATCCTTATCCACTTAGAATTTTGCTTCTAAATTCTCAACCAATCAAATATTTGCTAATTTTTATTTCTAAGCCAATCCTTGCGCGGCCTTTTTGGTGACGTTTCTCTGTCAACCCCTCCTTTACAATTTGTTCTTTTCTGTTTCTCACGCTGATGCAACCAATCCCAGCGCGGCACCTGTGATGTCAGTACTACTCCTGACTACTGACCCCTCCTTTACAAGGGTTTTCCTACGCCCGCGGATTCAACCAATCCTAGCGCGGCGTTTTGTGGCGTCAGCTCCCTCTCTGGCAACTGACCCTCCCTTTACAAAAATCTTACGCAACTTATTTTCCTCTACACATCTTAAAAAATTCAGTAACAACATAAAACATTCGCTATCGTGCCAGTTTCTCTAATTCAGAAAGATAGTTTCTCTTACACACTTAGTAAAACCTTTCCGTTTACTAAAACATACACTACGAGTAAAAACCCTTCTGTCTACTCTTCACACAAGCTTCCGAAATACCTGTTTACTTCTTCAATTGTTACCCTTTCTAGGTGATATAACATCAAATTTTCACCAGCGTACTCTTTCTGCTATACTTACACACATAGAATCCCTAACGAGTCCTGATAGCCCTGTTTAACTTTTCAGTACTATTTCTGCCTGACAGATAACCTCACTGCAGTATGGCTTCTTCCTGCCACCCACTATTCTTTTCCCCGGGGTATTCTGGACAACATAAAACAATACTCAAGAATAACGGGTATTAGTTCATAAAATACGAAATAAAATTCTCATTACCCAATTAACAAAGAGTAACACTAACCGTCCTCTGCTTACCAGAAAACTGATCCAGCGCGATATTAGCAAACTGCATTCATACACCATATACTTACTTGGGCCCACACATTCATACTATGCTAATACTTACGCTGGGTGTCAGATATACTCTTATCTCAAAAATCCCTGCTACCAATTACCTTCTGATTGAAGAGTAACGACTTACCAATGGATCCTTTGCTAATTGGGAAATTTAAAATGAGTGACATTCACTATAATACATAATCCTGAAATAACCACTGAGTCAGGAAGTTTTAAAAATGTTTATCTAAAGTTTTAGCAGAGTAAAATACAGAAAAGACACGGTATTTGATCAGAATACCCATGTGAAAGCATAGAATGATTATTGCTAATAAATGACGGTGTTTAAGGAAAAGAGAAGATAGGAACAGCAGCGCAACTAAAGGTTGCATATATTTACCTAAATGCGAGAACCAAACCCTTAGCCAAGGAGTTTGAAAGAATAGGACCCTGGAAGGATGAAGAGCAAGGACCTTCTTCAGGATCAGGACAGGACTGGTGACCTCTCTACAACGACGCCTGCGCCGTTCCCCTCTCTGGCACTCGATTTCTCTTCGATTCTCCCGTCTAATGGACTCCGCCGCCCCCTCCTCTGGACCTCTTCCGGATAGGGATTCAGTCAGCAACCGATCAGCTGGGCAGCCTGGAGCTCTTCTGTATGTTCTGAGAGACTACGCTAACTAATTACTAATGCTATATTCTATTATACCCTTCTACGCCCATGTACTTCCCCTAAATGTTGCTAAAATATGGGACCACTGCTTCTGATTGGGCAGGGACAGGAGGTGGATTCTCGCACTATGACAAATTTGGCTTAAATTGTGTAGCCTATTGTATTTGCGTTCCCACCCTTCAAATTAATACATTCGCTTTATTTCCCACCCGTCTCATGACAAATGTACACCAATTTTCATAGACAATGTATCTATGAACGACAGGAAATGCAGTAGTTATAACATCTTTGGCCATCAGGTCACGGCCTTGTGAGACGTTCAAGTTGACTTCATTTTGGCAGTCATTCAGGACACATGCGCAGAACCTTCTGCTTCTCGAGTTTCAAGTCACCAACCCAGGCCCAAGATTACGAATTACTAAAAGTGCAAGAAGGAAATATTAATATCACAAATAAAACATTTCACTGTATACCTACTTATCTTATTTCTAATCCCATTTAAATATAAAATCCTATCCCGCATTAATTGCGTTAAAAAACGACAATTTAGTAATGACACAAGAGCAAGCTTAAGCATGTGAGAACATTGAACAGCCATTTTAATGCACACTGCGCAGAAGCAGAAGTTCCCACCAAGCAAAGAAAGACGTCACACCATGTGATCAGGTTGTGACATGCGCAGATAAAATCCCGCGCTTAAGCGGCCATTTTAGACTAGGAACAAGCGTTATTCGTTAGTAAAACACATAGGCAAGCGTCCTCTCTGTTTGTATAATGTGTGCAAGGATTAATACGGACAATACAAGTTTTAATATTAATACTATGAGTGAGATTGCATACGAGCAAGTTTCATTTGCGAAACCTTGCTCCATCACTAGCTCTGCCGGCACCTAGGGAAACCTAGCAAACCTATACATTTTTGAAAACTAGACACCCAGGGAAGTCCAGGATGGGGTGACTTGTGTTGATCTCAAGAGGTTATGTTACCCAGAATCTCTTGCAAACCTCAAACTGTGTAAAAAAAAACACATTTTCCTTATATTTCTGTATTGGAAAGTTCTGGAATCTGCGTGGATCCACAAAATTCTACCCGCCCTGCATTCCCCAAAGTCTTCCGATAAAAATGATACCTCACTTGTGTGGGTAGGCCTAGTGCCCGTGACAGGAAACTACCCTAAACGCAACGTGGACACACCACATTTTTACAGTGAAAACTGACCCTTTCTTGGCAAACTGCCTAGCTGTAGATTTTGAACCCTAGCTCTGCCGGCACCTAGGGAAACCTAGCAAACCTATACATTTTTGAAAACTATACACCCAGAGGAATACAGGATGGGGTGACTTGTGTGGCTCTCACCAGATTCCCTTACCCAGAATCCCTTGCAAACCTCAAACTTTGTCAAAAAAACACATTTCCTCACATTTCTGTGATGGAAAGTTCTAGAATCTGCGTGGATCCACAAAATTCCACACACCCCGCATTCCCCAAAGTCTTTGATAAAAATGATACCTCACTTATGTGGGTAGGCCTAGTGCCAACGGCAGGAAACGGCCCAAAACGCAACGTGGACACACCACATTTTTACAGTGAGAATTGACCCTGTCTTGGCAAAGTGCCTAGCTGTAGATTTTGAACCCTAGCTCTGCCGGCACCAAGGGAAACCTAGCAAACCTATACATTTTTAAAAACTAGACACCCAGAGGAATCCAGGATGGGGTGACTTGTGTGTCTCTCACCAGGTTCTCTTACCCAGAATCCCTTGCAAACCTCAAACTTTGTAAAAAAAAAAACACATTTTCCTCACATTTCCGTGATGGAAAGTTCTGCAATCTGCGTGGATCCACAAAATTCCACACACCTCGCATTCCCCAAAGTCTTCTGATAAAAATGATACCTCACTCGTGTGGGTGGGTCAAGTACCCACAACAGGCAAAGGCCCAAAACGTATTGTGGCGACATCGAAATCACCTATCACAAAACGACCTGTTTTTGCAGGGGGGGGGGCACCTGGGTTTTTGGCCCCGGACTCAGTGGACATCTAGGGAAACCTACCAAACCCACACATTTCTGAAAAGTAGACACCCTGGGGAGTCCAGAGAGGTATGGCTTGCGTGGATCCCCCAATGTTTCCCTACCCAGAATCCCCTGCAAATCTCAAATGTAGCTGAAAAAATCACATTTTCCTCACCTTTCTGTGTGGGAATGTTGTGGGATCACCGGGTGACACAAATTTCCTACCACCTAGCGTTTCCCCAGGTCTCCCGATAAAAATGGTACCTCACTTGTGTGGATAGGCATAGTGGCTGCAACAGGAAATGGCCCAAATCGTACTGTGGAGACTTCAAAATTCCCTATCATAAAACTACCTGGTTTTGCAAGGGGGGGCACCTGGTTTTCTGGCCCCAGGCTCGCGGCCATCTAGGGAAACCTACCAAACCCACACATTTATGAAAAGTAGACACCCTGGGGAGTCCAGGGAGGTATGGCTTGCGTGGATCCCCCAACGTTTTCTTACCCAGAATCCCCTGCAAACCTCAAATTTAGGTATAAAAATCACTTTTTCCACACATTTTTGTGTGGGATCACTGTGCCGGCACAAATGTCCTACCACCTAGCATTCCCCTTGGTCTCCCGAGTAAAATGATACCTCACTTGTGTGGCTGTCCAATGCAGAATCCGCTAAAAACGTATTTTTAAAAAAATCTAGTGCTTAGAATTTGCGGTGCTATACCTTTAATCCCTATGTTTTTGGCTCTTCGAAGTCACAGGCCTTTGGCCCACCCACACAAGTGAGGTATCATTTTACTCTGGAGAACAAGGGGAACTGGGTGGTAGAACATTTGTGCTGGTATGGTGATCCCACACAAAAATGTATGGAAAAAGTTATTATTTCAGCTAAATTTGAGGTTTGCAGGGGACTCTGGGTAGGGAAACGCAAGCCATACCTCACTGGACTCCCCAGGGTGTCTAGTTTTAAGAAATGTGTGGGTTTGGTAGGTTTCCCTAGATAACCACGAGCCCGGGGCCAAAAACCCAGGTGACCCCCGCAAAACCAGGTAGTTTTATGATAGGTAATTTTGAAGTCTCCACAATACGTTTTGGGCCCTTGCCTGTCGCGGGTACTTGACCCACCCACAAGAGTGAGGTACCATTTTTATCGGGAGACCTTGGGGAACGCTGGGTGGTAGGAAATTTGTGTCATCCCGGTGATCCTACAACTTTCCCACACAGAAATTTGAGAAAAATTAGATTTTTTCAGCAAAATTTGAGGCTTGCAGGGTATTCTGGGTAGGTAAACGTTAGGGGATCCACGCAAGCCATACCTCCCTGGACTCCCCTGGGTCTCTAGTTTTCAGAAATGTATGGGTTTGGTAGGTTTCCCTAGATGGCCGCCAAGCTCGGGACCAACAACTCATGTGACCCCCCCTTGCAAAAGCAGATCGTTTTGTGATAGGTAATTTTGATGTCTCCACAATATGTTTTGGGCCCTTCCCTTCGCCGGTACTTGACCCACCCGCAAGAGTGAGGTAACATTTTTATTTGGAGACCTGGGGAAACGCTGGGTGGTAGGAAATTTGTGTCAGCCCAGTGATCCTACAGCTTTCCCACACAGAAATTTGAGAAAAAATTGATTTTTTCAGCAAAATATGTGGTTTGCAGGGGATTCTGGGTAGGGAAACGTTAGGGGATCCACGCAAGCCATACCTCCCTGAACTCCCCCGGGTCTCTAGTTTTCAGAAATGTGTGGGTTTGGTAGGTTTACCTAGATGGCTGCCAACCTTGGGACCAAACACGCAGATGCCCCCTATGTATCCAAAAACGACCTCGTTTTGCAATGGGGGGGTCACATGAGTTTTTGGTCACGGGCTTGGCGGCCATCATGTATAGGTTTGCTAGGTTTCCCTAGGTGCCGGCAGAGCTAGGGTTCAAAATCTACAGCTCGGCACTTTGCCAAGAAAGGGTCAGTTTTCACTGTAAAAATGTGGTGTATCCACATTGCGTTTAGGGTAGTTTGCTGTCGCGGGCACTAGGCCTACCCACACAAGTGTGGTATAATTTTTATCGGAAGACTTTGGGGAATGCGGGGCTGGTGGAATTTTGTGGATCCACGCAGATTCCAGAACTTTCCATCACAGAAATGTGAGGAAAATGTGTTTTTTTTTTACAAAGTTTGAGGTTTGCAAGGGATTCTGGGTAACATAACCTAGTGAGAGCCACACAAGTTACCCCATCCTGGATTTCCCTGGGTGTCTAGTTTTAAAAATTGTATAGGTTTGCTAAGTTTCCTTAGGTGCCGGCAGAGCTAGGGTTCAAAATCTACAGTTAGGCACTTTGCAAAAAAAGGGTCAGTTTTCACTGTAAAAATATGGTGTGTCCACGTTGTGTTTTGCGCCGTTTCCTGTTGCGGGTAGTAACCCTGCCCAAACAAGTGAGGAACCATTTTTATCGGGAGGCTTTGGGGAATGCTGGATGGGTGGAAGTTTGTGGATCTGCACAGATTCCAGAATTTTCCATCACTGAAATGTGAGGAAAATGTGTTTTTTTTACACAAGGTTTGAGGTTTACTAGGGATTCTGGGTAACAGAACCTAGTGAGAGCCACACAAGTCACCCCATCCTGGATTCCTCTTGGTGTCTAGTTTTCAAAAATATACAGATTTGCTATGTTTCCCTAGGTGCCGGCAGCGCTAGGACCCAAAATCCACAGGTAGGCTCATTCCGAAAAAAGTCAGTGCTTAATGGGCTTTCTGCTGCCCTGGGGAGGGGGGAAATCGGGGGCTATTGCCCTGATATGCCCGCAAGGGGGACAGAAAGACTGTGGCTATTCTTTTGGGGGGTGGGGGCATTGGGATGCCTATTCTGGGCAGCCCCCACCCCTACGTATAAAAAAGCCAGCATAATCACTGGCGCCTAGTGGGCTCTCTGCCCCCCTGGGGGGCAGATCAGGGGCTACTGCCCCCAAATGCCTCCTGGGGGGAAGAAAGACTTTGGCATCTTTTTTTGGGGGGTGGGGGCATTGGCGTGCCCATTCTGGGCAGCCCCCACCCGAACTTTGGAAACAAAAATCCCTGGTGGCTAGTGGGATTTCTGCCCCCCCCCGGGGGGGCAGATAAGGGGATATTGCCCCATCTGCCTCCCAGGGGGTGCAGAAAGACTAGCTTTTGTTTGGGGGGTGAGGGCATTGCCGTGCCCATTCTGGGTGGCCCCCACCCTGAACTTTGGAAAAAAATAATCCCTGGTGGATAGTGGGCTTTCTGCCCCCCGGGGGGCGGGGGGGCAGATAAGGGGCTTTTGCCCCATCGGCCTCCCAGGGGGGCAGAAAGACTGTAGCATTTTTTTGGGGGTGGGGGCATTGACATGCCCATTCTGGGCAGCCACCACCCCTACGTATATAAAAAAAAATCCCTGGTGCGTGGTGGGCTTTCTGCCCCCCTGGGGGGCAGATCTGGGGCTATCCCCCCCATCTGCCTCCTGGAGGGCAGAAAGTCTTTTGTTTTCTTTGGGGGGGTAGGGTGGGGGCAATTGCATGCCCATTCTGGGCAGCCCCCACCCTGGGCCTATAAAAAAAAATCCCTGGCATCTAGGGTGCTTTCTGCCCCCGGGGAGCAGATTGGGGGCTACTGCCCCCATCTGCCCCCCTGGGGGCAGAAAGACTGGAATTTGGGGGGGGGGGGCGGGCATTGGCATGCTCATCTTGGGCAGCCCCCACCCCTAAATTCTACGTGGGAAAAAAAACCTTGGCATCTAGTGGGCTTTCAGCCCCCCGGGGGGGAGAAAGACTGAATTCACCCTAAATAATATGGGGGGAGCAAAGGCCCTTGCCCAAGGGGCCGCTCCCCCCTCCCTGGTGCCTAGTGGGTGGATCCCTGCTTGGGGATCGCCCTCCTGGGGCGATCCCCAAGCAGAGATCCACTAGGAATCCAAAAGGGAGGGGTACCATTGGAAAGGATACCTCTCCTGACTTTCTACGTGCTCAGGTGGCTGAAATAGCCCCCTGTGCACGTGGAAAGTGAAACTGAAATGGGCTCTTGGCTCATTTCAGTTTCGGTTTCACTGAAATGATGTCAGCGCGATGTGCGCGCTGATCGTCTTTTCAGGGAAACCAAAAAAATAGCCTTGGGAGCTGGGGAAGGTGGGAAAGGGAATCCCTCTGGTGCCCACACCAGAGGGATTCCCTGTGCACATGAGCACTGGTGCGTCGGATGGCCCCCGGCCGTCCGACGCACCGAAGGGGTTAAACTAATAAGAACCACATCGTCTCCATACCCGAGGTGCGATATAGATAGTATTCCCATCTTCGGTGGGTGGGAATTGATCTCATTAAGCCTTTGGGACAAGTCGGACATAAACAGGTTGAAGAGATGCGGAGCAAGATCACATCGTTGTAACAAGCCCTTGCTGGTGTAAACTTTTCTCGAGACTCTGGAGCCGTCACCAAGTTTCACTCTTAGCCAGGTTTCACAGTAGAATAACATTATTCCTTTCCATATTCTTTCTGGTATATTCCACTGTCTGAGTTTCTTCAACAAAAGTTGCCGGTCCACGCTGTCAAATGCAGCTTTTAGGTCTATAAAACAAAGATAGTGTTTTCGGGTTTTTTGCTTGTATTTCTCGGCAATAAGGGAAAGTGATAGAATGTTGGTTGTTGTTCCTATCCCCTTTTTGAATCCAGTCTGATTTATAGGAATCAAGTTAAGTTTGTCTGTCCAGGTAATCAGATCAGCTAGAATCAAGAAGGCATGATACTTTGCCTCTACGTCTAGCAATGCAATGAGCCTTTAGTCTGATGGATTACATCTTTCCCCCCCTTTGAATACAGGTGAGATGATTGAGCCTTGCCAACTGGATTGTATTTGATTGAATTCTTCTGTCTCTTTAAATAGCGCAGCCAGGTGGTTGCTCCAAAACTCTGGGGGGCATATTCACAAGAACGTGTGATAACCACCGCGAGTTTCACATCACAGTCCATCGTGTCACCATGCGATAGTCCCACTATAACGTGTCAAATGACCGCGTTAAAAATAACGTGACGCCGAAAAAATGCGAAACACCAACGCGAATAAAGTTGCGATGAGGCCAACCACGAAAAAAAAAACAGCGACAACCAGCGATAGGCCTGCAATTCCCACACGTCTGGCGGGAAAATGCACCATAAAAGCTGAACAAGAAAAACACCATAAACAAATCAAACTGCGCAGCAACATGGATGCACCCGGAACAAGTGCCCAGGTCAACGCGAACCCCACAAGCCCCACAGACCACCATCAAGGAACCTCGGGGTTGGGGAAGGCCAAGGAGAAGAGGAAGAGGAAGACAGGATACAGTCCGCAGGAAAACCCGATCGTCGTCACGGAGGTGACAGAGCACCAACGACAACTGTCAATCACCACCACCGTGTCATTGGCAATACAGACGGAAAAATGGCATCCCATAGTGAATGCAGTCAGAGTGCCGAGGAGGCCAAGATGCGCTGGTACGATGTGAAAAGCCAAACCAAGCAGAAACCCGCTGCCAACAGGAAGGCAGCAACGGCGAATGGAGGTGGGAGTCCTGCGCCACAGGAGGAGCTGGAGCAAATGGCGGCCACAGTCATCAGTGTGGAGACGGTGCAAGGAGTCAGGAGTCCGGACACTGCTCGACATGACCTGACACAACAGCAACAGGGTGAGTAACGAACAGGGACTGTGGGGACGGGGGGACGGGCACAATGGCACACATGCACAACGACATGTAGCACACCGTACACCCACAATGACCCTGGGTCATGTCCCTGATCCCCGTGGCACACTGTAGCACACATACAAACATCAAGTAGGCCCTCGTTCACCATGTGCCCAAAGGGGTCCCACCCACACATCACCAATTACACAACACGCACATGCACCCGTGCGAAACACAGCAAAGATGCGTATGTGAGAGCTACACTGACAATGCAAGTGACACCACATGACCAGCAGCATGGCTGGAGTACAATTACATGACACTGCACGCCACGAGACTGAGGTGGCTGAGTGTGGACCACATCCGGAAAGGAGCAGGTCACACTCTGACACATCCACCTGCACAAACAACCACTGACGTCAACAACACATCTGCATACAAACAATGCACAAGAGTACAAAAACCATCCAAGAGCACAAATGACCCAAGTCGCCAACATCACAGCACCTCAAAAGCACAAAAGGCAAAGGCACACTGCCTCCAAGGGATAGGGGGCAGCAAAATCACAGCTGCAGGTGCGACTCCCACACAAAGCAGCACACACACATAGCAATTACAGCACACCCACATGGACGACAATGTGGTACACAGTCCAACACCTACACTGCAGAACAGAGGACACAACTGGGTCCGCATGTGCGTAGAAAATGGCCAATCACATCTGACATAGCAGGAAACTGTGAGATGCAAATGTACGTGTACAACCTCACCTACGTCATGTGGTCCAAATGTCCACTGTCCCGCATCAAATAGTCCGCCCCTCCCAAACAGTCACAATGTACATTGTCATGAAGTCTGAATGTAAACTTGAACAATGCGGCAACATACATGCCAACACAATGTCAACAAGCATCTCCCCTTCACATTGCAGAGGGACAAACAACACCTCCAGCAGAGCAGACCAGACAGCTCCACAGTGATGCTGAAGAGGACCACCACACTTCCGACACCTACGCCCCACAACAGTCCATGGACATCTTAGGCAATCGACCTCCAAGAGCAGGGCAGCACCGCTGCATCGAGGATACCCCACCCCCTGCACAGACAACACAGCTGGATGCACCCACCAGCCCGGCTGGCTCCCAGCATCCCACCGAAGCACACATCGCATTCCAAGGCCAGGTGTCAGACTGCCAGAAGGGGGTGGCCGAACATGTGCGGGTGGGGTACTACCTCATGGAAGCCGAACCAGATCACATACGTGGGTGTCTAAGTCCCATCAGGGCCCACCTACACTCCCCAACGGAGACCCACACTGCGACAGAGACACATGCCTTTGCACATTTCCAGTACTGAACCACACCCAGAGCCACGGGATGATCATCCACACCCCCACGCTGGACTGGCGTACGCCAGCCCAGTTCACTCCTCTTACGTATTGAGTGGGGGACGGCAAAGCTACATGTGCAATGTCCCACCCGCTGCCTGCAGTGACATGGCTGCGTCCTCTGTACACAGCACAATGTAATGTTGTAGTGTCCGGGGCACAAATGCATACATCATGAGCACACGGACACACTCAGATAGTTAGTTGAACTGGCCACGGGCACGTGCGCTCGACACCTTTATTGGCATGGTCACATGTACAGTGATGCATGTGCTGGATGTGTGTGGGGTGAGTGTAAGCCAGTCCTCATGGAGTCGTTGGTGCTGGCAACAACTTGAACAGTGATCACAATTAAAGCGGAAACAGAAAACACCAGCATAACAGAAATAACTGTGAAGCATCATGGTGGTAGCCGGAGAAAGTACAGTGTTCACCCAACATGCAAGCAGAATGGTCCATGATTTGTGGTGCACTGAGTTAGTGGCACCTGAAGAGCTGAGCAGGGAACAAGCTGATGATGGCACCCACGACTGGTGTGAGCAACTCTGATAGTCTGGCAGTAAGACACTTATGACTCTGGCACCTGTTGTTTGGAGTTGGTCCTGGCGGTGGTGGCGTGTGCATCCTGCGGTGATGCGACGTCCGGGCAGGCCAGGACTAGATTTTATGTGGGCCGCAGTTGAGGCCGGAGGCAGCCGACAGCGCAGGGCCACAGACACATGGCCTTGATGACCCCCAGTCCATCGACCCAGAGGCCATCCAATATGCTATCAGACAGGGGACATGACTTGAGCTGCACAGAGTTAGTGGCCCCGGATGCACTGCGGCCGGCACAGGCACACCGCCATGGGATGGTGACTTGCAGTGCAGTGAGATAGGGCCACGTGAGGTGAACGGGTCCTCGTCGATGTCGAAGGTGAATGTAGCAGAGGTTTGCGGGGGACAGTGGAAGGTGTCCTCCAGGGCATGATGCATAGGGCAGAAGCCAGCCGGAAGCGGCAAATGGAGGAGTGGAATGCTACAGCCTCGTTTTTGACACAAAGTCAGTATCACCGACATGATGATGAAGACAAGCCCCAGTCCATAGACTCAGTCGCCACCAAAGTTCAACCAGAAAGTGTCCATGGATGTCGGGGAACAGACTTAGTGGCACCGGAGCTGAAAGGGGATGCAGTCTGTGATGAGGCCAGTACAATGATGTCAAGTCTGTCATAAATGATTCATGACTGAATTCCCAATGTGTGACCTACTCGACCGCAGTGTAGGCCGAATGCGTTGTCATCAAGGGCCCACAGACACATGTGGTTGGGATGCCATGCACATACTTTGTGTCACCACATCGAAGGGAGTATAGTGATATAAACTCAGCCATAAAGTGTGCACTCGGCCATTGTGTAATCAAGACTCAGTTCCAAATGTGTGACCTACTTGACCACAGTGTAGGCCCGAGGCAGCGGTCAGCAGGGGCCCACAGCCACGTGTCATTGGCCCGCGATGCACAGGGTTGGTGACACCAGGGCAGTTGTCGGCAGTGTTCGAACACCTCCGTAACGATGGTCCTTTTCTCCTCCGGACTGAACCGCGTCTTCCTCTTACTCGTCTCCCTGCGTACAATGATATGAACTCCGCCATGCAGATATCACGGATCAGTTCAACATGTGTGACCTACTCGTCCGCAGTGTAGGCCGAAGGCGTAGTCATCAGGGGCCCACAGACACGTGTGGTTGGGATGCTATGCACAGAGTTGGTGGCACCACATCGAAGGGAGTACAGTGATATAAACGCTGCCATAAAGTGTGTACTCTGCCATAGCATAATCAAGACTCAGTTTCAAATGTGTGACCTACTTGAGCGTAGTGTAGGCCCGAGGCAGCGGTGGAGTACGTCAACAAAAAAGGAGTAAAGCGGGCCTGTGTCGCGGAGGCCGTGATGGTCTGAGGAGGCTGCGAAGGTCGCGGGCCTCAGGCTTGGAGCTTGCGCCGGCACGTGGTGGGCCCTCTTTGACACACGCCGGTGTCGGCAGGTGAGCAGTGAGGCCTGCAGGGGGCGGTCATGCCGGGTCCGGGGATCAGCGGCCCGGGGTGCAGCAGGCGCACAGGGTCACAGGCCACACCGCTCACGGCGACTGCGTCGTGCTCGTGGCGGGGTGGGAGGAGCCGCCCTGGCAGACACGTTTGGCATTCCCGAAGAGAACCACGCCCAGAGCTACGTGCTTTTTATTCACACCCCTGCGCTGGCCTGGCGTACGCCAGGCCTGCCCACTCCGCACACGCTTACAGGGGGGGACGTCACAAGCTACATTTCCGCGATCTTCCCCACTGGCTGGGGTGACATGGTTGCGTCCACTGTCCACTACACTCCAAACACCAGCAGTGCATGTAGACATGGCTATGTCTGTGGTCTGCATACTGCAGTCTGTCCAGCACATCTCCGCCACACTTGGCATTGTGTACATACTCATTCATGGGTCACTTGCCTCCTTCGCATATGCCTGGTTCCCACCTCTCCCCACATTCCGGTATTGCGTGGCTGAGGTGCCATGCCATGTACATGGCTAACCAAGGTTGCCACAGTAAGTTGTGCTGTTGTGTCTGGTGGGGGGGCATGTTGTTTGGCATGTTGTATGTGATTTTGTGACGTGTGCAGTGCCAGAGTTGTGAGTTGCATGATTGTGGGGTTGAGGTGTGTGGTGTATTCATTTGCTACTTTCCAACGAGCAGTGCATTCCCATGGGTGCCATCCTGGAAGTGCTGGTTGATGTTGGAATGTCGGAAGATGAAGGGATCATGAACACTGCCTGGGTAGTTGGCTATGACATTGGTGAGGAGAGCCCTGTGGTCCACTATTGCCTGCACGTTGATGGGATGCGTGTGCTTTCTGTTGCGGTAATTGTGTGCGGTGTTGGCAGGGGGCACAAGTGGGACAAGTGTGCAGTCGATTGCTCCCGACACGTGCGGGGATCCAGCTATGGCGTTTAGTCCTTGCTTGATCTCCAGCTGTTCCTGCGCATTGTGGGGGACGTATGGGTGCTGGGGTCCCTAGCTGGTGAGGGCATCCAGGACAGGTGTGAGGAACTTGGATGGGGCTGGCTGTGAGACTCCTCCGACTCGGGTGGTTGTTGTTTGGAAGGATACCTGAGGCCAACAGTTGCAGCACAGCCAGCAGCTTTGTCTGCGGAGGGATGTTGGTTGTCCGCTGTGTTGGTACCGTCAGCCTGTGGGCAATGATGTTCAGGATGCGGAGGATGGTTGTCCTTTTGGGCATGTAGTGGGCATTGGCATTGTCTGGTGTTAGGTCTGTGGGGCTGGTGCATTTCCTGAAGGTCCGCTGTGTTTGTCTGCGCTGCCTCTGTGGTGGTTCGGAGGGGTGTGCGGGGGGGGTTCGTTGGGGGGGTGGCGGACCAGGGGGTGGTGGCGGTGGGTGTTGTTGCCCTCTCGGGGCTCCGGGGTGCATGTTGAGTGGCTCCATGGCCTCTGTTGTTCTTCAGGTGTGGCTGTGGGCTGGGCTCCCTTTTCTTGTGCAGGTTCACGTCCGACTTTGCACCAGGTCAGAGCAGGTGTTAATTTCCTGCTGGTAACGTGCCGTATCGCCTGTTTTGTGTTCCTATCGCCGCTGTGGCTGGTCGTTGAGAATGTTGCGTTGTGGTGTTGTCGCGGCTTTTTGCTCGGGAACGCCTACTCTGCATCTCATTAGCGTTAGTTGCCGGGGTCATCTGTGGCGATGTTTTTTGCGACTGCTTTCACAGGAAAACTGGTGTTATGGGCTGTTAGCACCAGCTTGTGAATGGGGCGATAAATTTAGCGGGACTTTGGATGCGTTAAAGTGCTGATAACTCGGCGACAGCTCCTTGAGAATATGCCCCTGGGTCGTGTTTGAATATGGCTTGAGGAATGCCATTTGGCCCGGGAGCTCTGTCTCTTCTTCTTTTTCTAATTATGTTGGTTATTTTGTCTACTAAATTGGGAGGTGAATCTGTTTTGTTTTCGTTTATTTTGGCTGTAGTATCCGTGCTGCAGTAGTGCTTTGTTAGTGTTCTTGCTGACGACACACAAGCTTTCCGATTGGGGTCCTCTTGGTATTTTTGTGGAAGTTGTACAGAAATTGTATTGTCCTTAAATTTGTTTGATAGGAATTCGACCCATACAGAATAGTAGAACATTTGCTATAATTAAATGTATTTTCATTTTCAGCTTTCAAATGTAAGTCAGTGCGAAAGAAAGAACATTTTTTGCAAAATGCCCTCTGATTTACATGAGTAACCCTAAATTCAGAATTGTACAAATAACCACTCTTCCTAAACTTTGGGGCATATTTATGAGAGGGGTTGCAACCCTCTTGCACCACGCAATGTGGTGCGTGCTCAACGTAAGCCCAAAAGGCATTTTATCAAGACACGCAAGACCACCTTGTGTGGCCCTGAGTGACTTGATGAATCTGGAGTAATGCAACTTAGTGCAAATCACTGCTTTGCGTTACTCTGCCCCAGGGAAGCGTTGCAAGGGTGTTGTGTGGGTGTTCGCATGCAACATCCATGGATTCTGATGCACGCCCAAATTTACCAAAAGTGGTAGACTTGGGAATGTGCCAAAATGGTACGCCTTCCCAGGTGAGGCATAGCAAGGAGAAATAGCTTTATTTCTCCTCTTTACGACATTTTTCTATGTGTGCTGCATTCTGTAGCACATATAGAAAAAGGAAAATGCCTCAGGGTATTATTTTTGAGCAGAAAGGTGCCACTTCCTCTACAAAAACAATACTCCTTACAACGCAGGCACCCTTGCACCATAGCGCAAGGGTGTCTGTGTTGGCCAGCCAAAACAGCACTAGCGCAGGGACAAAGGCAGGAATGCACTGTATTGTCTATAATATGGTGCATTCTTGCCCTTTCCCTGTGACGCAGCGCAACTAGGTGACTTGCTGCATTTGCGTGACTTTATAATAAATATGCTCCTTAGTCACATTTAAAAAATACGTGGGTTTCCTTCCTACCCATTCTTCATTCACTAGATTCATCCATATGTATAGATGCTGGGTCGGTGCACAATCAAATGTTTTTTTTGAGTTGCAGCTCAATTGTTGCCACAGAATATCACACATTTTTGGACCACCAACAAACAATATTGATGTAGCAGAAATTTCATTTTAATTGTAGGGATGCATCATAATCACGTGTAGAACACGCCTGCATATAATCATCTGTTGTATTAATGTGTGAATTTCGAAATGTATTAACATGAATACGTGGTGTATTTTAGGCCGTTGACAAGCAACATGGAGAATTAACGTAGAAAATAAATGTAACTAGCAGAAAATGTTAACATGGAGAACTCGTATTGTGCAACTGACACTTATACCTATATTGAATATGCTTATTAACTATGTCATTTCACATGTAGGTAAATGTACTAGTTGAATTTGCATTAACGTTATGTGATTTCGTAAAGCTTATATACTGATTCCCTTATGTTCATGTGCGTTGCAGACTTTGTTCTTTCTCACATTTCCATTGTAGGTGGAGAAAACATTCTTTAGGAAAAGCAATGTCTTTGTTCTAGTAAGCTAAGCTAAGAGAGAAGAAGTTACAATCTTGTGGCTTGGGTCGATAAAGGAAGGTCATTGTGCTTCACACAGGAGAAGGCCTGGGTACCAAGGACAAATTGTAACAAGGGAAGCTCGCTGTTGACATCGTGGAAAGTTACCTTCAGAACTGTACCCAGGATGGATGGCGTGATACGAAGTACATCTTGGGATTGCTACCTATGGATAACTTGTTGTTAAAGTAGGCTTTTCTTGCCTTCAGAGAAAGAGCATCTTAGAATGAGCTCTGTCTTTGTAGCTTTATGCTACTCGACCCATTATACGAGGAGATACTTCTTAGGTAGACTCCACGTGTTGACACCTTTCACCCCTCTTTCTGAAAATGCTTATTTAAGGATGTCATTTTAGAGATAGAGTAGGGATAGATTTATGCTTTTCACTCATCAACCCTCGATGCAGGGAAATTTGGACTCATGCTTCCTGATTTTCTGTGTTCTACTTCTTGAATTAATTTTATTGCTCATGTTGCATCGTCTAAACTGAATGCGCAGATTTGTCTTCATGCTAATTCCTATGTATTTCTCCACTCTCATATTGAGGTGTCTCCATGTTCAGTTGTTCTTGGCTTTGTAATACATTAATTAACCTTAAGTAGTTGTCTGTGGGTTATTGTGTATCCAGGAGAGTTATTGGCTAATTGATTGCTTCTCTAATGGTTTTCCTCCCTCTACACTTCCATGCTGCTAAAAAAAAACATCGGAGTAAGACTCTAGAACAGCCTAGAACTTATGGGCCCGGCCCTTTCACTATATATCCCTGCAACCAGGTGTAAATGCATTACATTTGTAAATCACCTATCGGGACAAATAGTTACAGATGAAAATATTGTCACCTATTTCTCTTTTTCCTACTTCTTTCCTTTTTTTTTATTTCAGCAATTAGTTGGCTAATTTTCAGGAATGTATGTCTTTCTGGGTTCACCCATAGGTTTTACACCTGTTTCCAGCACAGATTGCAAGTGGATAAAAGCCACGAAAATAGGAAAAATCGACCATCACTTAAAAAATTCAAAAACTGCTGTTAAAAAATATATTTTTTCACAACTCTCCCTGTTTCTGAAAGATGGGAAGAGGTGATTCTATGGCACATAGTCTTTTGTTGATTTTTAGAACAATAGATACGCTTTCTTGCACAGCACCTTTTTCTATAAAAAAATAATACTCCTGTGTTTGACTATTTTTGGATCCTTCCAGGAGAATTCACCAACCCTGCAGGACATATTTTCTGCAAAATAAGTTCTGAAGGCTTACGTCTGAGCTGCTGCAAGCATCAAAAAGACTTAGCACTGAGAGATGGGGAAAAGTCTCAGCAGTGACCATCTAAAGACAAAAAACAAAATTGATATGACCTGAGAAAATGCATGCAACCATAAATAATGGGCTATCATCTGAGAGCAGAGCAAATCTCAAAACAAAGTTTTTTTTTCCCTGGGACCTACAAATTATCAACAACTTCCACTTTGTATATATGGTTGCCTAGCATCCCTTAGGACCCTGTATCCACTGTCATGGACAGTCATGGTCAGTCCTTCACAGTGCAATCTTAAGGATTTTGGCGACACTGGGCAAGAAATATTTTGGGCCATCTGTTAAGAAGAGCTTTGAATTTTATTACCCATCTTCTGCTAATTCAAACCCATGATGCCAAATATTATAGAATTTTACATTAAAGAGAAAAATAGACAAAAGTAAGACAGAGGGAAACTTGACTCACCTATGGGCCTATTGAAAGGTGGAGGTTCTGGGAAATTGCCCACTTTTCCCATGCCTTAAAACGTCTCTGACCCTGCACAACATTTACCCTACTATTTCTGGGCATCTCTCCGGGTGGCGGGTACCAGACACCTATAACACCTTCTATCGATCTCCATACCCCAGACTTGATTGATCTCAGTTCTTCGTCCTTCATGCATAGCTGTGATCTTCTTTTGCAGACAGCACCGTTCATTAGCGCACACAGACAACACCATTTTTCACATCAAGTTAGCCTCTTATCTCAAGGCAGATGCAGCTTCTCCATCAGGGTTAGAACCTGAGTCCCTCAGACAGCTCCTTATTCACCAGGCAGATCGACAGATGACTCTGGTTGTGCAAAACCTGGGAGTGCACATTGATGAAAAACTCTCCTTAGAAACACACATTAAAAAAATAGTAGCTACATATGTTGGACTATTGAGGAATTTGAAGAAAATTGTCCCTCTATTGCCAGCAAGAAAGCTAGCAGTACAAGGGGCAATCTTGAGCACGTTATACTATTGTAACATGCTCCTTTTGGGAGCCCACATTATCTAATCAACAAACTGTTCAGGGTACGGAAATTTGCTGCAAAACTGCCTTTGAATAAATCAAGAACTGATTCTTCCTCAGCTGCGATCAAAGCCCTACACTAGCTGCCAGTGAGAGAAAGAATGATTTTCAAGGCTTTATGCATTGTATATAGGGCTCTGAAAGGATCTGAGCCAGTACCGTTACAAAAGAAATTTTGTTATTACAGGCCCAGGCAACTTTGGTCTGTATACTGAAATTCAGGCAAACTAGGGAGGCGGGAGGATTTTCCAGATTATGGCTGCCAAGATGGAATAGGCTGCCAATCCACCTTAGAGCAAATGCAAACATGAGCAGTTTGAGGAAAAACTTAAAAACTTGGCTCTTTCCAAAAAAAAGACCAGGTATAAATGAAGAGAGTCCTGGACCAACCATCAAAGACATCAGTGCATTGTGTAGGTATGAACTGCCAATAAGGCTATAGCAGCATGCTACTTGTAATGGTGAAGCTGCGCTCTACAGATGTTTGTTATTATTGTTATTATTACTCTGCAGGGAGGCATCTCCTCTGCGGAATGCAGTCCAGCAGTCAGTTTATACTTTTTTTCAGGTGATTACTAACATTCTTTGCATGGTTGTTGCCCACGCTTTCCCCCCTGGTAAGGAAGCCAGTAAATGTATACCCTGGAATTGGAGCTCAAGTAGTACCATCCATCCCTCTGGGTGGATCCAATAACTGGTACATGAGAAATCTGGCACACAGACCTACATTTCTAGTTTTGGTGGCAACAATGTGGATTTCTGAGGTCCATCTCTAGATCTGGTTTCACGCAGTTCCTTAAATATTTTGTATTAGTCCCAGACTTGTCAGGCCTAAGTCTCTCCTAACTGAAAATTCATCAGGAAGAAAGGTGGAGCCCCTGTCAGAGAGAGGTACAAAAGATGCTGAGGAGTCTTACTCAGTTAACGCTGCCTGCAGTAACACCTTGAAGAAAGAATAAAACAGGAAGGGGCTGTTTCTACTCTTCAAAGTGTCACCTGCTAGCTCCTTCTTTTACAACAACCTGGTCCACTTTAAATAAACCTAGGCATGTTCCTACAATCTATATTCTTGTTTAGAAGGATTTCAACAGCCTCCATCATGTCTACCATTCACACAACGGGGATCAAATTTGATTGCCTCCGCCCACAATAAAGCATTGCACATGCACTCTGCATACATGTACGCTGCAACCTTCCCAGGTCCTGCTGAGGTCTTCACAAATCTAGGACAGAGGCATTTACTTGATTTCTAAAATATATGAGGAACAACCAGGAGGGTTCAGAGGCTTGAACCCTCTGGAATACTTGTGATGGGGAAGGTGCTGAAAGGATATGAAATGTGTCTTGTTTGCCAGAAAGTTGGCACAGGTATGTATTCTAAGAAAAGAGGGTGCAGCCAAGAGGCAAAGAACAGTGGGAAGCAATTAAGGGGTTCATGGTAATTTATTTTTTTATTTCACGCATCACATTAAGGTATAAAAGGGCAGGTTAGAATTAGGAACATTTCTGAAATTTTTATTTTGTTGAATGAATTGAATATACTTTGAGAATTTGAAAAGGAAATCAGACCCATATTACAGTCACTTCAATTCACCTATCTGTCATATTCATCTTTCACTTGGACCTCTTGGCCTCATCTTGACTTTTTTCATTTCCAGAAAAGAAGGGATTGTGTCCGATGGCTCCCAGCTACCCGACTTGTGCCGACCTCCACAGCCCACCAGTGAATGAATGCAGCACAGACCAGCAATGCCCAGGAGTTGAGAAATGCTGTGAATATGGCTGCAAGCTGCAGTGCCTGAACCCAGTACACGGTACTGAACTAGCTATGAAACCAACCATAACATGCTGTGGCTCCAGAGATTTCCTGAGGTGATCTAGATTTATCTTTGGGTTGAAGAAATTCAACCAAGTTTTGAAAAAGCTACAACAACTTAATTGGCTGCACTTACACAAAATACTTTAATCACTCGAATTGTACAGTGCGGCTAATCACCCGTTTGGGTATCCAGGCACTTCCAATTACAATCCCCCTCCATCATCAATTGCATCCATTAAGTCTTGATTGCAGTCTTTTGGAGACAAATGTTTGCCATATATCATCCTGAAAGGCACTTGCGCCCTGATTCCCAAGGTATTCCTAAATTTAAATATCCGGAGATGGGGAGGGACCTCCTTCCATGCCCCAGGTGCTCTCTTGTGGTACAATCTGCTGGAGCTACTACCCCCAGCCTTTGCACAAATTCTTCCTGGCATGGACTATCTTACCCCGACTAATTTACCCTGAGATTTCAGGGATAACTCCTGAGCCAACTCCCTCTGTATTCGGCCCCATATTTTAGCGTGGAATAATTATTCCTGAAAGTATGTCCTCGATTTAGGAAGTCATAAAATAGTATTTCTACCACTATATTTACTTTTTTCCCTGGCCCTTACCTATACCTTGATCCCTTAGTATCTCTTCCTAGGTCTATACTCTTGTATATCTGCCTATACCCTAGTACCTTTCCCGCTCCCTATACCGTAGTATCCTTAGCATTTCATGTAAGCCAGTACTCCTCCTCCTATATATACTTGTTTATCTTTCCTCTCCTTTGGCACCTCTACCCAAGCCTTTACCCTACTACAACTTCCTATACCCTGACATCTCTTCATGCCTATTCCCATACTCTAGCACCTCTATTCGTGCCTACAGCCTATTCCATCTGCCATGACCACATCCCTAAAATCTCTAGCCCTAAATATACCATAGTACATTAACCTCTACCACATCCTAGTGCCACTACCCCTGGCTAAACCCAAGCACCTCTTTCCCTAACTATACCATAGTACCCCTACCAATGCCTACTCATTAGTATCCCTACCCCTATATTTACTCTTGTTTATCTTACCTATGCTTTAGTAACTCTACCCCAGGCTAAACTCAAGTACCTCTACAATTATTGATACGTCAATCTCCACCTATATCATTGTTCTTGCATACCACATATTATTATAGGGTCTCTATCCCAACTCCATCCTAATTGCTTTATATTACTCCTGCTCATTTTCTCCTTGATGGTTTTCTCCTGCCCCATTCTCTTAAGCCCGTTGTTCCCTTTACTTTTACTTTTTTGTTTAATATCTTCACATTTTCTTCAAGTAAAAGGAGTTTTCTTGTTTAGAAAAGTACCACAACAGAGTTTCACAAGCATGGAGTAGTCAGGCTGATGTTCTTCATTTTGCAACTTTTCTGAACAAGAGGTATAGACACTGGCAGGACGTGGCTGAAGCTTTTAATAGGACCATGGGTGTTCAGCGCACCGTTTAACATTACATGTATCTGGTTGACTTACCAAAATGGCAGAGGGAGCAGGAGTGACATGCCATACCTTAGAAATACAATGACATCACAGTGTGGACCCCTTAATTCAACTTACAGACTCTGGTTTGCTGCTAATGGGCTCTGAGAAGCAGTGGCGGCTGGCATGTACCAAGGGTGGTGGTGGGTGACAAAAAAAAAATACGCAACGGCCTTCTCCTTCAGTCATCTCTCAAGGCAGGCAACTCGGGACCCAGCCAACTCCCCTAACCAATCCTGGTGCTTCTCTAATGAACATGAGAGCAGTGCCAGGATTGGAGGGAGCAGCCTCACTCAGAGCTCTCAAGAGTCCTGAAGGGCTGAGCTTTCTCTAAACCAGCTAGGTTAGAGAAGTTTAAAATGTGCATGTCTGGCTGGCCATCGCAAGACGGCCAGCCAAAGAGACATGCACATTTTAAACTTTAGTGCCCAGCTGATTGCTGGCACTCGGCAGCACTGGCCCCACCCCGCCCTGTCACTCAGTTCGGGATGGGCTGGTTGTTGAAAAATAAAATGGTAATAAATAAACTTTAATACCATTTCTATTTTTCAGCTCTGGCCTGGGGCTTCTGAGAAGGACAAGCAGTGGAAACTAAAGAATAGATAGCAAGGACAGTGCAAGGGGTAGCAAAAGGAAAGCCAGGCAGAGCAGGTGCTAACTTTTGCCAATGCTATGCGGGTGATGTGAACTCTGAATTGAATAAGATCTACCTCACAAAGCCATCTTTTATTTATAAACAGTGGCACTTGAACCCATACCAAATGTCAAGTGGCAACTCAGCTTCAGAGCTTTTGAGGTAACCAATAATTATAAAGTGTCTTTTTGTTGTACGTTTCCATTGTAGGCAGCTACCAGAGGCGCACTGTGACTCTGGATACCTTGGAAATGGCAAGCAGATGCTCACCTCTGTTCATATTTACACCCAACATCCTCCCAGCCAATCAGGATCTGTTTCTGAGCACTTGGGTCAATGGATGAGCATGTCAATTGATGTGGGAATGGGCAGGCACCTAACTCCTAGGTATAGGTGTGTTGTAGTAGCCATGCCACTGTCTGCAGTCCCTTGTTCAGGTGTATCCTCTCCCAGGACACAGACCAAACCTTTGGAACTGTATTGAGCCAGAGATGGTGGACCTTCCTGCTCCAGTGATTAGGATGTGAAGCAAAAACAGACACATTGACGTGGCTGGGGTTGGGAAGATATAACACGGGCAGACACATAGACAGTGGGAGACTATGGGCTTAAGGCAAGTGCCAAACCTTTGAAACACCATACTTGCACCTTGCCCCTACAATCGAATGGTTCCTTTCAATGGCCATGTTCTAGATGTTTATGATCAGTATTGTGGTTACTGATAAGATGAAGAGTGGTCTAGTGTTGGCAAAAAGGAGAAAACTGGGACAAGAATATGGAATAGCAAAAATATACATAACAGCCGATCAGCCAGGAACATGTAGTAAAATAACTCTTTTCAGCAAAAGCCTAGGCTTGAAGAGCTTGTTGTCAGGTCTAACACTACTTTAAGTTTAAATGGGGAATATGTAATAAAGTTAGCAAACAAAGCTGTAAAAAAAGCATTTCTTCAACATGTTATCTTTAAATGTAAAATCCCAGACAAGTAGAAATTGTATTCAATAATTCCCTGCTTCTGTTTCAGATAAAGTTGGTATCTGTCCGGCCTTCAACAGGTCCATCTGTCTACATTCTCGTCCTTCTCCCGCGGAATGCAGCCATGACAATCAGTGCCCAGGAACTCAGCGGTGCTGTTGCCATGGAAACTGCAGGATGGAGTGCACATCTAGTGGTGAGGAGATTTTAAGGTCTTATTTAAGAGTGCATGGTCGAACCTATCAAAGAGTCCATGTAAAATATTTAGGGTGATAACCAGATCAGTTTCAACTTCAAAATAACTCCGGCATTGGCAAAATTAGTATGTCTTGCTTTCTGTTAGGGAAAAGTGTTTGGTTTGGTAATAGTTAGCCAACTTTGTGTGTGCCACCCACAGCTGCCCTAGAAAGAAAATCCCATGAAGTAGTAACACGTTGGGCTGGAATAACGTGGAAGTTGGAAGTAAACATTTTTGCAGAATAGAGTGCATTAGCGAGCTAAGCTGTACCTTCAAAAGAGTGTTATGTAAAGATGTCAGAAGATTGTTGCATTGTAAGTGGTAAACTTGAAAGACATGCCCAGCAGAATGTTGCATAGTAGCTACTTTTGGCAAAGGGTTGATATTTTTGTTGCATTGTTAAGAAAACCTTAGTTGCTATTATTGTAATCAAAGCACTGCTGCTAGGTTGCTTAAGAGTATGACTGCTACCATGGCTAAAGGGACATTTCCCAGCCTTTGATCCCTGGCTGTACTCGATAGGAAAGAGCCTCCCAGATGTAAGTTGTTCTATTGTCTAAGTTCTTGGTAGATCATTATCAAGATCTTAAAGTAAATACCCATGTGCACTACCATCCAAGTAAAATGAATGATGTCCAAGCAGATGTAATTTCAAACTCTCAACAGATCAAAGACTATGGACACCATAGGTACTAGATTTAGCACAATGGGTTCAGCAATAGTGATGTAGTTGTTGTTTCTAACCATCTCCACCCAGCCACAAATGATGAGGAGCCTTCAAGCAATAGACTCTTTCATCACCTCTCCTTCCTAATGCCCACAGTTACGAATGGTATTCAAACATCCATTAGGGTTAGGCAGCAGGTTGAGCTCTGACAGCCACCACCTTTAAGAAAGACTTTGACCCTTCACTTGAAATCACTCCCTCGAACCTCTCTAATAGTAGAAAATGATCCACAGTATTAAAGACGTCTGATTGACCATTCAGATTCTAGATAGTTGACTGACCAGTTTGTGGCCAATAACAGTTGAATGAACTCAACAAAGTGTAGCAGAGCATACTCAGTTTATGACCTAAACAATGGTTGGATTTCTTTATTTCATGAAGATTATAATTGGTAGGAGGCAGTGCTTATCATTGGGGATTCAGAGAGCACAGTGATGCTGTGCTGCTGGCCCCCCTTGGCTGAGTGTTTTCCGAGGGTAGAGAGGGGATGGCAGTGTGCATTGAGTGCTGGCTAGACCTAGTGAAAGACTTTGTGATCATGGAGCCTGTAATACGTAACCGCAACCGAACAGCTGCTATAGCTCCTAGGAGACCCCATTTCCTGTTGAGCTTTGGAGATGGAAGTGGCTATCTTGGATTGATAGGTATAACTTCCTTCATGTTTCATGGCATCCTTGCAGGACAATCGAGTTGCTATGTACCTGCAGCTAGGACGCTTGCTTCATGGATTGTAATTTTTGTCGGGGGAAGAATATCTTTGAATTGTTTTTTTAAATTAAACTTTATTGACAAAGTCTTTTGGGACTAATTACAGTCTTTTGAACTTGAATTATTTTTGTGAAGGAACAGAACAGAAAGGATTGTATCATCAACGCATAACAGACTTATGTTAGGAACTATCTATTGAATATATAAGCCATCTTGAAAACAAGGATTCAAGCACAAAAATGAAAAATTCTGAAGTATAAACCTATATTTGGAGTATGATTTTTAGACGTGTGGAAAGACAATATAACATTTTTCAATGGTCATTGGTCAAGAAAATCATTATAATGGAAAACTACTTAATTAAAAATAAGAAAAGAAATAATTATATTGAAAATTGCAAATTTCAAATGTCTATTGCAATTACATTTATACACATTTGTTACTTTTACCATTGGGAGCAGAGTTACTGGTTCTATGCATGTTTTTGCAAACCATAGGGGTTTCATACTGGTCATGCATAGGGAGGTGCTCCTAACTCTGTTAAGCTCTGCTTCTTCTTGTGTGGTGGACTCCAAAAGGAAACAAAGTCTTTGTTATTTTTCACATGGTTTATTTCAGACATTTCATCCTAAGGCCCACAGGGATGAGAAACTGGGAAAAAGCCTGCTGCAACTGCTACCTGGAAAGCAATGTCATAGCATTTCAAGCAGCAGGTGGAACACCCATAGGTTCCAAGTTCTTACAGAACATATTGATAACATAAGAGATAAACTGAGGAAGTAATGGTAAGTTACTACATAATGTAGTCAATGAGCCGGATTCACAAGGGTAAACTGAGACATTTGGTCTCGGTTAAACTTAAGGCCAAAACTTAAGTTTAACTGAGACAAAAGTCTAACTTTACGACTTGTAAATTCCCTTTGTGAATACCGAAAATCGTAACGTTAGACTTTCATCTCAGTTTAACTTCAGTTTTGATCTTAAGTCTAACTGAGACAAAACTTAAGTTAAACTGAGACAAAAGTCTAACTTTACTATTCGGAAATGCCCTTTGTGAATACCAAAAGTCATACATTTAGGCTTTCATCTCAGTTTACCTTTGTGAATCGGGCCCATTAATTGTTACTGGCAATCTTACATTCCTTTTGTACGAGTGGGATCTCAATTGTATACAGCCATTTTCCTCCATTTGTGCACAAGAATAATCTGGTGGATTATTTTCATGGATGTCAATGCCAGGAGTCATAATATTTTTCGGAAACTGTTTCAACTTCAAAAGCACATTACGTTTGCTGACACACTACACTTGAATTGGTTCACAAAATAAAAATCCACCCTTCTGCACAATAAATGCTTAACATACCAACAAGGCCAGTGGCGCCCAAACTTTTTAGAACCACAGCCCACTTTTTAGAATGACAAACTTTCACAACCCGTCTACCTTTAATGGACATGACGACGGGTGATTTTTTTAATGTAACTAAAGCAGTGTGTGGTAGTGCATGGTAATTTACAGACAGCACATTTTCGTTGAAATGGCCACTAACTTTGCACAAACATACAGTTTTAATGATAAAATTAAGATAATGTGCGGAAATCGGACTTTTGTGAATATTTATCATTTATGCATCACGAAGTAGAGTAATTTGTTTTGATCTTCTTAACTTTTCCAGCACGCTTCAGAATTACAAAAAAGTGCTTCATTTTTGCTTTCCTAACTGCTGAATATATACAGTTCATTTACAGGTATTTACATTTTGTAGGTGTGTTGCAAATAGATACATCCTATGGACTTTCTTTTCACACTCCCAGTACTCCTTATCGCATAATTCACTTTAAAAACTCCTCTCAATTTGCAGTGGGAGAAAGGAGGTTAAACACCACTCCCATGTTAAAAGAAGCAGTGATGTGTCAGAAGGCCTAGCCTTAAATTTGACCTCAGTCTTTAAAGATCCAGCTAATGAGACCAGATAAACACAGAATTCAAAGGAATCTATATTTATTGCTCAGACTTTCCCGACCCCCCAAAAATCGGCTCCCGACTCACCAGTGGGTCGCAACCCGGTTTGGGAGATGCTGAATTAGGCGTTAATCTAATATTCAGTTCTCTATCTCTGAGAAGTAGCAAAGGTGAAATACCCCTTCTAAAATGTGGGGTAAATAAATACATCCAAACATTTTCTCTTAGATAATCTTTTAACATCCAAATTAGATGCTAAAATATTTTTGGATGCCTTCTTTTAGTAATTTGTTAGGACATTCTACCCAACTATTGGCTGAAGGATAATACAAAGACATATTTTCTTGTTTTATACCATAACATTTTATGAATTTAATCATCTTGCCAGACACACATTTGCTAATATTGTCAAAAACCGGAATCTTTGATACACCTTCCTTGGCAAACACATTGCTAAGAAATTGAATTACATTTGCAGTGTTGGGATTATATACAAATGTATACGTGACCCATTTATACTGTTAAGATGATCAGCTATCTCATGTTGAACGGTAACCTATCATATGGTCCTGCAAAATTCATACCTAATTTATGGCACATTTTTATGGGTAATGGATTGAAATTAACACCTTCATTGAATGGCTTGCAGTGCTTATCAGAATATAAGCATTGCTGGCATCGGCTCACAAAATCTAAAACATGACCATCCATGAATGGCCACCAATCACATTATTTTAAGGCTGTTTAGTGCTAGCAATAACTGGATGTATGCTAAATTGAGTTATTTGTCTGTGAAAGTGATGGGAGGAATAAAGGACTTTATTCAGTATAATGCCATTTTCCTCTGCTAATTCAGGTGTAACCTGTTGATAATGTACAATGGACTTTTCCAGCAACTCATTTACTTCCTGACTAATTTCATCACTGAATCCTACTTATACTCTATGACCATTCTTTTTCTGAAATTACTCTGACACACTCTTGTATGACACTCACTGCAGCATAAGCACACTCATCATCTATAGGGCACATGCATCATTGTAGGTAATTGCGATTCCATAATTGCGATTATTAAGGAATCGCAATTATGGAATCGCAATTGCCTATGCATGTAGGTTTCGCTAAAATATTAGCGATTCCTACATATTCCTAATTGCGAATTGCAAATTGCGATTCGCAATTAAGGAGTAGCTTCCCATTCATTCCTATGGGCCTAGAGGCCCATAGGAATGAAAGGAGACATACGCAATTTGCGAGTACCAATAGGTACTCGCAAATTGTCCATGCAATTTCAAGGTGCAAGGGGGCCAAAGGACACCCTGATGCACCCCTGAAATTGCCATGTGACCACATGTTGCGCACACACATGCCCCAAGGGCATGTGTGTGTGTAACATGGAACTTTGCATTTTTCAGAGTTTTCGCAAATTACCATCAACTTTAAATTGATGGTAATTTGCGATCCCTAATTGCGAAATCGCAATTTAAAATTGCCTCATGCATTGCATTTAGGGAATCGCAAGGGGCAGATTCTGCGACCGGTATTTAGAATGATACATGTGCCCCTATATATTCAAAATCTTCAGACTTGTTAGGTAATGGCATGTGTGACAAACAGTCAGCACAAATATTTCCACCTCCAGGAATATATTTGATATCAAATGAATACTCCTGGAGCCTTAAAATCAGTCTCAAGTAATTGAGAAGTAATTGTAGCTTTGTCCTCCTTTTTACCTTACAACTGTGTCAAAACAGCTCCAAGACCGATTGAGTCGGCCTCAATTGAAATGGAACAAAATGTGAATACATCAAAACTTGTAAAACCCTTCCAAGATTAACAATATGATTATATGGGGATTTCAAATCATTTATTGTGAAGCTTTAAAAAACAGCCAGAGCTGGCAACAGTTCTTGAATGTGGTGCAAATTGTGGAAGTCAACCACAATGTTTTTATTTAGAGAATGAAGGTCGGCATGTAGCTGAACATATCCAGACCTTTTTTTTTTTTAGCAATTACGCCTGCTGAAACCCATTCTGAAGAATCTGTTGGTTCTCTGATGTTCTCGTTACACATATCATTCAATTATGTTTTGAGATCCTCTTTAATACTTAGGGGTTATGATCTAACCTTGTGCTTAGTGGGAATTACATCTGCTTTCAACTTAATAAATTTACCAAATTCTTTAACACATGCCACCTTTTGATAAAAAAAACTCTTCTTTATGCTTGTCCAAAATGTGAATGACATCAGAATTGGCATCATCATAAATCTTTATTTGAGTATACAGCCATAAAACAAACATGAAACATCACAATGTGTAAAATACACAGAATCAATGAGATACAGGTACAATAAAATTTGTTACGACTTTAAAATTCATTCAATCCAATACAATGTACAGATCTCATGCAATAATCCGTAAAGGTACATAGTACGCTGCTACATAAACAGCGACCCACAACCAATATCTACTGTTAGACGAGCCTAAAGATCAGCACTGACCCGCACATCTAAAAAGAAAAGGCAGACGGTAGGCACTACCTTTCAGCAGGCAATAATTTTTTGCCTAAGCCTCCATATATACAACAGGTATCTTGAAACAGCAAATACAATTGGTTGTCTGACATCACTTCTCAGGATCGTAATCACTTCTCTGTAGTCCCTAATTCCCAGGTAACGACATAATGGAAGAATCCACTTTCTTCAGTACCCATGATATGTTGGACAAAGGATTAGACCATGCTCGATGGTTTTGAATCCCTGGGAACAAAAGGGAAAGAACCCATCAGACTCTTTGGAAGCACACAGCCATTTTACTGTTACAGAACAAAGCGGCAAGGTACCTACCAGGAATTTCATATATAGCGACTTAGCTTGGGGAGGCTCAATCTCATCCAAGAAGCCTTCTAAGCTGCATTCGTCTTTGAACTCAATAAAAGAGGCTGAAAGGGTACCTATCCTACTATGCCCTAAAATCTAATCATTAATGAAGTGCCAGTGTAGATCCTTTAATGTGACTTTCAAAACCCCAGTGGCTACCGCGGGGGGGGACCGTAGGTTCCCACAACCAATCAGGAACAGGCAAAGCTTTACAAACCTGAGCCAAGAGATAGTCAATGCCCCAGGCAACACCAACACACCCTCCAGACCCCGTCGGTATGGCAAATGGTTTGGGGTCACTCAAAGTCTACGGCAATACAGTATAGATCTCAATCCTGATTTATCAACAAATGATCAAATCAAGCCGTAAAGGAATAAGCTGGGTGCTAGCAGGGAGATCCATAAGGAGTCACATAAAACTATTTTCTACTTTCCCCAGGGATCTATCATCATTATGACCCTGCCATATAGGGCTCCCCAAAAGCTTGTAGATTGTACATTTGGAGGCTGGGAGTATTGGACAAAATAAGGAACCTTGCTGCGGCCTCCCAATTCCCCCTGAATATTGTTCTAATTTAAACAAATCAAACTGCTCAGTGAGCGCAACCCCTAAATAGTCAAATACATGAACTCTCGGGACTACAAGATATCTGGCTTAGGGACTACAAGATATCTGACGTAGACACCACCCAGCTGATCGGGCATATTCTTACTTCTCAGGCGCCCAGCGGGTGTTCTCCAGACTAGATTACTTTTTTGCCCCAGCAGAGGAATTGGGTAAGGTGACGAGGGTGGAATACCTAGCGAGAGTGTTGTCGGATCACTCTCCCCTGTGGCTAACGGTGGGTGGGGAAACCCATGGGGAGATGGGGGGATGGAGGCTAAATGCCAGGGAACTTAGAGACCCGGTGATAGCAAAGGAGGTGAGGGTAGAATCGGAGCTGTATTTTCAGGAAAATGAAGGAACAGTACCTTCAGCAGTGGTCATATGGGAGGCATTTAAGGCAGTGTTAAGGGACAGAGTGCAAAATGCGATCGCACACAAGAACAGGAAAGAGATGCAGGACATAGTGGCGCTTGATAGTAAGCTCCTGCAATTGGAGCAAGATATGGGCAGCGACCCCAGCCATTCTGCCCTCCGCCAGATAGAAATAACCCGTGAGGAATACCAATCGTTGGCACTGCGGGAAGCAAAACAGATGTATCTTGCCTCGAGGCATCGCCTCTACGAAACCGGGGATAGGGCAGGGAGGCTGTTGGCATGGTTGGGTAGGAAAGAGATGGAAGCCAGATGGGTGTGTATCATCCAGAGAGGGGCAGAATCTCACCGCAACACGAGACATTGCCATTGACTTTGCAGAATATTATGCTGACCTGTACAAAGCAAAGAAACAGGTAGGGGATGCCCAGATCAAGGAATATCTTAATGAGATAGACCTACCAGTCCTGTCCCCGGAAGACCGGGAAGCCCTAGAGGGAGAGCTTACGCTAGAGGAGCTAACGGGAGCCATACACAAACAAAAAACAGGGAAAACCCCAGAGCCAACGGTTTGCCTGCGGAATTCTTTAAGGCTAACTCTGCACTACTGGGACCGCACCTCCTTGAGATGTTTCAGGCGGCTCGAGACGAAGGTATCCTACTTTCCTATTTGCGGAAAGCAACAGTTGTGGTGATTCACAAACTGGGGGGGCCAGCAACGGAATGCGGGGCATACCGGCTGATCTCTCTCCTTAACGTGGAGGTGAAGGTATTGGCTTACGTCCTTGTGAACAGACTGGCCACAGTGGTTACATCCCTTTCAAACAAAGACCAGTCGGGATTCATCCCGGGGAGGGTGCCGAGGTTTAACTTACGGCGGTTAGCTAACTGGATAAGCACGGTTCAAGACAGAACGGAACCCCACTTGCTGCTCTCACCGGATGCAGAAAAAGCCTTTGATGCTGTCCACTTGCCTTTCATGTGGCAGACATTAAAAAGGTTTGGGTTTGGCCCCAAATTCACGGCGTGGATCGAGCTGCTTTATAGGGCACCGAAGGCGAGGGTGCGGGTCAACGGGACAATGTCAGAAGAGTTTGCAATAGAGAGAGCAACTAGACGGTGGTGCCCACTGTCCCTGATGCTCTTTGTGTTGACCCTAGAACCACTAGCGTGTATCGTAAGAGCACACCCGAAGGTAACGGGGTTCATGGCACATGGAGATGAAGAACGCATCTCATTATACGCAGACGATGTTCTTCTGTATGTCACTGATCCCACATCCACGATTCCGACCCTCTTTCAAGTGTTAGAGAAATATGGAGAGCGTGCAGGCAACAAGATTAATTGGGGCAAATCAATCCTTTACCTGGTGGGAGGGCCCCTCGAGATACAAGATCTCCCCAGAGAATTGAAAGTGACCTCAGAAGTGTTTAAATACTTAGGGATGTACATATCCACGAACATCTCACACTGTCTTGCACAAAATATCCGAAGAGTAGTGGCAGACTTTCACGCAGACGTGGCAAGGTGGAGATGGCTACCCCTAACGTTGTTGGGCAGAGAGGCAATGTATAAGATGATTACGCTCCCCAAACTTCTATATATCTTGCAGAACACACACTATAAGATTCCGGAGGACACGTTCGGAGCAATAGACAGAGAGGTGCTCATGCTCCCGTGGGATGGGGGCAACCACGGATCGCGCTCCGCACACTACAGCGCAATCAGTGCAATGGGGAATCACCCTTCCAGATATCAGATCATACTATCTGGCTGCACACTTGATAGTAATAAATGAGTGGTGACACCTGCCGAGAACACACCCGACATACGCACTGGAGCGAGGTCAATTTGAGACACACTCCCATTTACAATATATATAAGGGGGAAAGGGGGCTAGACACCTGCTACCGGCGACTCAGATGACGGTGGAGGCATGAAAGGCTGCAGAGAAGCAAATGGGCTGGGATAAGAGGGTAACCAGGCAGACCACATTATGGGAAGATACGCGTCTCCCGGACAGTAGTAACCTGAAAGGGTTCAAAGACTGGGACAGGATAGGAATCTCAACAATCGAGGACCTGATAAAAGAAGGCTCCTTGAATTCGTTTGAAGCCTTGAAGCAAGAATTTCAAATGGGGGACAGACAGAGGTATAAATATATTCAAATGCAACATGCGTGGACAGCAGAGGGAATAGATATTGCAGACACCCCAGAATTTGCACCGCTGGAGGGCAGACTTTTGCAAGAGAAGGCTGTTTCCTGGACCTACAGGACCCTTATCAATAATATCCCAGGCAACCTGGTGGCCCTGAGGAAACAATGGGAGGTTGCCCTGGGTGACTTGGAAGATATAGATTAGGAGGCTGCTTTAATGTACCAGAGAGAGGTGGCAATCAAACTGAGGTTACGTTTAATTCAACTCAAAATCCTCCATAGAACATATGTAACAAGCTCCCGTCTTCACAAAATGGGATGAGCAGAATCCCCTGGTTGCCTTCGCTGCAAGATAGAAAGCGGCACGTTCGCACACACCTTATGGGAATGCACGCACATACAAAGGTACTGGGCCAAAATAATGAGCGACTTAAGTGAGATACTTGGATACCAGTTACCAAAAGACACTAAATATGTGTTGCTAGGCATACCTTATGATATAGACCGGCCCAGACGGAGTCTTATCCTGTCTAACTTGGAGATGACAGTGGCCAAGAGAGACATAGCCAAGAAATAGGGAGCGCCAGAGGTCCCAACTTTGAGGGAATGGAAAGTAGGGATGGACATGTACATGAGGGGGGAACAAGTGACATATAAAATGAGAGGCTGCCCCAAAAATTTCTTCAAGATCTGGCGTCCCTGGCTCAGGTACTATGGACTTGAGCTTAATAATGCACAGGGGGGGTCCCAGACTCTCATCATGCCTCAAGAAGAGATAAGCCCAAACAAACACATATCCGTGGGGAGTAGGGAGGAAGTGCCAATGAGAACTTACTGCCATGAATCTAAATAGATGTATATTGATGTTGCTGGAAATGCAAGATCTTTGTAATCAAAGGAGAGATGTGTACCGCCTAGTCGCCTTATATGTGCCAAATGTTAATTTGACGTTCACTGATAATGATATGAAAGTACTAATAAAAATATTTAAAAAAAATAAAATATGTGAACTCTCTCCAGTGGTACCCCATTAAGAGTCGGATTGGGTCAGGTGGATGAGCAGGGATTAAAAACCATGTTGTTGGTTTAACCAAAGTTAATCTCTAGGCCCCAGAAGAACCCAAACCAATCCAGGAGCTTCTGTAACCCCATAGGTTTTTTGAGATCCTTAGTGCATCGTATGTAAACAGAAGGCCGGAACCTTTCCATTGGCTAGACTTGGGGCATTATTCTCACACTTTTCTAGCTGGATCACCATATCCTGGATGTACAAAAGGAAAAGGGTTGGGGGTAGCACACACTCTTGCTACAAGACCCGTTCGACTGGGACGGGGGCTGTCAACTCACCCTGGGACCCACATCTGACCTGGGCAAAGTTGTTAGTTTGATAACATGATAACATCCATGAGGTACTTTGGGACCCCAATTTCAGCCAACACCTTCCACAAAGACTCCCTGGGTACAAGGTCAAAGGCGGACTGGGGTGCCACAAAGATCACATATACACCCCACCCCCCCCCAGAGTAACGTTTTTCCAATAAAGCAACTGGAGATGAAACACCTCGTTGATGGTACTAATACCATCCCTAAAGCCAGCTTGCAACAAAGACACAATTCTCGAGTCAGCAATCCAGCTAAGCAGCCAATCCAAAATATCTTGGCTAAAAGGTTTTTTGTGAACTATCAATAAGGCTAATGGGCCTAAAGTGTGATAGAAGTGACCTGGAACCCTTTTTAAATATCAGGATTATCTCTGCCCCAGCCCATGTAGAAGGCATGATGGTGCCTCTCATTATGGCAATACAAAATACGGACACCAAATAACCATATCGGCCCTGAAGAGATCTCCAGGAATCTTATCTAACCCAGCGGCTTTGTTTGGGGTAATCCAATCTATTGCTTTACTAATTTCAACGCTATAAATTAGACTAGAGGCTTGGACTTGGAATCCGGAAAGGGAGGCTACTAGGCCAGCCCTACCTCCATCACAACCAGTAGCTGTGACCGACGTCCCAATGGTCCCTCGCTAAGAAAGTTCCGGCCCTGAGGCACGTGAGTACAGCATTGAGAAGTGGTGAGACCAGTCAGCAGCAGAGATGTTGTTATCGATTAGGGCCACCACTGGCAAGAATGTGCCGGAAGGAACGTTGGTCCCTGCATTTAGTGGCCCATATCTTAGAATCCCCCTTTGCATGCTCCCAGTCTCTTAGCAGTTAATATTGCTGCTTTAATGGAGAGCTTGGATTCTTGGATCGAATTTCTGTCCCCAACTTTAATAGCTTTAGAAAGTGTAGGCCTAGCAATTCTACAAGATTTGGAATTCCAGAGGGCCTCTTTTTTCCTTCTGTGAATGGTTTTAGACTCCACCAAAAAAAAAAAAGATTCCTTAAGTAGATAAACATGGAATTATGAATTGCACTGATTTTCGTCAGGGAGTCGGTTTGTATCAAGGACACCCCGCGGCCTGCACAGCTTCAAGACCAGTGGCAAATGCCTTATAAACCTTCCTCAGAGCTACCGGGGATTCAATCAAAGAACTCCACTTTAGCCTTCGCCGATTGTTAGGTCTCCTGGCAAAGGCAAATGTTAAACTTGTCAATGATCTGACCCCAATTTGAGCAGTAAAGTTTGGACACTATTCCAGCAAGAGTCCAAGAGACAAGCTCAGAGAGAGTAATGGGGGGGCCGTAGAGTCACTAGTAAAAATAATGCAAGGGTTATGGGAATAATGCCAGCAGTAATAGTGAACGCTAGGGAATTAGGAGAAGAATCCAGTTCCTCTGACCCTCTAGTAACAGATTCACTGCCGCCGGCAGGTGAGGTTGAGCTTCATCAATGTCCTGCAAATCTGCCAAGGGGAGGAATGTGCTTGAGGTGGGAATACAGAATCAGGCTAATACATCGGCCCTTGATGGCAAGGACCCTCGCTCATCCCTCTGCCTGGGTGGCACATCTTTGTAAAAGAAGCCTACAGGAACAATGTTAATATCAGCTCCTAACAAGTGACCCCTGGCACCACAATGGATTATGCGTAGGCCTGGGCGTGAAATTCCACTCTGCTCGAGGAGTTTTTCCCACTCTGCATAGCGCACGGATTTCCCAAAAACTCTGCTCCGCTTAGCATTGGCGACGGAGGAAAATCTTACTCCAGACCACCTCCCGGCGAGATTTCTCAAAGCGGGCGGTTGCGGATGGCCACTACCGCTTGTATTGAGAAACCTCCCATTCGTGTTGAGGAAGCTGCAGCTCGAGTAGAACATCTACTCGAGCAGAAGAAAGAAGCAGCGCCCTCTTGCGCTGCGCATGGTGCCGTTCACGCTGATTTTCCAGAACAGAACAAACACCTGGCGCTACAAATCAGCTTGAACGGCACAACCAAACGCACTCCGCCACTTGTGGAACACCACATAGCGCAGTAGAGTTTTTTCAACACGTCATGGATTTTCGCATAGCGGGCCAGGCCTGTTTTTTTGCAATTAATAACAACACTGTCCCCACTCAAATGCTTGGTCAAGGGCCCAACGGACTAAGCCACCCAACCCTCCTTACAAACGAAATATCATTGTATTCAGAAATATTTGAAATCCGTATGCTGAGTCAGCCAATTACATACTTTGTTTCTAAGCTGTAGAGTCGAGCCCTCCCCGGGGGATTTAGAGATGGTACTCCAGTCAAGATGGCCACATAAGTGCAACAGTCAGGGGGAAGATTCAAGCAGGACTGATTGGAGAGAAGTCAGGTCTATGAGCTGAATCCTTGTTTATGCAATCTGCTCGCGACTCCAGGTCGCCCCGTGGATCACTTCCCTCTCCCTCTATAGATCTCAAGGCAACCACAACTTGTGAAGATGCAGGATGGCTCATGTAGGCAGCTGTCGTGCCATGGGAAGGTAAAAGGTTAATTGTAGAGACAGTGCTTGCAGTCAAGGGCCTGTCGAGGCTAGGCGTACGTGGCAGAACAAGAACCTGATGGAGCGACAAAGTTTTGTAAGTTGTGGTTAGCTGAATAATAGTACCTTAACTGTTGCGAATCCTGTCCACCAAAGGAATGACGCATGCAACCACCAATGACTTAAATTGCACAAATCCGCAGTCCCAATTAGTATTTGGGGCCTAAGAATTCACTCCTTAGCAGCTGAGAGTACCAAACCAGACTGCAACGGAGTAGGCTCAGCAGGTTTAGGTTTGCGTTTCCTTTTAGCAGAAGGCTCGCTATCACTAGTGTTCATAAGGTCTGCATTACTGGGCAAACTAGTAGTAGGCAATGAATGTGCTTGTACAACAGCCACAGAAGATGGTGGGCCACAAATTGCAGAAGGGCCCTCACTAGCCGCTCCAAAATGAGGCCCAGAGAGTCTCAACAGGGGACTACTTGAGCCTTCTTCCAAGTCCAAAGATAAGCATCTCTCCACTAAGTCAATTTCTTTGGCAATTACACCAACAGCATGGTCCAGAAAATAATCGAACGTGGAGCTGCCAGGCAGCTTGGCATTGGCATTAGCTCTGTCCCCAGGCAACTTCCGTTTACCCATTATTCCCCATGAATATCTCTATCAATGGTTAAGAAAGTAGGACATATCAGGAAAAGACTCACTGAGCACTATCAGGTCCACCAGCCAAGAGGGGTGGCCCAGCTCAACCTCTTCCAGGCGATGATGGGCCCAGGACAAGCCTGCCCTTGGCCCGGGCTTCGCCGAGGTGTGGCCTGTTCAGCGGGTATGGCGGTAGTGCTGTAATATTGGCGCCTACTGGCACTGGGACTTGGAGTGTCCTTTGGCAGCAGAAGCAGTCCCACGCAGAGGGTGTGGTGGCACCTCTATAAGCAAGATGGTAGGGTGAGCTCCCCCCCTTGCTACAATGTTGGCGCCTCCTGGTGCGAGTCACTGGGACTTGAAGTCCTCTTTGGTAGCAGTAGCATGAAGGTTGGCACGTAGCCAAACATTTCCAGACTTACTTAGCAATAACAACTGCTGAAACCCATTCTGAGGACTCTGTTGGCTCTATGAAGTTCTTGTTACACATATCATCCAATTATATTTTGAGATCTTCTTTAATACTTACGGGTTATGGTCTAACCTTATGCTGAGTAGGAGTGACATCTGCTTTCAACTTAATAAAATGACCAACTTCTTTAACACATGGCATGAAAAAACACGTCTTTATGTTTTTCCAAAATGTGAATTACATCAGACTTGCATTGCATGTAGTGATGGGCATTTCACCTAAAGTAATAGAATTGGCAGTTTCAGGTTTAAGAATGATTCCCAGCCTGCCAAGGTTGTGTCAACCACAATAATGTGTCTTTTGAAAGCAACATAAAATTTTGTAAAAAATGGTGTTATCTTTAAATTTTAACCATTCTTCAAAATAACCAAGCTTGGCTATATCCTGTTTACCAAACGCTTTGGGGTTGAGGTCTGATTCTTTCAAAGGAATATTCCCCCATTACTGTACAATGTAGTGTCAGCAATTACATTCAAACCCACCTTACTAATATTTACTAAACCTACCAGTTCCTTCGAAGAGGTTGGGACACCTGTATTTGTCTTATCTTTATCCTTAATTGTAAGACGAAGAGTATTCACAACTTCATGCTCTATTATCTCAATACAATCCACCCTCGCACTGTTGGTTTGGAGCTCTTGCAGACACTTTGGAAGTGACCTTTGCTTTTACACTTAACACAGCAGTTACCAATAGCTAGGCACATTGTGGCATTATCTAAATGAGTTACATAACCACATCAGTGTTTTGTTTTGTTTTAAGACTTGACCTATGATTTGTTTCTTTATCACCATTAGCTCATACACTGGTAGAAGCTGAGAAATCTTCTGAAGCTAGTGGAACATTCTGTGCATTTAGCAATTTCCAGAACTAGATCTAATGAAGGAATACTGAAAGGAAGGTGTTGTACTTGAATCTTTTTGGACACACACTTAAATGAACATTGATACCTCACGTAAATATCTGTGTTGCCCACAACCTCACACTTTTATAATAAAATGGTAAGTGCTGTTACATATACCTCTACCGTCTCCTTAACCAATGGTTTTCCTACAAAAAACTGTGCTTTTCTGTCATGACACTGGACTCCTCTGTGAAACAATTTTCTAAATGAGGAAAGGCCTCCCTTTTTCATCCCAGTTCAGAAATTGCCCCAATGGGTCTACTTCATGAGAATTGTCAAAAATGAATCACCCAAAAGACTGAACAGCAATACTTTTTTCCTTTCCATCAGCTGCAACAAAACACCTTTCAACGCAGCGGTACTATTTTTTCATTTAATTGCAGCTTTTCCAGGATTTTGCAAAAAATAAGTTGAGATGAAATGGTCACTTTTCCATGAATAAAAAGAGATTAACAACTTTTTTTGTATATGTTTTTATTGCCATTTTCATAATTAGAATAGCAATAATTGTATACTGCAAAAACACATTAAAGATCAGCTTATGATCAGCTTATGATTCCAACAATAACCCACCACCCACACCAGAAAGGCAACATCACAAATTCCGAGTTAAACCCTAAATAATGAACCAGGCACAATGTGGGAGACCTTCAGGGACAAGTTTAATTGATTCTAGATAGTACTACAATTCTCTCCTCTACTCATTCCTCAATCAGACAACATAAGTGCTCCAACCCATATTGTCATTTGTGCTCCAGGGGGTAGGGCATCTGGGGTTCTAATGGCTCGGCACCCATTGACACCCAGGCCTGTAGGTTGTCTGTTGTTTATTATCTCTGCATGTTTTACGCATGAGGATCTCCTCTGCATTTGCCCATTCAGCCATATCTCTCAGCCAGTCCGCAATTTTTGGTGCAACTGGGGACAGCCATCTAATGGCGATTCTGCGCTTGGCCAGTACAAGGCCCAATAGTCACTGCTGTACATACCTGTGAATGGACCACCCACTGGTTCCGTTCAAGGACTTTAAAATCATCTCCCAATATTCATCCAAATTAGGGCACCCCCAAAACATGTGAATAAAGTCCACTCGATATCAAATAGCTATAGTGTATACTGGTCCTCGTCCAAAATGGGGACACGCATGACCATTGGAAACCTTCTTATATTGCATAGGGTATTTCTACCCAGTATAAATCAACATTGGTCTTCATGTACCAACGGTGACAAGCAACATAACAATGGTCACCTCCCTCATAGAGGCTGGAAGCAGCTCCCTCCTGTATGCTTCATTGTGAACCTCCAGTAAGTGGTCTGCCATTCCCCCACCCTTTGTTAGTAAAATTCAGCCGGCAGGCCATCCCATCCTGGGGCCTTATCTACCTTCAATGCGCTTATTGAATGTTAAGAAAGATCCTTCCTTTACTACCCTTCACGGCTAGAAGACTGATGGTCCAAGCATTGATCCTATCACGCCTTGATTATGCTAATGCAATATATTTAGGAGCACCACTCACTACCATCAAAAAATTGCAGATAGTGCAAAACTGTGCAGCACGTCTCCTCATGAATACTTCCAAGCGCCTTTCAGCCAAGCCTGCGCTTGCATCACTTCATTGGCTGCCCATTCAAGAGAGAGTTCAGTTTAAGGCTTTGTGTATTACGCACAAAGCACTCGCAGGTAGAGGCCCTTCCACTATTAGATCCATTATTCAGCCTTATCGTTCCAATAGGTCTTTAAGGTCAGATAATAAACAACTGGCGGTAGTTCCAAAAATAAGACAAACACGAAGCGGAGGGCGTCGCTTCTCGTTTAATGCCGCCAAACTGTGGAATCTTTTGCCCCTTGGTATCCGACTTGAGCCAAACTACCTGACCTTCCGAAAGCAGTTAAAAACGTATCTGTTTCCCTAATACGACCCAAAGTTGAAGCTGCACCGCTACTAGCGATGGGATGCCCCTGGGTAGCCATGCGCTTTAGAAATGCCCCTTCATTCATTCATCCATTCATTATTTCTTATCTGGTTATGGGAGCGTCCAAACTGTCCCTCTCTTCCCTCAATAAGGAGGCCATCTACAAATCAGCCAGGTATGCATCCTCTGCCATCGGACTGCCATCAGGTGGCGCCGTGTAAACCCTCTACAGGTGGGGTGCAAAGATTCAGTTATTCCCCTTTGCATACACAGCATCTGCCCCCCGGGCATCCTGAACCCCCACCATGGAGGGCTATACGTTCCGCTATGGAGGAGTGTGGCAAGCATTCTATTAGTCTTATCTCCTCCATGTTGAGTTGCTGTCTGTAGTCTGAGCGGACACATTTATCTAAACGGTCCCATGTCTCTAGCAAATTTCGCTTACACTCCTTCCATTCAGCTGCACCTCAACCATACAGTCCTCCAGGAAGCAAAATGTATTTTTCAGGACATCTAAGGACCTGGATGGTTGGCGTTTCACATCATAGGATACTTTCAAACACTATCCACACAGCTTTACCTTCATGGCATCCCATTCCACGGCTCTCGCCATCACACTATCCCAGTTCTCAGTAAAATAATGATCTAGTACCTCCGCCACCACATTTGCAAACACCGGGTCCAATAATGCCTCAGGCCGCATCCGCCACAATGGCTCTTTTGGGGCCTCCCTACTCATCCGAAAAGAGACTAGCAGGGGTGAATGGTCTGACTGGTAATGCTCCAGATAGGAGACATCCTTCACAAATTCATTCTGGGCTACAGACAGCAATAGTCAAGGTGACTATGCGTCCTGGTTGAAGGTACAAAGCAGGAATATACTCTGCCCTGATTGAATCACACCCTCCATATCTCCTGCAGTCCCAAACTCCTGGGAGCACTCATCATTGCAGGCTTGGTGTCAATTCTCGGGGAAGATGGCCCAAACCACTATCCAGCACACAATTCAGATCTACAGCCATTAGTACCTCAGAGCCAACATGATCTGCAGCACTCAACACCAACCCAAAGAATTCAGCATTGTGCATGTTAGGGACATACACATTCACCAAACACAAACCTCTAGCATCTAACACTCCAGATACAATCACATATCTTCCCTCAGGTTCCAGTTAAACTACAAAGGCAACTCCAGGTGCAACCCATATCACAGCCCCCGGCATAGCTGAAGTAGGAGATCACTAAGATTTGTCCCTGCCACCTTTGCCTCAGTTGTTTAATGCAGTGTACGTCTCCTGCAAGAATGCCAAGGAAACACCATCAAGCCTGAGGTAGAAGTAAACCCCCCAAACGTTCCATGTTCAAAAACTTCCAAGCAGTAGCAATAGTTCCCATATAACTTGCACGGCTCTGTCCCACAGGGCACCACTTACTCTCTGCCCTCCCACAGACATACAGTGTGCCACATATTTGATTCGAGCATTGTAGACCTAATTCCTACCAACTACACATTCAACCTTTCTCAACATAAATAACTTGTAACTCTCCCCACCCATAGGGAGTGAGTCCAAACAGCAACTCCCTAAACAGGTAGGCCAACTCTGAGGTCCCACCACCCCATCCCCTCTCTTTGAGGCCGAGGCCTCAACTTCGCTAGACCCATTGAGCTGAGGGCCCAGCATCCCACCAGGACGGCAATGCCAAAGGCACTCAAACCACCCCAACAGCACCGCAGCCCACCCAGGCCCCCTGCCAGCAAATAACTTACTACCCACCTGCATTACTCATAGAATACAATATTGAAAATCAATAACAACAATCATTACCCCCCTTCACCATACGTTTATATATAAGTCTGAGTGATAGTCCCAGCACAGAGTCCAACAACACAGGGAACAGAGTTTCAAAGAAAAAATATACATTATGCTATATGCTCAACCAACTTAATATAACCTGCGGGTCTTTCCTCCACTCGGGGTCACTGCAGGCCCTGATCTGTGCAGGCACTCTGTGGGCCCGGAATGACTTGCAAGTGTCAGGAACCCAGTTAGAATACTCCAAAGCTGCATTGGGGCATATCATTTTTCCCAGTTTGGCGTACACCAGAGCGTGGCACATAATCTGTCGAGCATCAGTGTGATCTCGCTGTCCATTGGCTGGCACCACTCCTAGCTGCCCTGTGGGTCAAGGATGTTTTACGTGGAACCCCACCCAACCAATTCAGCCAGTCCATGACTTCCTCAGAGGTGACAGAGAAATACACCTTACCCTCATATTGTACCCTGAAAATCGCAGGAAATATGAGGCTGTATCGAAGGACTTGCTCCCGCAGACGCCTCTTAGTGGGCATAAAGTCCCTACAAATGTCCTGCACCTTTCAGGTGCAATCCGGAAAGATCATGATGTTTCTGCCTTCAAACTGGGGGGCTCTGTGGACCCGAATATTTAGCAAGATCCCGTATCTGTTCCTGAAGTTAAACAGCCTGGCAATAATGCTGCAAGGTGGTGCCCCTGGCCGAGGCACCGGCGTCAACGTGCAATGGGCTAGTGCTATAGTGAAGAAATTAAAGAGACGTATTGGTTTCAGGGTCGTCACAATCCATTCCTCTATAAACAACTCTACAGATTGTCCCTCAGCCCACTCGGGAAAGCCTACAATGCAGAGGTTGTTCCCTCTGGACACCCTTCCGCATCTTCAATCCTGTCTTCCATGCATGTTGAGAGCATTTGCAGTGTAGACGCTGTCTTTGTTACGGCCATCACTTCTTGTTGAAGCACCGTGACATGCCTCTCAGCCTCAGAGACTCTCTTCGACATTTTATGGACATCTGCGTGGAGCAGGCCCACCTCAAGGGCCACTGTGTCAATCCTTACCAGCATGGCTCTCGGTATCCCTTAATTTCTGCCATGATATCAGCCACCACAGGAGAACCCAGTTCCTCTGGGAGGGGGGGATTGTGGCTGGTTCACCTGCTCCCCCACTGCACCCTCTATGGGCAGTGGGTGGGTGTAATTATCAGTCTTTTTGGCCTGCTCAGTCTTTGCAAGCTTATCCTACACCATTTATGCCCCTCAAAGATAGTCAACGTTTCGGTACTCATTGCCCTGGTAGAGGCCCACTTTAGACCCCCAAAGGCAGGTGTCATCTATTGCCTGTCCTCCTAATATGTAGTAGTTCAAGGCCTACTGCCCCCACCCAGCACAGTGCGAGGAGGGTGCTCTGGTCACTGGTGCCACACCATGACACTCCAACCTGCAGCCAGCTTCACAGGCTCTCCTCAGGCACCCCTGGGGGTGCACTCCCTGCACAAACCTCAGTGAAATGCAGGCCTCCCCCTTTACAACAGCAAAGGCAGGGTGCAAGTCCAACTATCTGAACCTTATGAGGCTGCTCCAAATAATGTGGGACCAGAGGTACTCATATGTAGTTTACTCAGTTACCCTTTCTGCGTTTTTGTTTGGGGAAGGGCGCATTCACACTCTCGCCAATCCGAGGCCAGCAACCACTCACCCTCCTGTTTGAGGGTCATCAGGGATCTGCACAGGTCCACGAGGACTGTATAGCCCCCAAGCATCATAGTCCCACCTTCAGGGCAGGCCCACTGGCATCAGCCCCACCTGTCACTCCCAGGTGCAGGACTCAGCTGGCCAGCCTCCCCCAGAGCTCCAGGTCTCAACCCCCTCTTCAGGGTCAATGTGGTTGCCACAGGAGTAGCAGCGCCCAACTGGACCTCTCCGTCTTGTACTGCAGGCGTCTGCGGCTCAGGTATGTCTTTCCTCTGGGGTCCGCTATGTGAATTTGTGCACGACCAGGCTCTTCCGGCCCATGCAAATGGCCGACCGATGCAGTGGTAGAATTTAAGTCCCCCCGGACCAGCCAATAATGTCCACTTCCAGGCGTGGCCCGGTGAGGTGAGGATACCCTGCTCGCCTACCTGGCAGCACCGTGTCTCTCTGTGGGCCTCCCTGCACGCTCAGAGGTACTCCAGCCAGGAGAGCATACCTACCTGCAGCGTGTCAGGAAGACTGCAAGTCTACTGTGCCTCCCTTGCTCGGGTCCTTAACTCTGCATGGGGCGTTGGGCCCAGATCTTAGTTCGACAGCTCTGCCTCTTACAACTGGTCCCCGCGCCTCAGGGACTCTGATGTCGTGTATTGCCCCAACAGATGCCAGGAATAAATGGGGAGGGGTTCAATCAATCAACCAATCATGTGTTTGTTAAGCGCGACTACTCACCCGTAAGGGTCTCAAGGCGCTGGGGAGGAGGGGAGGTGCAGGTTTCCAGTCCATCAAGGAGGGGGTCTATCGAAGAGCCAAGTTTTGAGGTTTCTCGTGAAGATGGGGAGTGATGTTGTCTGTCTGAGGTGGAGCGGTAGGGCGTTCCAGGCTCTTGCCGCAAGGAAGGAGAAGGAGCGGCCTCCCGATCTGGTCTTTCTGGCACGGGTGACCACAGCGTAGGAGAACTGGGCTGATCGTAGGGTCCTTTGGGGTGCGTGGAATTTGAGTCGGCTGTTCAGGTATACTGGTCCGTTGTTGTGGAGGGCTTTGTGTGCGTGGGTGAGAATCTTGAAGGTGATTCTAGCCTTGATGGGGAGCCAGTGGAGTGTGCGCAGATGCTGGGAGATATGGCAGTGTCTTGGCAGGTTGAGGACCAGTCTTGCGGCGGCGTTCTGGATGTTTTGTAGCTTGCGGGTGAGGTTTTTGTTTATTCCGGCTTAGAGTGCGTTGCTGTAGTCGAGTCTGCTGGTGACGAGGGCGTGAGTGTCGGTCTTTCTGTGCTCGAGGGGGATCCATTTGAAGGTCTTACGTAGGAGGCGGAGGGTGTGGAAGCAGGAGGATGCAATGGAGTTGATCTGGTGGTCCATTTTGATCTCGGAGTCCAGGATGATTCCAAGATTGCGTGCGTGGTCCATGGGGGTGGGTGGGCTTCCGAGGGTGGGGGGCCACCAGGTGTTGTTCCAGGCGTCGGGTTGTGGGACCATGATGAGCACTTCTGTTTGGTCAGTGTTGAGTTGTAGGCAGCTGATTTTCATCCATTTGGTAACGGCTTCCATGCCTTCTTGAAAGTTATGTTTTGCTGCGTTGGGTTCGTTGGATAGGGAGAGGATGAGTTGGGTGTCGTCTGCGTATGAAACAATGTTGAGTCCGTGGGTTCTGAAGATGGGGGCGAGCGGAGCCATGTAGACGTTGAAGAGCGTGGGGCTGAGGGAGGACCCCTGGGGGACTCCGCAGGTGGTTGGTGTAGGGTTCGAGAGGAAAGGAGGGAGTCTGACCCGCTGCGTTCTGCCGGAGAGGAAAGAGTGGATCCAGTCGAGGGTCTTGTCCCGCATCCCTGCGTTGTGGAGTCTGCGTGTTAGGGTGCAGTGGGAGACTGTGTCGAAGGCTGATGAGAGGTCGAGGAGGATGAAGGCTACTGTTTCTCCTCTGTCCAGGAGGGAGCGGATGTCGTCTGTTGCGGCAAGGAGGGCGGTTTCTGTGCTGTGGTTTTTTCTGAAGCCGGATTAGGAAGAGTCGAGGATGTTGTGCTCTTCGATGAAGGTGCGAGTTGGCTGTTGATGGCTTTCTCAATGACTTTTGCTGGGAACGGGAGCAGGGAGATGGGTCTGTAGTTTTTGAGGTCGGTGGGGTCCGCCGAGGGTTGATCTCGGCGTGTTTCCAGTCATCGGGGAAGGAGGCGTTCAGCAGGGAGCGGTTGATGGTGTGGCGAAGCATGGGTGCGAAGGTGTCGGCGGCTCTGTTGAGGACGCATGTGCGTCTGGATTCTCGAGGTTCAGTGGTAAACCATCTGGCTTTCTTGGCGTGTGTGTTGTTGTTCTTCTTGAGGGGGGCTATGGTGTTGGCGCTGTCGGAGATCCATCTGTGCAGAGTTCGGGCTGCGGTGTTGGGGTCGTCGTCTTCCGCGGTGGTTGGGGTGGAGTTGCTGAGTGAGGAGGTGAGAAGGTCGTCAGTGATTTTGGTCCGGTTTCTTTGTGGGAGCAGGTGCTGGTGTCTGTGGATGGTGGGTGTTCTGAAGGTGAAGTGGATGCATCGATGGTCTGTCCACGGGAGTTCGGTGGTGTGGCTGAAAGTGATGGAGTTTCCTGTTGTGAAGAGGGGGTCGAGGGTGTGTCCTGCTGAGTGCGTGGGTTCGGTGCAGGAGTGCAGGGGTTGGCCCTGACTTGTGGTGGGTAGATTCAGGCTGTGCTAGCGTAGGATTTAAATAGGATTGTTGGTTTGCTGGCTGGAACTCAGGGAAACACAACTAGGAGCTTATCTTGCCAGGTCACACCCTACCACCCAAAAAAAATGAAGAACTTGAAAATACTTTTGCAATACAGCAGGTTTTGTGGATCAAATAACTAGTACATCCTGTCCTCATACTTTGATCCTCAATATTAAATGTGTACTATTTTTGCAAGGTGCATACATTTGTAGGCAGGGATCCTCACCAGGCAAAAGAGGCAACTTTAAATAATAAGAATCTGTTACAACTGTTCTGGTGTCCTGACATGAAGATTTACGAGCATGACAGAACACCGTGGGCAAGTGCAATAAGTACCTTTTAGTGTTCACAGTGTCCTGTGAGGTGAAATAGAAGCACAAGCAGACAAGCACACTAGCACTCTTCTTTTTTTTATGTCCTGATATGCCTTGATTCCTACTGAAATCTCTGAGTTTCGCTCTCATTTGTATGAATAAGGAGCCGACCATGAGTAGAGAGTGCAGAGAAACAGTATACGGACAAAGCTGGGAGGGAAGAAAAACATGACTGCCTCGTCAGTTACCCTCAGGCTTCAATCATCGGACAGTACTATTGGTAACATTAACCTGTGCCGGTTCTAAATTAACTCCCAACCACATCTTCAGAGGGGACTATAGCTTGTCCGTCTTACTTGCTGCCTTATGGCTCTTTTCTAGTTCATAAACATAGAGAACTGATTCAAGCCATTCTGCTTTGGATGGACCGGTCGGGAGAACCCAGTATTTACAAATCAGTCTCCTACCCAATACTATTAAAAAAAACTGTAACTTGTTGTCCAAATTCAACTTAACTCCCATCCCAGACACCAACCCAAAAATAATAAGCTCAGGGCTTACCTCTAGTGGCATGTGCAACAAGTCTGATACAAACTTACAAACGACAGTCCAGAAGCGGAAAATGGAAGGGCAGCTGAGAAACATGTGCATATCATCGGCATCACAGAGCCCGCACTTTTTGCAACTGGCTCCCGTCGACTTCTTCAATTTCAATCGTTTCTTTGGGGTCCAGTAGACTCTATAGAGACAGAACAAGTAATTTTGTCTAAGATAAGTTGGTTTGATTACCTTATATAATGTTTGAAAGGATACTTGACATAAGTGTACCACATTTGCCTCATTCACCAACTCGGTTACTTTACCCCAGAGACTTGTTGGTACGTTGTCACCTTTATCTTGGGTGTCCATGATCATTTTGTACCAAGTGACAACCACCTTCTTCTGTTGGCGGCTTGTGATTAGATGTTCTTCCAGTTCATTGGATCCTCCTTGAGCTTCCTTTGAACATTGGGCCCAGCTCTGTATTTGCACGAACTTGAACCTGGACACTGAGAACTCTGTCAACTGTTGGAATTGAGTCCATGAACACAGCTGTCCTTCTTGGAAAATCTGACCCCATTCCATAATTCCCGCATCTCTAAGATTTGATGACGAGCTATCCTTAAGGAACTCTGGTGACCCTGGGGAATCCCACAGTGGGGCATATTTGCTGTAATAGAGGAGCGTTGTTGCTTGTCTAATCTGTGCCCATAGTTGAGCCGCAGCCGACAGCATCTTCAGCCTGATTTTCTTAAAAAACTTCTGGTGACCAAATTTGAACATGAAGCCCTGCCAGCCTGTTCCCACCTCATCAAGTAGAGCCTCCCATAACTTTATACTCCCTTCCCCAACTTTGTCTGACAAAAGAAATCTAACATTTTTTATAGTTGAAAATCTGGGAGAGCGATGCCCCCCTGTCATATTTTTTCGGAGATTTTTTGTCGTGTTTCTTCTCCCTTTCGCAGCCCAAATGAAAGAGTCTACTTTGTTGTGTAGCTGTTTAAACCATTCATTATTAAAATATAGTGGAATCATGTTAAAAAGAAAAGTGAATTTTAACCAAATTGGCTCTCCCAAGGATGTTAATGGAAGGTGAGACCATGCGGTTATCAGCCTATTAGTTTCTACCATAGCTTTCTTAAAGTTGGATTCCACCAGTTTATTTAATGAGTGGGTTACTTTTATTCCCAAATATTGTATTTCTTCTTTTATCGTTGTGTGGTTCTCTATAGCATTACAAACCATTACCTCAGTCTTACTCGGATTTGCCTCGTAGCCTGCAACCTTCCCAAATTCTGTTATTAACCGTTTGAGGGTCGCTTCTGCTGGCATTAGGTTTTGTGTGTAAACCATGATGTCATCTGTGTAGAGGGAAAGTATTTTTCGCCAAGCACCACATACAAAAGGAATAATCTGTTGCTCCGTCCTGGCTTAATATATAAATTGAACAACAGCGGAGAAAGGGGAAAACCCTGTCTTGTGCCCCTGGTAATCTTAAAGCTGGAAATCATGTTACCATTCACCGAAATCCTTGCGGCAGTGGCGCTATATATCTCTTGTATCGCTCTACAAAATCTTTTCCCCAAATTAAAACAACTAAGCGTACCGTAGAGAAATTGCCAATTCACCCTGTCCAAGGCTTTGGTCGCGTCTAATGTGATAATGGCTAACTGAATCTTATGTTTTACCACCAAGTCCATTGAGCCAATAAGTTCATGACTCAATTGGTACAATTGCCTGCCTTTAACAAAACCCTTCTGGTCTTTGGATAACAAATTCCCGCTCACTTTGCCCAACCTAGCCGCGAGGATGCTGGCGTGAAGCTTATAGTCATAGTTTAGAAGGGAAATAGGTCTATATGCATCACAGGTTTTCGGGTCTTTCCCTGGTTTTAAGATCAAGGAAACAACGGCTTCTTCCCAGGATTTCGGTAAGGCGGCTTTCTCTTCCCAAATCTCCGTAAAGAGCTCTATTAATACCGGACACAATTGATCTTTTAAGTTTATATAGAACTCATGTGAGAGACCATCAGGACCCGCTGCTTTGTTCCCTTTTCCTTTTTTGATAACAGCATGAGGTTCATCCTGTTTCATGTCGCCCTCAAGGAACTCTCTTTCCTCACAGGAGAGTTCTCCACTTTCTGCTCCCCGAGCCAACTGTTAAGTTGGACTTCTGACATACACAAATCTTCCATGTATAGTTCCTGATACAAATCTTCGAAAGCTTGCTCGATCTCCTGCTGCAACCTTAAGCTGTTTCCTGTTTCTCTGCACGTTATCTCACTTATGTTATTCTTTACGGCTTTTACTCTGGCCTTCAGGGTCAAGAGTTTCCCAGCACATTCCCTGTACTCAAAATGTGCTCATTTACTAGCCTCCCATCGCTCTCGCACCCTTGCTTCTAATATGGCAGAAAGGGAGCGTTTTTGTTCAGAGATCGCGTTCTCCCTATTTCCAGTTATGATCTCCTCCCCTGATGTCTCTTTATCCTTCAACTTAAGTCCCATCATTTTCCCTTCCAGTTCTTCAATCTTACTCCTGTATACTTTCCTTTTTTGTGCTGAGATACTGATCAAATCTCCTCTGATAAAGGCCTTATATGCGTCCCACACAACGTTTTTCGATGCTGTGTCTTTATTGAAATTCAAAAACTCTATTGTCCTTTCCATAAGTGTATCAATTACCACCTAATCGTTTAATAATGATCTATCCAAAGTCTACCTTCTTTCCTGTCTTATCTTCCCCACCGTCAATTCTAACAGTACTGCTGCATGGTCGTACATCTGAGCGGGAAGATGTCTAACCTTCATAACCTCTGTGTCTAGTGAGCTAGCTATTAAAAAGTAGTCAATTCTGGAATGCTGTTTGTATTTTAAATTGTGAAAAGTAAACTGTTTCTCAGTATCATGTCTAGTTCGCCACACATCGTGAAGACCAAATTGCTTCATGAGGGTTTTGATGTATCCTTGCATCTTAGGATTGAACCTTGCACAATTGTTCTTAGATCTATCCAGCAGGTAATCCAGAACAACATTAAAATCTCCAAACCAGATAACTGGATGTTGGAATTGCAACAACTCTGTGGCCAGCATTTGTAAATGTTCCATATCATCGACATTAGGCTCAAAGTACCCTACCAGAGTATAATATTTACCTAGTATATTTACTACAGCAATGACCCATCTCCCCTTCTTATCTGCTTTTGAATGGAGAATCGTTATCTCCGTATGTTTCTTTATCAGCACTAGAACTCCTTTTGTAAGGGAATTCTGTTCACTATTGATCGTCTGAACAATCACGCTCTCTTTTTTACAAATCTCCACACATTCAGACCTAGATAGATGGGACTCCTAGAGAATTATTATTTGAGCTGGGATATCCCTTAAATATTGAAATATCTTCCTTCTCCTTCTTCCCACTCTCAATCCGTTAATATTCCAGAACAGAATTTGTATGTCGTGACTAGTCATTTAGCTTTTTTTTTTTTTTTGACAAAGGGTGTGCAAATTCTCAGATTTCTAGATTCCAAGGCTTTGGGAATTTTTTTATATATTTTTCCCTTATGCTCCCAACCCTGTGCTACCCACACCCTCCCTCCCCCCTGGAGAACCCATACATTGCTTTTATTGGCTATCCCAGCAGTTTGGGCCTGTCACAGGAGAGTGGAGCGAACCCCTTATAGAGAGAAGAAAAAAATGTGAAAGGAAAACCATAGAAAAAAAAGGGGAAAGAGGAAAAGGGAGAAGGAAACAATAATGTTATAGAGGGTGGGGGGCAAAGCACCTGACCCACACGTAGCGACCTCTTTGACTACCTCTTTTTGCACTGCGGGAAGACCTTCTGCTATTGCATGAAAAGTATTATCATTATGATCCTTATGACTTAGGACTTCTTAAGCATTTCCAGCAGGGCATCCGCTGCCTCGCGATCCCTTAGATTATACATTTTGTTCCCTATCATCCCTCAGAGCATGGCTGGGAACTTTAGCTGGGCAGTTCCACCTAGTTTCCTGAACTCCTCCACTCTCTTCCCTAAATTCCCATTGCCTGGGTAGGGTTGCATGTGACAAGTCTGATCTAATGTTGAAAGAGAAACCATCTCTGGACAGCGGCCCGGCCTTTAAAGCAGTGTTCCACAGCTTGTCTTTGATTGAATATGTTAGAACGTTAGCTATAATTCTGTGGGGTTTGGTTTTTGCTGGGTCTTTCCTAAAAGGGTCTCGGTGTATCCTCTGGATATCTCTCATGAGATCCTCCACTGGGCCATCCCAAGCTCCACTCGATTTTAACAGTTTGGAGATATAGGACTCCGCCTTCTAAGCCTTCCAGAATATTTAAAATTATAATATTATTACGCCTTGCATTATTTTCCAAGGTATCAAGTTTGTCTTGTCTTTCTTTGAGCCTGTGTTTCAGCTCACTAGCACTCTTCGTCAAATTATTATGTGGTGATACTCCGAGAAGCCATGGAGGTCTTTTGTAATTTTCATATGGTTTATTTCAGACAGTTTATCCAAAGGCCCATAAGGCTTAAGAACTTATAAACTGCCCACTTCTATCACTGCTGGAAAGCAGTGTCATGGCATAACAAGCAGCAGGTGGAGCACAGATAGGTTCCAAATTTCAACTGAGCAAACAAGCATTGGTCCAGTAACTCAACACCCCATAGAACACTTCAGAAACTCTACCCTACCCAACAGAAGCAAACAACTCAAACAGGTTAACCCTAAAACCTTCCACAGACCATTTAGGAATTTTCCAAAGAGCCACAGGGAGCAGGCTGCACTACAGTAGAATGGATTTTTAATGGATTTATCAAATGAAAATGGCCAAATAAGTTTTTATTTTAGTAGTTCATTGTTTGTTTTTCATATTTCTAACAAATATATCATAATTATTGAAAACATTTCCTTTATAGAGTAACAGAAGCAAATGATAAGTATAAGTTGATAACATGACAAAAAATGTGTTTGCTAATAAAAAACAGAAGTTCCTCAATTGTGAATCAAATTACAAGAATCAGTCAATGTCAATGGTGAGTATTACTTACTAACATCACCCGAAAAAAGGGTTTATAATGAAAAGCAGAAGCCCCTCCATTATAAATTATGTGAATCAGCCTAAATCATTGATCATGTTGTATAATAGTGTACAAAATGTGTACATCCATATTGACTAATAGATGGTTAGAGTCCTATGGAATATCATACGCCTTTTATAAAACATCCTTAGTGTCCATATTAAAGGATGGTAAACACTGTACAAATTGAGATGAATGGACATCAAATTATTCAAAGACTCTTTCTGTACTAGAACCTATCTCATAGATAAGAGACCTACATGGAGGAAATTAGCCAACCCGATGTATCCTGCATATAAAATAGATAATTGGAGTTCTTGGGTTTATTACACTGATTTATTTACATTCATCATCTTCCAACAACAATCTAACTTTTTTAGAAGAGTACAACTTTGTAACTATGAAATGAATTGTAAAAAAACATTGCTGTATGATCGATGTTGGTGCCCACCGCTATCCCTGACTTGCTCCTTATCACGCCGAACACTTCTCCCGCTACCCCTGATCTTCTCTATAAAGCTGGCCCCAGAGCTCCAGGTCTCAACCCCCTCTTCGGGGTCAACGTGATCGTCTTTAATCGTAGTTAGAAAAGAACACAGTGAAGGCTATAGAGAGGTGATTACCCCACTTTAAAGACACTGACTGCAGTCCTGAACATTTCACCTACAAATCCCTGGTTTCAAGTGTGTTTGTCTAATAAGCTGAATGGAAGCAAAACTAGGCCACAAAACCCAGAATGCTTTAGGCTCTCACACAAAAGTCCCGGGGAGGACACGGTGTTCCTATTAACCTGAATGGAGATGGTCACCCTTGCAATAAAAGCAATGTTTACCTTCAATGGTTTTCACCCACCGTTATTTTCCTAACCCTTCAGCAGCATAAAAGATGGCTATTGAAGTGTAAAACACAGGTTCAACCCTCTGCCGAATGGTGGATGATATCACATCCACTACCTCTTGCATTTTAGTGAATTGGATATGATGTTAATGCCACAGTACAATATATATCCATTACTATAGGTATATCTCTTTCCTAATGGACACATTTATATTTTTGGATAACTTCTGGTAGAATTACTTCGTTGTCTGATTAGACAAGAATTACATTTCTCATTTGAGGGGCAAACAATGCATCTTGTGTATGAAAGCCCCCTCCACTGTTTGTTCCGTTATATGATTATATTTTTCTTGTATATACCTAAACCTAGAAAGAATGGAAATTGAATAAATCAAATGATTCAACTCAGAAAATATTTGTACCTTAATTATGCCTACTTCATCCTTTACTTGGAGAACGATAGAAATCACTAATTGCCAAACTCAATTCTTTTCAAGATTTAGTATTCTTCATGGTTCTGGGTAGGTTTTATTCTCCTCTCCAGAGATATCATCAATTTTTTAAATATCTGTGAGAAGAAAATTGCAGTCTTATTAATAATTAACGTACTTGTTCTCAGGTTCAGGAAAGCCAGGAACATGTCCACCAGCACCGAGGGACTGTCCGCTACCGCTTCCTGCGCAAAAATGTGAGGACGACAGTGACTGCCACGGCAAGCAGAAGTGCTGCTCCCAGTGTGGAATAAAGTGCATGGATCCAATAGGTATGTTAGACTTTCTAATGATGAACTAATGCTGGGGTGGCCAGTTGCTGCCCACTGAAAAGTCAGGGTCTGCCAGCCCTTCACAGGGGCTGAGAGTTGTGCTGTGGACAGAGATCAGAAACAGAGTGCATGCATTTCCAGATCAGAGCTGAAGTCCAATGTCAGGCAGACGATTCGACATTTTTCAACTAATTTACAAATATGCCCAGGAGACCGAACTAGGCCTAATGTCAAGTTAATCACTCAAAACACACATATTAGCTGTAAATAAGTAAAAATCCTGTAATCCTGATGCTACAAGTGAGTTGCACCAGCATGAAAACTGTTAAACCTATAAAGCCGGTGGCCCTTCATAATTGAAGGACATCATTCTTATGTAGAGTTGTTTGTGTAAATACCTTCTCTAAAATGTATTTTAGATTCTTGCAGTGGAAGTGCACCAGTGTTTGCAGCTTTTTAGAGTAAACTAAATACCTTGATTCCACATGAAAATATTCACAACTATATATGGAAAGCACTTAGGAGTAATGATGGAATGGATTTTAGACAATTCGGTCCATTTGTATGTTATGTGAATTTGTCTTTTTTATATAAGCAGTGGCCTCTAGGTGCTGCCACTGAATACAGTCACTTTAAATTATTATATTTCCTGATTAAGTGAAGAAAAAATGAAACGTTAAGTAGATGAGGCATTGCTTCCAGCAGTGACAGGGGTCTGTCTCATACCTTAGGGACAGTAACTTCAAAGCAACGGCTAACCAGGGCTGCATTAAACACAGAAACTTAAGCATGAAGTGTACTCTATATAGGTGGTAGGCCAGCCTTATTTATACATTTATTTATTTATTTATAAAGTTTTATATAGCGCAAACTTGATCCCGAAGGATATCAGAGCGCTTTACAATTTGAGGGAAAGGAAGGTAACAAATCAAAACATGAGTCTAATATCGTGAATCAAATAGGCATTGAATCACATAGTGCACACATAACGGATCCTTTATAAACCTGAGTGAACGGGGAATGGGCTATACGATGGAGCAAAGTGACATAAGGGGAGTAAGTACTATAATCATATACAGAAATAAAACCAATACCAAAACAATAAACAGAACATGAGTCAAATGGGGAGTCTAGTGGCATTGAGTCAGATGGTGAACACCCACCAGATCATTTATGCACCTGGGTGAACGAAGAATGGGCTAGACCAGAGGTCTTCAAAGTGTGGGGCACGCCCCCCTGGGGGGGCGTGGATGGGTTCCCAGGGGGGCGCAAAGGCCTCTGTAAGCACATGTAAATGAAGACGCCTGGAAGTGCGGCGATGTTTATTTGCTGCATTTCCAGGCTGTCTTCATTTACTCCGAAGCCCTCAGAGTGCCCTGGGGCCGGAGGTCAGTGAGTGTGCTGCTGGGGGCTCCGCTGGGCAGTGTCTGGAGTCTTATTAAGACTCCGGCATGCCGAGTTTTTCACAGGTCTTTAAGGACCATTTGCATACTTTTAGAAACTAGTTACCGAGGCTTAGTTTTTATTTCTGTTTCCAGTACCCCTGGGCCCCGACTCTGCCTATTCCTTACATTTGTATTTTAAATTTACTGCTGTAGTGTGAAAATGCATTTCATGAAAAGGAATATAAAAAAGGGTTGCCAATAGAAAAATGCCCACCATGTATGTTTAAAGAGCCTGCAAAGACCTTGTTTTGACAATAAACAGGGTTTTAAATAAAAAAGTATGTATTCATTTGTAATCTGACTTTGTCTGTTCCCTTTATTTTCATTCATGAATCATTCAGGCAGCCCTAGAACACATTTAAAAGTGCTTTCTATTTATATTTGCTTTTCGAAGTACGCACAGATAAGTGCTGAAAATAGGGCTTTAGGTGACTGTGTATTTTTGTACCGTCTGCGACATCAAAATAATGAGCTGGCAATCCTAATCATAAAACTGGAAGTTTGTTGCACGATCAGCACATTATTTATTTCCTCCACCCTTGATCCCAGATTAATACCATAATAGCAATAGTTTAATTTATATCTGAAACCCTACACCCCGTCAATAACATGCTGATTTACTTCAAATGTCTGGGAATGCACTCTGCATTCAGACAACTCACTCATTCTCACTCTTCACTTTCACGCTCACCCTGCACTCACAGCGCATAGTTATGGATTTACCGCATTTGCCATATAATCCATCATCTGCTGCATAATTTGCAGATAAAAAAATGCAGCAACACATGTTACCTCACAGTGGAAGGCCCTTTCTAAAGGTTGAATGGTCACCTTTCTGTTGCTTATTGCTATATGTGGGTGTTAATGTGATACTTATGAGGGGCAATAAAGGCCAGGACAGTGTTAACAAGTGTAAAAATAGCAAAATAATGCAGCAATGCTAACACAAAATATGCAGCATAATTCACCTTTGCTAGCTGCTGAATTTAGTCAACCATGCTGCATAATCTGGCCTTCTCCGCCGCATAATTCCAATGGCACTGTTTATAGTGCTATGAGGTCCCAGCCTGTGGCAGAAAGCACTGTGAATATGTAAGTCATTATTTTAAAACAGTATTTACATACTCTAAGCTAGGCTGCTGCAAAATGATGCAGTGATTGAGATAAAACAAGTTCTTACAAAATATACTTTTTAGTAATAATTAATCAAACTGTATCTAATGCAGACATTTTTGTAAGTGTCTCCACTATTCCAGATCTCAGCTGATAACACCCTTACATTACATCTCAAAAGAATAGATCTTTGCCACCATGAAGCTTTAAGCAGAGCCACTGGAATTATTCAACAGAAGAGGACAATATTATGTGGCAGGTTTGACTAAATTATGCAGCAAGAAAAGGTAAATTATGCGGCATAATGCGCCACATTTTGTGGTTAGCATTACTTCATTATTTTGTCATTTTAACTCAAGGTAACCCTGTCAGGGGAAATATTTCACCCCATTAGTACCAGTTTAACACCCAAATACAGCAGTAAGCAACTACAAGATTACCAGTCAATCTTTGCAAAGGTCCTTCCACTGCTCTGGAACACTTTGTCACGCGGTAAGTAACTTTTGTTCCGTTTGAGCTAGAATCTAGTTTTCTTTTGTTGAAAATCTGCAGATTATGTAGCAAATGCAGTAAACTGATAATTATGTGGAAAACGCTGCTGCTGCAAAAACTCATAATTCCAGTGGCCCTGGCTTTTAGTGACTCAATCAATTATTGGCTGGTAAGAAGGCTGGTTTCTTTTTTAACTTTATGCACTACCACCACACCCTTCGATTTCAGGCAGAGGCATCTCAAAGTCAGTATTAACCATTCAGGGGCATTGTGAAAGCTGAGTCCATGGGGTGGCAGGTAGCAGGCCAGAAGGGTTGCATTCAGATCCAGCGCCCTAATCCTCTCGATCCCTGGGGCCTCACAGTAATGGTCCAAGAGACAGAGGAAAGGAGCGAGATTCATAGATATTGTCAAAGAGTAGGCCCAGAATAGGGAGCACTGTATGCGGACTCATTTTTGTGTTTACAAATGGCCAGAGGCAGCTTCTTCAGAGAGATACCCCAAAGAAGGGGACAATATAAGTTTTCTTTTTTTTTAAAGGGGCATTCATTAGTGAAGCTGGTACTGCTGCCAAGTGTGTAAGTGGCCACTGCTGGTTATCATTAAGGAGCAGATGCAGCAGGACTGGGGCCCAGGGATTTGAGGGGCCCACTGCATCACAGTTATGACTGTCTACCTTTAAAAAGGGGCATCGAAGCTTATTTTCCTTTCAAGCATTAGGACAGAGTTGAAGATCCGTCATGGTGGGGAAGAGGTAAAAGATGCAGAGGAGATAGCCTGCTACTCAGGACTGCAGTTATCATTAGTGCAGCAGGTATAGTTGCATTGGGGTCAAAGAGTGTGAGGGGCTCACAACACCCCAATTATGGGGAGCAGTTTGTTTGGGATATCTGTTTTTGTTTGATGCATTTTCTGTTTTATAAGTCTCATATTTAGTGCGGTTCATAAGCTATAGAAAACGTATTCCTGAAATCCTCTCATAAGCACCGCTCCTGCACGCAGCCATGTCCCTCCCACTCCCCCAATCCTGCCATAAAGTTTTGGAGGGGGGCCCGACCTCAAAACATTTTGCTTAGGGGGGGCTCAGAGTAAAAAAGTTTGAAGACCTCTGGGCTAGACGATGGGGCATAATGACTTAAGGGGAGTAAATACAATAATCATGTACAGGAATAATAACCAAAACAAAATAATAAACATATACAGGGATAATAACAAATGCTATGGTATGTCCGATGCGCTTAGAGCTAACAAATGTCCCTCATGTTAAGGTAAGAACTTATTCATGAGGAATCTTTTTGCTTCCAGTTTGAAAGCATCCTTTGAAGAGATCCTCCGAACTTCAGATGGAAGAGAGTTCCAAATTTTTGGAGCAGAGCCAGAGAAGGCTCGTTGGCATGTTCTCTTTTTGCGGAAGATCTGTGGTTTTAAGAGGAGGGAATTTGCACTCCTTGACAGTCTACCCCCTCCGGATAGTTCTAGTTTTTGTGCAAGGTAGATGGGGGTTTTGAAGTGGAGGGCTTCGTGTGATAGGCAGGCAATCTTCAGTTGAATTCTAGCTTCGTAAGGTAGCCAGTTTATAGATTTTAAAACCGGGGAGATGTGTGCCTTTCGCTTAGTGCCCATAATCAATCTGGCCGCCGCGTTCAGTGAAGCCTTTAGGGGGGCCAAAGTGTATTTGGGGAGGCCACATAGCGCAGCACTGCCATAGTCAAGTCTCGGCAAGACAAGTGCTTGGACCACTTGCCTTGTGAAGGAAGTCATAGAGCAGACAGATACACTGAATCTTCCACCACCATGTTACATAGGTTCTTCTGTGGATGGCTGTTGTCCAGTCCAGAATTAAAAAGGCACCAATTGAGATGATGATTTCTGTGATATGCAAAGGACTTGGCCAGAATTACTAAGGGGTTGTGTCGTCCTTGTGTGACACAATTCTTTCCAAGGCAGCGCAAGTCCTTAAATGGCATTTACAAAGCCACACAAGAGTCTATATGCACTGGCTTGCATGACTTTGTAAAGAAATGTAACTCAAAGCTGCATTGTGTTAAATTACATTTTGGTAGGCGTTCCATGGCTGGAGCATGGGCGTTCCTGTGCATCCACCCATGGAATTGAACACAGTCCCAGTTTTACTAAGAGCTGTAAACTTAGGATTGTGCTAAAGTGGTTTGACTGCCACAAAGCGGCGCAACAAGGAGACATATCTTTCATTACATTTGCATTTAAATCTTCATGCATTGTTTGTGAAGTTGTAACTGGTATCTACTCTCTCTATCTTCTCAAAAGTATTGGGCAAGTGTAACAATGTTAGTGTGCCTCAGCAAAATGGCTCATATTTCCAGTGCTGCATCGTCACTCTTAGATCATCCACCTTTGCTCATTTGAATTTGCCTATAAGTCACATCTTTAGGTAGATCTTCCTCTTGCTGAGGTGGTACTCTTAGAATCATCTTCTTTTAGATGTTTGGTCTTTGTCCAACCAACAGCCTATCAGGTAGGGCTCAAGAACCATTGTGCCGGACTAATATTTAGATTGGGATGCTAGTAGTAGGGTTATGTTCTGCCGTCGGGTGCTGAGGGGCAGCTGCATGCTTTACACATACTCTGATCATTCAGTCAAACTCTCTACGGGAGAAGCTTCAGGTTGTCTGATTCCGAAAGGTACCTAGAACCTTGATTTCGATTCATTGGGTCTCATCTGTATTTTGCATTTCTCTTTTGCAGCTTTAATTTATCACACTGTGGAGATTATAAATGCATCTGCCACTAAGAGGAGGTCTGGTTTGTGGTATTAATTACATAAATCTTCCAATCAAGTAGATATGTGACAGCCTGCAAGAATCCCCCATCATAAAACTAAATGAACTAGCAACCAAACAAATGAACATCGAACATTTATTTTTTCCAATACTCTGCAGTACAGGAGCTATTGTTTTGGGAGAGAAAATAATTATGGGCAAACAACATATTCTTGACGTCTAATATCAATAACATCAGATATAAACAGAGGCATGCAAGTTGAAAACAGTAAATAAAACATTTAGAATTTGTATTTCAGGTGATTTGCAATAAACAATAAATTATAAAACACGATTGGATGAAAGGGGATGGAGATATCTTTTGGAGGGTTATAGCTAAAGGTATTCATGACTTGTAAAGTGAAGGCCTGATTCACAAAGGGACTTACGTGTAGTAAAGTTGTGAGTGCAGAGTCTCCGCACACTTGTGGCGGAATCTCCACAGAGATGGGCAGTCGTATAGGTAGCTCAAGCATTAAGGAGTAGCCATTTTAGATGTTTAAGGGAGGGTGAGGTTCATCCAAATTCTTCAATGCCAGTGATCCGCCTCCTTGCAGAATGAAGGGTCGCTTTGAAAGTGGCAAATTGGGATTCAGGGAGTGCAGAAAGGAGGCATTCCAATATTTAATGTGGGATATCACCAGAGAGTGAACAGCAATTTTCAAATCTTTTTTTGGAAGAAAGGTGTGCTATTCTTCTGCTTAAAACTTGGATTCAAATGGGAAAAAAACATGATTTTCCACATTTTAATAGGCGTGAAACTAGTACTAGCGTATTAATTGTGCTGAAAGCCATGTATTTCATGTGCAGATAAGCAGCATTAATGGTTTTTCATGTGGTAATACCACTTTTCTCTAAATACAAAAATTCTAGTAAAGTCAATGAATACCATTTTTTATTTTTTTTGCACATTTGGCACTCTTTTCCCCACCCCAAACTACTCTAGATGAGGGTTGGACAAGATAAAGGATGCATGTTAAATCAACACACTACTGTTTGTAATCGGACCTACACTTTGTGTTCCCCTGCATATCCTTGTTCTTGTATGTAGCATGAGAGCATGCATACTCAGCGTTATACTATAGTGACATAGCAGTGTAGCTACATTCAGCAGCCCAAGGTCAGATAATGTCATGAGACATGCATGAGCCAATCTCTCAACTTTGAATCCAAACTTTGTTGACGGATGTGTAAGAAGGCAGGTTGGGAAGTGTTATTGGCCATTGCAAGCCTGATCTGAAATGTGCCTCAGTGAAGAACTCATGTTTCTCCTCTAAACGGAATGTGGGTATGATTTATGTTTGCAGTTTCAGTCTTGTACATGTAATTTGTTGATCTTGACAATAACCAGTCCTGTGGTTTGTATCTATCGTAACCTTATTTCAACCCTCTCCTCTTCGCATTTGTTCCCTGTTACCTGGCGTAGAGTACGTTTAGCGATGCTATCGCTGGTATTATTTAGGATCCTGAGTGCCTTCATACCCGTTGCTGTGTAGTATTCCTACGGGTACAGACTGTGAGGGCCTAGCTTTGGTCTGATTGATCTCCGATACCTGCTCACAGACTCCCACGAATTAAAGCCATTACTCATTGGTAATGACATCAGGTCGATGTGCAAGACATTCTGCATAGGATAATGAGAGCCCACTGTCCCTCCTGCAGCAGATTGCAGCTGGTAAATGACTAAGTTGCACATCTTTGGAGCAATAACATCGCATTTTATTCTTCCATTAACATCAAAATCCTGACAACAGCTTCTCACCTTTGCTAGCTGTTGGACTGTCTGGCTGTATCTCTCTTAGATCCACACAAGATCACCAGTGATGCCCGAAGCCTGAGCGTAAGGTCCCCGGCCAGCTCCTGAGGTCCTTCCATATTGTCTAGCAACTCTTATCTCAGCCCTTATAACAGATGAGGACCTAGAGAGGGTCATTTCTCTCTAGCCAATGTACAGAGCAATGATGCATCGGAGATGTGTGCAGCTGGGAGACTGCTACCTTGAGTCTGAAATGATACCCTATTACCCCAGTTTCAGTCATTCTTGTCGCTCATCTGATAATCCTGTTATTGGCTGGAGGCTTCTCATTGCCCTCTGCCCACTCTGGCCACAATCGCTGTTGGTCACATGTATGTGCCTATCCTTGCCTATCCCAGCATACAAGTCGGGCCTCAATTTCGATGCTTGACTTGGTGCTGCCACTGTGATGAGTTTTATTTTTATTTTCCCCAAAGAATATTAAACCCCATTCACTGGTATACATAATCAGTGATTTTTACACAGACCGTCCTAAATCCCCCACAGATGAATTCTTGGAATTGGAGCACAGTGATACATTCCACCTTCATTCAACCACAGCACATTGCTGCCTTCTGACATTATATTGCAATTGTTCTTCTAAGGCTGGAGATTCTTTTGAAAAATCTATGGTAGATTTGAGACTCCACTGTGCATCAGTCAGTAACATACAGAACTGAAGGCCTAACAAAAGGTATTAGTTTACAGCTTGGCCGCTTGCAGTCTCTCCTTCCTACTTTACAGATGCCTCAACAACCCAACATTTTATTCTTTTTTTATCACTCCTAACTTCATGTCAGTACCCAATCTTGGTATTGAGTGCTCATCTATAGATCTCAATGTCCTTTTGCTAACACAGCAGTGTGTGCATCTGTACAGTAATTCTCAAAAATGTAAGCGCAATCACCCCTTTCTGGAATATCTCAAATAAACATACCTTTGGATATTTGATTTAGGATCATTACATTGATTGTGTACATAATGAGTGGTAAGATAAATAGTACTAAGAGCAGACATGAATAGTTATATGTATCCCTAGTTCTAAGGGCAAATCAACATGCCAAATACCGGTACACAACCACTGATGTTTCTGAGATCTGCAAATGACTCCCACCTGTTTGCTGCATGCTTCTGTTCTTAGTGACAGCACCACATTCACAACCTTAAGTCATGCTGAGGTATGCTATCTTATGTTATGACTTTCTATGGGATGTTGTCAAATAAGTTATTTTTTGTTGGGATATTTTCTGTTACACTGTACTATGTGGGGGTTGCAATTTGCCAGTTTTGCATTTTGCTTTTTTGTAAATTTGTTTGCAGGATATATATTTGCTCACACCCTGTCTATTTAAGTTTCAGAGAACCCAGGATTTTGCCCGGTCGATCCAGAAAAGGAGAATCAGTGTGGCTACCTCCCCCCACCACAGTGCAGAAGCGACACTGACTGCAAGGCACATGAGAAGTGCTGTCTGTTTGGCTGCGGAGTGCAGTGTGTGAAGGCCCTGCCAGGTACTGATTCACATCAGAGATTGGGGTCCTTGGAGAGTCATTGAACCTTTCAGCTGAATATTCAAACAGAAATCATATGCATAGACTGCACACTGCCTCTTTGTGTCCATGATGTGTTGTAGAAAGGGGTGGGACATTCTTGGACTCGCAAAGTTTGAATGTGCCTGGAAGTACATCACCACAAAACCAGAGAGCACCCTACCTCACATGTAATAGTATTATACCTGGACATTGCCACACTGGAAGCACTGCTCCCTCATAGCAGGAGTGCATTCTCATAGTCCTCTTCAAAGCTCTTCGGAGGTTCAAGATGCAAACTCTTTGCGTCAAGTTCCAAAGTTCGTCTTTGCTTTTAATCGCCCACCTTCCTTTTCTTAACTAACTTCTAAAGTGTTCATAGGTTGGAATTCTAGAACGTCATAGAGAGTTAGGTTCTTATTTATAAGAGCCCTGCATTACATTTGCACCACGTAAAGTAGTACATGCGTGATGCAGGGCTCTCATAAAGATTTATGTAGCCGCGTGGCTTTGAGTGGCCTCATAAATCATGAGTAAGGCATTCCATGGGTGTTGCGGTGGGTTTTCTCAAGCAACAGCCATGGAATTTGATGCTGCTCCAGATTTACAAGGTGATGTAAACCTGGCAAAGCGTCAAATATGCACGCCTCCCGAGGTGAGGTGTAATGAGGAGAAATATGCTAATTTCTCCACCTTTTTTTCTCTTTCTATGTGTGCTGCATTCTGCAGCATACATAGGAGAGGAAAATGCCTCTTAGGATTGTTATTGTGCAGGAAGGCGTCCCTTCCCCCACAATAACAATCCTGCCTGCAATGGAGGCACCCTTGCACCATGGTGCAAGGGTGCCTTTGTTGGCGCTAGGCTGCAAAAACAGCGCTGGCAGAAAGGAAATTCCTGCCCTTTCACTTTGGCGTAGGGCAGTGCAGCAAGGTGCCTTGCTGCACTGCCTTACGCCAAAATGCCATAAATTAGGCCTCTAGTTTTCCTTGGCTCATGCCACACTTCTGAGACAAA